>JAYRCH010000030.1:600000-928998 GCA_037179445.1 Phengaris alcon alcon
CATGTCACGTTCAAGCCGTGAAGCTATAACCTCTTCTGCTTCTTCTTTATAATGGCCTCCCTTGAGGAATAGCCAGTGTCAGCGTCAACGGTATAACCTCTTCTAGTTTTTTTTTTTAATTTTGACACTGACAGCAGCTACACACTATGAATCTTTTTTTTAAATATTTTTTTTAATGAGAAAGACATAATAGCTATAAGTATAAATGTAGTTTATAAGGGGACTTTGTATGTGTGTACAATCTTATATTTAATGACTGTTGGCAAAATATGTTTAAATTTTTGCATACATTATTATTACTTATTAATTGATTGTTATGGTACTGGGATTTTGATGACAATTGAAATGTTTTGTTCACTAATATAATTCTATTTTATTTTTTTTAAACTATGTACTAATATTACTCCATGCCCATAAGGGCCGAAATTGTGATAAATTATAAAAATAAATTATAAAAATGTATTATAACATCTATGTGACCAATTTCTTGGTCTAAAAAATAAACGATTCTGATTCTGATTCTGAAAGAGAGCGAAAATAGGTCGTTATGACGTCATTGCGTCATTCAGAAGGAGATGGACATTATTATAATATTTTGCTTGCATATAGTTTGTAATCTTGTGAAGCGCAATAACTTTTCTTTTAAGTTATAAAGGCCAAATATTGTTTGTATGAAATTGTATGAGATATAACGCACTACGCGGCAGCGGAACTCCATTGCGGTATTGTTAGTGCGGAAGTGTCGCGTCGCGTCGTTCCACTGCCGCTTAGTGCGGTCTTACCTTCAAATTATAAGTTTGTCTTTTCGTAAGCATTTACTAAATTTAATTTATAAAAATGTGATAATTTGACACCAGGAAACTAACATATTTTCACATGTTGTATGACATCATTTTTACGATGTGACGTCGCATCGCAGTTTTGTGCACAAAAACACAGTTTCGCGGCGCGATGAGATTTCGCAAATTAAAAAACTGTTAACCAAATAGCATTTTATGGAACCCCTATGGGAACCCCGTATTATTAAATAATTACAAATGAACACTGATATTTATACTCGAATAAGAACAACTTTACTTTCATAAAAGTAATGATATTGTAATATTTGTAAAGTGCGGCCGCGGAGCACGAAGAATTTCGTATTCTGACTGACTGACGTGACACATCGCTACTTGTCTCTTTCACTCGCGCACGAATATATTACTATCGCGCGCCTTGTGTAATCGCGATAGCAATATATTTTATTACTAGCTTTTCCCGCGGCTCCACCCGCGTAAATATAGTATCGGGTATCCCACGTCTTTTTCGGGATAAAAAGTACCCTATGTTTTAATCCAGTGCCTAAACTACTACCATACCGAATTTCATAGAAATCCATTCAGTTGGTTTTGCGTAAAAGAGTAACAAACATCCATCCATCCATCCTCACAAACATTCACATTTGTAATAGTAAAATATATAAAATACTAGCTTTCGTCTGCGGCTCCGCCCGCGTAAATACAGAATCCCACGGGAACACTGTCTTGTTTGGGGATAAACAATAGCCTATGTGTTAATTCAGAGCCTAAATTATTAATATACCAAATTTCATCGAAATCGAACGGATTTCGATGAAATTTGGTTTCTAGTTTTTTCGTGAAAGACTAACAAACATCCATCCATCCTCACAAACTTTCACATTTATAATAGTATAGTAGGATAATATAATAAAGTAGGACATTTGTTACTGTGCTACAATTTAACAGCTTATAATAAATAATTTTTGCGGAATCCTAAGGACCGCGGAACCCACTGTGGTAATCCCTGCTGTAGAGGGCTCAGGTTACACTGGTCAGTTACCAGATCAATACACTTGCATTATAAAGTGAATAGCTTCGTGAGGAGGTGTACTAAATTATATAGGAAACTGCTTATCGGTCGAAAAGTTAAGATTAATTACTGTTATTTCAGTTGTTTGCCCCCGACGAAAACTGAGGGGTGTTATAAGTTGGACGAGTCTGTCTGTGTGTCTGTCCGTGGCATCGTAGCTCCCAAACGGATGAACCGATTTTGATCTAGATATTTTTTTGTTTGAAAGCTGACATGATCGAGAATTTTCTTGGCTATAATTCATCATCGTCAGCTCGCTCATTGCAGGGATTACTTAAAATTTTCCTTAGCCGATTTAGTTAGCAGATTTCGGTGACGGTGGCCGGTTTCATTGAAACCAGACATGGGCACGATAAAATAACTCCTATGTATCTCACATAGGAGTTATTTTATCGTGCCCATGTCTGTGCGCAATACACAACAGCACTCTCTCCTCCATTGCTCTCGTAACCCAGTGCGACGGATGACCGACACTCCTGGCGATATATCAGGCGCAGAATCGACTTTTTACATGCCCATCCGACGCATGGATCATCATTCTTATCAGGTGATCAGCCTGCATTGTCCTAACCAAAATTAAAAACAATATTTTTTTTGTAGCTCCAATGTGCTCCAAAAGTGAATGAACCCGCTGAGTCACACGCGTGATCGTGCGGGTTCTACGCCGGGTTGTGTTCTGTACCAATTAAACCTTCTCAATGACCGTATATTGACTCTAGACTTACTTTAATTTACCCCCAGCTTCTGAATCGACCCAGATTGTTTTGGGATCGTTCTATGAATGCTGATCCTCTTTGGGTAAGCGTATATTTTAACTCTGTGCTACAAGCAATGATTTTTAAAGTAAGGATGGGCTATGACGTACATTTGACAGAACAAAAGTTCATACAAGAAAAAGTTACCCCATCTTGATCTCACCATACCTCAAATGTCAAAATGGGGCCAAACAACCCCTAAATGGCCATTTAAGTGGGGACAGTTTTTGCCTCGACACACCTCGTCTATAATAACAGGTCTTTATCTATGAAATTGATTTGGCAAATTTGGCAATTTCATAGATATTTTTTGTTTGGCTAAGAATTCTAATTTCAAATTAATTTTATTTAAAAAACATGGAATTCTTTTTCACAAAAGTAGTCATTTATTATTGATTAGTGTTACATTTTTATCGCATTTCAATCTTTTACGTCATCATGGATACGAACGTTAAGAATTCGAGTAATTATGGAATATGAGTACCGTCGTGGCAGCAACGCGGCACAAGCGGCACGCAACATCAACGACGTTTACGGAGCTAACACCACAAACCAACGCACCACCTGTTATTGGTTTGCTCGCTTCCGTTCTGGAAATATCGACCTGTAAAATGAACCTCGCGGTCGTCCGAAGACTTTGGCCGACAATGACGAATTAAAGGCGATTGTTGAAGCTGATGATACACAATCTACGGCTGAATTATCAGCAGCTTTCGACGTTAGCGTCAAAACAGTATTGGTCCGTTTGCGTCAAATTGGCAAGGTAAAAAAGCTTGACAAATGGGTGCCCCACGAACTCAATGATTGCCAGCGCGAAGTACGCGTTGAGACGTGCCTTGCACTGCTCAACAGACACACAAATGATGGAATTTTGAACCGCATTGTTACCTGCGATGAAAAATGGATTCTGTTTGATAACCGCAAGCGCTCAGCAAGTTGGTTGTATCGAAACGAAAACTTACCCCTAGAAAAGTGATGTGAGCAGTGAGCTGGCACATCTCAGCAAGTTGGTTGGATCCTGGTTCAGCACCTAAACAATGCCCTAAATGAACTTACCCCTAGAAAAGTGATGGTCACTGTTTGGTGGTCTAGCGCCGGTGTGATTCATCACAGCTTCTTACCAAACGGAGTGAGCATCACTGCAGATGTTTACTGTGAAGAACTGAACACAATGATGGAGAAGCTGGCACATCTCCAACCAGCATTGGTCAATCGCTCGTCTCCGCTGCTCCTGCACGACATCACGCGACCTCATACTGCACAGCAGACGGTCTCCAAGTTGCAAGAACTGGGGTTGGAAGCTCTCCGTCATCCGCCCTACTCACCAGACCTTGCGCCTACAGACTACTACTTTTTCCAGAATTTGGATAACTTCCTGCGGGAAAAAAATTCAATACCCGAGAGGCAGTACAAAATGCCTTTGAAGAATTTGTTGCCTCCCGTCCAGCCGATTTCTTTAAGAAGGGTATCAATAAACTGCCACAGCGTTGGCAAAGATGCATTGATTGCATGGGTGATTACTTCGATTAATACAAATAAAAAATACATGAAAAAAATTCGTTTAAATATTTTCATACAAAACGGCAATTTCATAGGTAAAGACCTGTAGATATATACGTCTATAGCTACAAGGAATAGATGTATCCACAGGTGTATTATAGAATCCAAGGCAGCTATTTTTAAACGGAGCTTTTTAATATTGATTATGTTGACCCCTGACCCCACCTTACGGGCGCGGGGATAAAGTAAGACAGATAGCGTTAATACGAGCCAAGTAAATGTGTACGATGTGATGACATTAGCTATAAATGTCATGTGCTGCTAGAGGGGTACGTTTTATAATTTGCAAGATATGTAAGTACACATGAAATTTTTGCGTCTTCTGTGTTTTAAAGAAGACCCAATTCATAGTATTATGTGTCGGTGTAGTAAAACCAATCTGCTAATGGTTTTGACAATCCTCGTTTAGGAGTGCGTAATACTCAAAGAAGTAGGAACCCTTATAAATTAGCTCTGTCCGTCCGTCTGTCTGTCCGCGCCTCTAGCTTCTGTAATTATGAATAAAAATGGATGAAATTCGGTTAGTTAAAGACTGTATATAGATCTCGGTTTTGGCATCATAAAATAATAATAATTTCTCTCCTCTCTCTCTCTCTCTCTCTCTCTCGCTCTCCATTCATGTGAAATGGGGATGAAAAATATTTTTTATTTTACCCTAGTGTATGGGGTAACGTTGAAAATGTGTTTTAAAATAAAGGTAAGGGATCATACATGACTTTTTTTACAAAATCATCCATTTTCGAGTAATCGGTCTCCAAAGTGGTTTATAAGTTGGCATTTCTAAACTATGAAACTCAGAAACTTGCAATTTTCCATGCTGATATATCATGCTAAATTCTCTTTAGGAAAATTATTTTGAACGAAATTGGACAGTAACTTTTGAAGTAATTTGAAAAAACCTATTGCGCGTGGATAGTTACGAAACCATCCTTAGACATGTATTGACATTCTCTTGGTTAGGTTAGATTTTTTGGATAGAAATTGACAGACGATGTATGAAAAATTATATAATATAAAATAATATTATCTAAACATGAAATAATACTGCATATTGAGTGGATATTGCCAGTTTACCTGAACTACGGCCAATTTGACAGTTGACAGGTAAGCAAGATGGATGGCCGTAACATTTGATACACCCCCAATCTAGACTTACTAGGGCCGTGTAGCAACGAACATACAATAAGCTATTAAACTTTGATAGAATAATTAATAATTGAGACTTTCAGGATTACGTCGTAGGGCTCTGTCCGTCCGTTTGTCTATCTGTCTATCCGTTTGTCTGTCTGTCTGTCCGCCCTCCTAGCTCCTATAGTTATAGATTGTATATAGATTTCAGTTTTGGCAACATAAAATAATATTAATTATATTTGATATGGCATTCCATACATGTGAAGTGGGGATGAGAAGTGTTTTTTTTTTATTCTACCCCATGGTGTGGGGTATCGCCGAATAGGTATTTTTAAAAAGGAAAGGTTTCATACAATATTTCCTTTATCAGGTCAACCATTTTAGAGTAATCGGGCCTCTAATGTAGTTATAGATTGGTCCCCTGGAATATTTTCTAAACATTAAGAGGTAGACTTCCATGCTGATAATTCATGCTAACAACTCTATAGGAAAATTGTTTTAAGCGAAATCGGACTGTTCCTTTTGAGTTAATTCAAAGAAAACCTATTGCCCGTTGATAGTCACGGATCCCTCCTTAGACATGTCCGGACGTGCTCTTGGTTAGGTTATATTCATTATTATACAAGAAATTTAAGTTTTTTTTTGTAACCGGTAACGGTACTTATCTAGACAGAATGTTTCCTACAAATATTTGGCTGTGTAATATTACTACCGTAGATTTTGCCTGGATAAGAGTGGGTTTTCAAATTTAAAATAACTTTAAAGAGTATCTTAAAATTAAAAACTCCTTTTTATTAAAGATGAGACACAAAAGTTTTTCGAAAGTACACAAAAATATTGAGTCGTACTCAAATAATAATAATAATACTCCCAAGTATAAGGTATGTGTATTCATTCCTTTTCATTTCATCGGTAAATATAATTATTTGCATATGACTGGTGTGCAAATAAAAACGACCCTACCTTTATATCACGTTACGTGAGAGGTTTTTCTTTTATTACACTTATTTAGATGTTGACTATGAAGTAAAAAAACCGGCCAAGTGCGAGTGGGACTCGTGCATGAGGGGTCTGTATTTAAACAACTATTAGTGCAACTATCAAGCACTTGTGTTAATCTCGAGCAAAAAAACACACAGCGAAACATAAAGTTTTTTATTATGGCAGCCCATCTTATATTTTATTTATTTTTAAAGAGAATTTACAATTCAATATTTAGTTTTTAGTATTTACAAAAAGAATAGAATACTAATAAAAGTCCATATTTTGAAAGAAATTGCGGATTATTTGAAACGGGCAGCAGGTGACGTCACACTCTACAAGCGTTACAAGTTGCTACGAAACGTATGGTCACACAAAACTCCTGATACCTCCGAAGTTTGACGCCTGTATGTTCACACTTACTGTAGTGAATCTTTTAGTGTTCGATGTAAGTGAACTAGTTGTGTAGGTTTTTTATAATAATGTTGTAAAAAAAAATACAAGTTTTAAACGTTCATTCGTTAACATTCAAAGTGACAAAATTTTTGCAACATTGAAATGCAAAACAAATTACAAAACTACACATAAAATCTTAATTTTTTCTACGTTTATCAGTTTTTGATTCCTAATTGTTTCTAAATGTTTTAAGCTAAATTTAAAATGTACAGAAATATCCCAATTATCATTAGCTGCAGCTATAAAAACAGTAATAAAAATAGTGTATCACTGATGTTATATGAAACGTGTATCTTTTTTTGTAGCGTAGCGTACCGTCACGGTGTGAACTGACCCTAAGGATATATTTTAACAACATATTATATCTGCAATACGCAACCACATAACAAGATGACGTACTTTAAACAACGAACATGCAACATAATGTGAGTTACGTTAGATGCACACGAAACTTGTGCTCACGCGGGGGGAAAATTAATACCAGTATCGTTACACAACTATTATTATCAGTATCACTGCTGGGTTTGTTACACAATGTTGTGTAGCGAGTGTACAAGAAATAGATGAATCGTAGGAAAATGGTATTCAAACGTTCTATCGTATCTAATACATCATATATTTATATTCAAAACATGATGTTTCATAGTGCGATTCACATAATGTGGCCATTTCAGTCCCGCGGCACGCTCTAAAAACTACCTACATCTGTAACATATGCTAGTATTTCTCATCTAAGGGTCAGCTCACACCAAACTATTCACTATACACGGAGATACACGTTTCATTGCAAGAGCAGATTGCAGCATTCGAACTCTTGCAATTAAACGTGTATGTTATCGTGAATCAAGTTCAATATTTAATCTTAAAATTGCCGCTTTGCGTTGCGCATTTTGTCTATCCTTTCGTAGACAAAACTATTTTTTTTTCTTTTCAATGAATAAACTACATATAACTTAAAATCGTATACGCTTGCTAGTAATTATGATTGCAGAAATATATAGATGTGTCTGGCGACATTCGATGTCCATCGATCTGAGGATTCTGACCCATTTCTTTTCATACGCGACCGACTCATCTATGGCTTTATATCTACGGAATATTTAGAACATAGCACGGCTGAGTAATCTACAGTTTTATATCTATGGACATATACGCGACACATGTGAAGTGGGGATGAAAAAAAGGATTTTTCATTCCACCCCACGTGTGGGGTATTGGCAAATATATTTTTTTTTATTAAACTAAATGTAATAAGGTGATTAGATACATGACTCAGTGGTGTGGGGTTCCTATAACTCGATTCCTCTGCCCTGCCAAGCCATAACACTGTAAGTCGATATACAGTGTTTTGGCTTAACAAGGCGCAATCAATTTTTTTACGTCTGTTTAGTACCCCTGATCGATCCTTTTTTCATTCTAACGGTTATTTAGCAAGATAAAGCAAGCAAAAAAACACTGTATTTAATTTAAAATAAGGTATAATCACGCAAAAAAACTGTAACAAAGTATACAGTGTTTTGCCGAAACAAACTTCACGCATGGCTAGATAAATACCAAAAATACAGTGTTTACAACTAGTCGCGTGCTCGCGCGTTGATGCTATCCAACCAGCGTAAGTTGAATCGACAACATTATTGCTGTCTCGCTCTTTCCTGCGCCGTTATAGACACTTCCTCCTTGTTCATCCCGTTGAAGACGTTGCGGGTTACGTTAGTCGTGTGACCGCGCACACTGATACCGCCAATTGTGTTGTTTGTTTTGATCGGATAATTGCGAGATAGTATTTGGTTTAATTAAAGTTATTTAGTATTAAAAATGAGTGACAATGAGTACAAATCGAAGTAAAATGTTGGTCAGACTATCAAAAAAAAAATGAAACATTATAATAACACATACTCGGTGACTGTTGTGTCCAGTGTGATGAGTGATTGCCTAGAAAAAGAAAATATAGACTGCCATAACCACAGTGAGTGGGAACATAACTTTTATGATAATTTGGAGTCAAGAAACTTTACAAGTCCTATAGTTCCACTCCGTGAATCTCAGCTTAATGAATGCCTATCGGAAGAATTAGGAGAAGGAGTTTACGCGCAACTGAGAACTGCATTGATTTGTGACAAGACTTTAACCGTCTCAAATAATTCTTCAGAAGATATTCAGCAACCCAGTACCTCTTCGCTTCTTCACTCTGATAGCATTGTATCTATTTCATATTTTGAGCAACCTGTTGATCTTACCTCCAAAACAAATGTGCCTGAAATTCAATCAACGAAGAACCAAGAACCTAATATAGATGCTAGTTCTGAACATAATTTAAATGAAAATGAAGATGATACTTTGAATCAGATACAGAATACATTTTCAATTGAATTATCGTCTGAGATCCAACCATCAGCTAATAGTTTTGGCACATTCTTCACCACCTTCAACTTCACCAAAAACTTCGACTTCTGCCACTCATGTAAGTATTATTGCCCATAATACCGAAATAATAACACCGACAATCAATAAAAGACGTATTATCCTTGACGAATCTGCTGCCGCTTACAACCCTACATTGAAGATAATAATTGTCAAATATCAAAGACACCTAAGCGAAATAGAGATCCAGGAAATATATTAGAGAAACAAAGATTGAAACATCCATTATTGTCACCTTGTTCATGTAAAAAACAATGCATACAAAATATTCCTGAGACTGAAAGGCAGTCTATATGGGCACAATTTTGGAATTTAGATCGACAACGTCGTCGCGATTTTTTATCGAGAAGTGTTGATAAGTTATCTACCACATGCACAAAAACAAAAGGCCAATCTCGAAGGCACAACACCTTAACATGGTCGCTCAACGGCATTAAAGTATGTAAAGTTTTTTTTCTAAGGACCTTGGGCTATACAAATGATGAACCCGTCCAGTCAGTCTTGAAAAATAATTATTTAGAGTGCAATAGGAATCCAAAAGTGAGCGCTACATCTGATCGTCGTGGTCGATTTGAACCAACCAATAAGTTCCCGCAAGAGTATGAAAACCGTTTAGAAGAATTTATATTAAAATACAATCCTATTTCATCACATTATAATAGTAACCATGCGCCAAATAGAAAATATTTGCCAGTAGGAATTATATTTCTCCAGTATTTATAAAGATTTTAAGCAGTTTTGTCAAGAAAATAATTTACCAACTTGTGGTTGGACTCATTTTCATAATATGATTAAGAAATTGAATCTATCAACAGCCGAATTAGCTCAAGATATTAGCACTAAGTGTAAAAATCATAAAATAGGACATGAAAACCTACCTCTTCCTTGCAATTGTAAAGATTCTATAGTGTTAGGACAGCACTTGGAAAATAAACGTAATTCACGAAGGGATCTAAAATTTGCAGAAGATCGAAGTGACAACTCTGAAGGAATGGAAGCTGTATTCACAGTCGATATGCAAAAAGCTATATGTATGCCTCTTCTCACAACAAAGGAGTGTTACTTTTGAAGAAAACTTGTTCTCTTTAATGAGTCATTTGTGCCGCCAGGCAAAAATAAAAATGCTGTATGCATTCTATGGCATGAAGGCGAAAGCGGTAGAAAGGCATATAACGTAGCTACCACATATATTTATTTTATACGAAAATACTGCCGGGATCTACACCATTTAAACTTCTTTTTGGACAATTGCAATGCTCTGAATAAGAACAAAATTCTTTTTTCTGGACTGGTCAGAGTTGTAAATGATGATAAAACTAGTATTCAAAGCTTGAAATTAGAATATTTTGAACCAGGCCATACATATATGGCTGCGGATGCAGTTCACGCTGTTATAACAAAAAAACTGAAAGCAGCAGGTGAAGTTTTCGATTTAGAAGATTTTGTGACTAAAATTAAAGAGTCAAGAAAAAACCTGTATGTCGACGTACTCAAACACAATGACATGTTGATTTTAAAAAACGACTGTAAAATAGCGTTTCCGTAAGATTGGAATATTCAAAATTTAAAAATTATTGAGTTTCGAAGAGGCAACCTTTCTCTTTTTGCCAAAAATGATTATAATGGAGAGTTTAGAGAAATACACTTTTTAAAGAAAAAGGTTGCAAGAGATTTAAGAAAGAGAATGGACGATGGACTTGATCTTATAAACATGATAGAAACAGAAAGTAAGCCAAGAGGTGTGAGTTAAGTTAAAAAAAAAGAATTGTTAACACTTACAAAATCTATGCCTACATCGCGGCGTAGTTTTTATGAAGATCTTGAGGAATCAGATGCACCTGATTTAAATATTGATTCTGATTTGTAATCGTATACTTAAGTAGAATTTTCTTATTTTTATTACTATACCTCAGAAGAGAAAAGATGATATTTTTTTAAATATATTAAAAGTTCATGTTTTGTTACGTTCTTTGTTACTAAGTCGAATATTTTATATTTGATTTTACGATTGATCTCAAAAAACCCAAAGCAGTTTCTTATTATTATGTGTGAGCTTCAAAAATATTTAAAGGTCTTGTTATGTTTTGTAGATGATGCTAATAATTATTTGTAAGTTCATTATATTTTATTTTGCCATCTCATGATTTATTTTATTTACGAATTACACAAATAAACCCCTAGTTGCAAGCATGTACCATCTATCTTTTTTTTAAACTTTATGCAATATGCATACATATAAATATACAGTGTTTAGACATAACGAGTTCGTATAAGGCTAAACACTGTATTCTATATTACAGTGTTTTGCGTCGTTAGGAATAAAATGAAATTTCAAAATTGTCTTGTCAAAACAAGTTAGTTGCGATATCTTAATTCCTTACTAAAATTATTAAAAAAAAATTTACTTGGCTATATACTAGAGATGTATACCTAACTATTAAATGCATAAAATTAAATAATATTAACCAATTACATTTAAAAAAGGCAAATATACGTCAAAACCATATTCTGTCAAATATCTCAAAAGTGGTTATTGAAAGTTACAGTATTTTGATTTGGCAGGGCAGTCCTACCGTCTTCACTTACCACTTACCTTTTGAAGACCCTCATCCAAAAACCTACTTAATACGCGCTTGGGCTTCCCTTTGAAGTAGAACCAGCCTTCGCCACCGACATGACTTATAACAAAGTTAACAATTTTCGAGTAATCGGCCTCCATAGTGGTTAATAAGTTGACCCCCTTTGTTGTAGGTAATTTAAAGAAAATCTATTGCGCGTTGATAGTTACGGAACGCTCCTTAGACATGTCCCGACATGCTCTTGGTTATGTTAGGTTATTTTATATAGGTATAAATAACCATTGAAGTCGAACCACTGGTGCTCTATAAATATATATTAATTTACTAGTTTTTTCATTAATTTTAATTTACTAGCGTAAATATAGTACGTCACGGGAATACTGCACTTTTTCGTAATAAAAAGTAGCATATGTTTTAATCCGGAGCCTAAACTACTTAATACCAAATTTCTTCGAAATCCGTTCAGTAGTTTTTGCGCGAAAGAGTAACAAACATCCATCCATCCATACATCCATCCTCACAAACTTTCCCACATAAAATAGTAGTGATATTACCTAGTACAACGGGAAAATATATCAAGATCGCAGTGCCGTCTTGTGGACGACACTGCGATCCACAACATATAGACATTAGACACACACACATAGATATGACAAATGACACTCGTAAGTCGTAACATATTGGCTGTCCACTCTGTTAACGTCAAATGAATGACTTCCCTGTTTTTATGATACGAGATGTATAATACGAGGGCTGCACTAAAAGTATCGGGAATGGAATATTTCCACTGTTCCTGTCATATTAAAATCTTTTTAATTTAAAACTCCTTGGTTTTAAAAATCGAATACCGTTTATTTATTTAAAAAAAGATTCTCGGTCTTGTCACAAGGTCTTGTCAAACTTGTTTAGTCGTTGAGAAAATGGAATTGACTCGAGAAAATTCTAGAGCGATGATTTATTATGACTTTCGAAGTGGTTTATCACAAAAACAGTGTGTTGACCGGATGATTTCTGCATTTGGTGATGAAGCCCCATCCAAAACCACAATTTATCGCTGGTTTGCTGAATTTCAACGTGGACGTGTCAAGCTCAGTGATGATCCCCGTCAAGGTCGTCCAAAAACTGCAGTCACCCAAGAAAACGTTGATGCTGTGCGTCAGCTGATTGAGGAAGATCGACATGTGACATACCGCGAAATTCAGGCAACTTTAGAAATTGGCATGAGTCAAATACAAATAATCTTGCATGAACAATTAGGTGTAAAAAATTTGTTTTCCCGATGGATACCGCATTTGCTCTGTGAAGAGCAAAAAGCGGCTCGCGTTACTTGGTGCGTCAGAACTCTCGAAAGATTCCACGCAGGATCCTCAAATGCTGTATACAACATCGTATCAGGTGACGAATCCTGGATATACGCGTACGAACCCGAAACAAAAAACCAGTCACGAGTTTGGGTGTTCGAAAATGAGTTAAAGCCAACAAAAATTGTTCGTTCACGGAGTGTTGCAAAGAAAATGGTGGCCACGTTTGTCTCCAAAACCGGCCATGTTGTGACTATTCCTCTTGAGGGACAAAGAACAGTTAATGCAGAATGGTATGCTAACATTTGTTTGCCACAGGTCGTTTCTGAACTCCATAAAGAGAACTGCAACCGCCGCATCATCCTCCATCACGACAATGCGAGTTCTCACTCCGCGCACAGAACAAAAGAGTTTTTAGAGCAAGAAATCATAGAATTATTAGACCATCCGCCGTGCAGCCCCGACCTAAGCCCTAATGATTTCTATACTTTTGCGTGGTCAGAGATTTTCATCACCTGAAGAAGCTTTGGACGCCTACAAAACGGCCATTTCATTCGGAATGAAATGGTTGCTTCAATGATTGGTTCCATCGTATGGATAAATGTGTCAAATTTCGCGGAGAATACTTCGAAAAGCAATAAATACATTTTTAAATAGTAATGTTGTGTCACTTCCTTGATTCCCGAAATTTTCAGTGCCGCCCTCGTATTATATTGTTATCCGGATCCTTTATACATAAAAGAAATTCAGAAATAGTACCATTATATTATATACTAGGTGTTTCCCGCGACTTCGTGCACGCTAAAAGAAAACTCGCGGGAACCGTACATGCCGCGATAAAAAGTAGCCTACGTCTTTTTTAGTGGTGTAATCTATATATGTGTCAAATAGTATTAAAATCGGTCCAGTAGTTTCGGAGCCTATTCAATGCAAACATACAAACAAACCTTTTCTCTTTATAATATCAGTATAGATATGGATGGATGATTGGATCGATGGATGGATGTTTGCTACTCTTTCAAACAAAATCTACCGAACGGATTTCGATGAAATTTAGCATGGTAGTAGTTTAAGCTCTGGATTAACACATAGGCAATTTTTTATCCCGTATAAGAATAGTGTTTCCGTGGGATTCTGCGCGGGCGGAGCCGCGGGCAAAAGCTAGTCTTACATAGCAACATTTTTCTTACCTAGTCAAATTAAAAAATTGGGAGAATTTCATCGTCACATTCCAACCAGTTCTGTATAGACCCATGACAAGTTATACATACACCTGAGCCTTGCTCAGGAACCACTCTGTCGACAGATGAAAAACTGCACGAAAATCCGTTGAGTAGTTTTTGAGATTATCGCGAACATACAGACAGACATAATATCTTATGCAGCTTTTCTTTTTTTCAGCTTACTTCATATCCTGATTTTTATTTTTGTGGGACTAAGTTTCTGGATTTATTGTACAATAATTTATAATTAATAATGAAGTATATATCGTTATTTTTATTTTCAAAACAATATTAGGTATATTTAATTTCACACGCCACGCTATCATGGTAGAATGTATGAACTTGTTATAAGCTATACCCCGCATATATAATGCTACGAACCATCTACAACATTCAGTGAATAAACGATTGTATCTTGAATCTTTTAATCTCCAAGTCGTAAACTTTATCGTCGTGTTCAGTGAATTAACTGACAGGAATTGGGGACAACAATTCGACTTGCCGGAGGCGATGATTCGGAAACGGGAAATGTCGACACTTGGCAGACTCAGCGAGAAAATCTTACATCACTTCTTAACGTCTTCCTGTTGAGTGAATAAAGTTATGTGGACATTTGTTGGGATTGTTCATCCTTACTATTCTACTACTTCCTACTATTTTTAATTATATATTATGTGAAAGTTTGTGAGGATCGATGGATGGATGGATGTTTGTTACTCTTTCACACGAAAACTACTGAATGGATTTCGATAAAATTTGGTATGGTAGTAGTTTAGACTGGATTTACAAATACGCTACTTTTTATCGATAAAAATAGCAAAATGTACGGTTCCTGCGGGACTTCTATTTGCACGTAGTGCGTATTAAGTCGCGGGTAACATCTAGTATCCAACTAATCCTACTAATATTAAAAATGTGAAAGTTTGTGAGGATGAATGGATGGATGGATGTATGGATGGATGGATGGATGTTACTCTTTCACGCGAAAACTACTGAACGGATTTCGATGAAATTTGATATGGTAGTAGTTTAGGCTCTGTGTTAAAACTTAGGCTACTTTTTATCCTGGAAAAGTACAGTATTCCCGCGGTGTACCCGATAGTATATTTATCAGGTATTCCGTATTAAGGACGTAGGTATTATTCATATTAAATTATTATTTATCAGCAGACCTACTGCCCGCTTACGTTTAATGAAGTGCAAAGTAATATTTGTGTTTATTTGAAAGTTACGAATTAACGACACGGCGGCTCCATCCGGGGGTCGCGGGTCCGAACAGGGTGAATTTCATTACACTGCTAGGTCCACATACAGAGTGATTTCCTAATTAGTGACCAAATCTTTAGATATTAAATATATGCAACATTTTCTACGGAACCATCTTTCCCACTTGTCAAGTGTCCACTGACGAAAAGATCATCGTTTTATTAATTTAATGGCTTTCTAAGATAGTTCAGAAATGTTAAATCTTAAAGAAGCCTTACTTTTTCATATAATTTAAACAAGATAAGACTTTCGCATTAAAATGCAGAATTCTAAAAATAGAGTCCTCCCCCTCCTCCGAGTACTTGAACATTCGGCGAACCGAGCCCAGACGCTCCTTAAGTTGAGAGTCACTCAACATGTTTACATATTTTAATGAGACCCTTCTAAGTTACATAATACATGTACCTATTGTAGGTATCTAAAGAAACTGTTATTCTAAGTGTATGTAATAACTAATAAGTAACTGATAATCTAAAAGACTGTTTCACAATCTTCTAATAAGTATCTGTAACTGTTATTCTAAGGGACTGTTTCACAATCTTCATATCTATATATATATATGTATAAAAGAAAGTCGTGTTAGTTACACTATTTATAACTCAAGAACGGCAGAACCGATTTGGCTGGAAATTGATGGAGAGGTACCTTAGAACCAGGAGATGGACATAGGATACTTTTTATCCCGTTCCCGTGGGGCGTGTCACGTGGGCATAAAACGCGGTATACCAAAATGCAAGTGACAGCTAAACGTAATGTTGTCTATGGTTAAGTATGGTTGAAAATTTAACAATTAGAAATTTTGAAGTTGACCGGTTGATGTGTTTGTTTCGAGTTTCTATTAACTTATTGTGGCGATATTATCATTAACAATGCTGCGACCAAGACGATCGAATAGACGGACAGATATACAGACAGACGGACGGACAGAGCGAAACTATAAGGGTTCCTTTAAGTATCACGGAACCCTAAAAATTGATTGCAATTTCTATGACTCGCTATAACTCGAGAACGGCTGGACTGATTAGGCTAATTTTAGTATTGAAATAATTGTGGAAGTTCAGGGAAGATTTAAACTTTAAACCGTGAGAAATATTGGAAAACTTACGGAGAAAATACTGTAGATTTAGGTGTAGGTTGTAGGTGTATATATATTTATTTATTTATTCCAGTTCATAGTTAAAACAGAACAACATGTGTCGGGACACCTAAATAAATAATAAATAGCTTATTCGAAAGTTTTGTCGCCGCTTACTAATTTATATCAATCGACAGAGACAAAACTTGCAAATATAGCTATCTATCAGCTATCATCGACACTTATCAGTAGATTGTGAACCAGGCCCTAACGGCCCGTTTCAATGACCTATGTATCTATAACTATTTGTTAAAATCGTCGCCATTCAATCATTTGCCGGTTCTTTGCGATACAAATGTGACGTTTCTAACAAATAGTTACCGGTAGATAGGTAATTGAAACGGGCTATTAGTGTATTAAATATGTAACTGTTATTCTAATCGAATAATAACTAGTGATAGCACCAACAAATTACAAAGACTCAAACTGCTAAGCATTAATTTTCCCTGGCTGCACATTTCGACAGTATTACCAGTAGGCAAATAGTGGTCGTTAATTCTAGTTCAGTGATAAATGAGCCTTTCAAATAGAAGTGAAGTGTAATCTGCCACACAATCACCCAAACATCACTCAAACCCATACAAACCCATACAAACCCATACAAACCCATACAAACCCATACAAAGACATACAAACACATACAAACACATACAAAACAAGTCAAATGATGCGGGATGTGGAATGTACTGATTTGTGGTGTGCGATTGATTGAATTTTGACCGTTGACGCGAGTAACTACACAAAGCGTTTTTGCTATTTAAGCAAAATTATCTCAGTGGATTTTTATGAATCTATGCGTCAGTACACACCGAAACGAGACGATACGTGACACGGCGCTGCATTTTAAAGATTTTATTGCAAGAATTCGAATGTCAAACTCGACTGCTCTGCATAGTGCGGCGCCGCTCTGGCAATGAAACGTGTATCTTCTTGTATACTGAATGAAGTTCAATTTCGAATCACAATCTCTGTCTCGTTTCGATGTGAGCTGACCCTTAAACGAGCCTAATACCTTAAACGAGCAATTCTTGTACATATATAAACATAATCTAGGAAGCGGCTTCAAGTTTTTCCATGAAATTAATCATGCTTTGGTTTGGGGTCAGAATCCATGGGAAACCATGCATTTTTAGGTTAGTATATATTTTTCTATCGTCGTGCACCAATATGTCAATAATTTTGACTCTAATAATGCCAGTCCGAATGGCAGCTTGGTATGCGTATAATTTTTCTGGCGTCGGCAAAATGGTGTCGCGGGTTCTAATATCGGCTGGTTGGTTTTTTTTTTTCATCATAAAAATAAGAATAACACGATTAGTACCATCTCTAAGAACTGAATCAGAAGTGTGTTCTTGGAAATGCATAAAATAACCTAAATAAAACAATAGCGTACATATTGCAATAGAATAATATTAATGTGATGTTCCCTAAGTATGTGAACACAACACACACATACACATTCACACACTTAGGGATATAGTCTAGTCTTCAAGGTTGTCACTTTTAACATTGTACTATTATTGGCTATATTATGCTTTGTTTACCAAATAAATAAAATAAAATAAAATAAATAAATACATATTTTACGCGCTAAGTAGGTACCAGAGGATCAATTCTGCTAAATAAAACCTGCAATATTACAATTACAATCAAGTCGATACGCTCAAACTGCCAAACGGTATACGCGTAAACGTTAAACCAACGTGAGATGCGTTCGGTCCAAACTTCACAAAATCAGTTTACGATAACAAGTCGCTTCACTTACAATACGGTCAAAGTAAAATGAATCTCTACGTTAAATACGAGAATTGAGCTTCTGAGCTCCAAGCAAAGCGTGGTCTCCCAGGTTCTGTAGCTGTAGAATTGAATATTGTACAGAAGTTGTTTTGCTAAAACTTAAAAAGTTATTACCTAGGTATATATATTTTCCCTACATATTATCTCCGCACACCGATTTCGGTGACGGTGGCTGGTTTCATTGAAACCAGGACAGCTACGCAGGAGTAATTTATAGTGCCCAAGTGTGTGAGCAGTACACAAGAGCACGATCTCTCTTCCTTTACTGTCGTAACCCAGTGGGACGGATAATGGACACGACTGGCGAGAGATCAGCCGCAGGTCCGACTTTTTTACATGCCCATCCGACGCATGGATCATCTCTCCTGTCAGACAATCATCAGCATTGTCCAAACCTAACCAAACTTGGAAACAACATTTTTTGTTGTTCCAATGCGGGAAACCTCCGAGTCGAGAGCCAAGCTCTAAGCACTAGACCACGGAGGCTGCTTCCCAACATAATATTATGTATGACTTCGTTCACAAAATATAGTACTTATAATTATATAACACCATACTCACACCCACACCTAAAGAAAAGAAAAACAAAATAAGTGTGTGTGTCAGCTCCGACGCCCGACTGGAGTTTACTCTGAAAAGTAAAATTTGGTGTGCAATGCAAAGCGATCGACTCATCTTCGGCTAACATCGTGTGACACCGTACCGTGTGACCGTGTGACATCGTGAATTCGATTTTACTCCCATAGATTTTCATACCCCGGGCCTCATGAATAAATAAATAAATAAAAATCTTTTTATTCAGAATAAAAGACAAGGTTTTGTTTTCTGAACGTTAATGCAAAGAGAAAAAAAAAGGATTACAGTTACCATCGGTTCGGAACCCGAACCCGGCGAGAAGAACCGGCGGAAGAAACTCGCGCGGGTGCCACCTTTTAGTAAAAAGGATAGCTAAAATTGTTCTTTTAAAAATATATATGCATCATACAATACAACGAAAACAAAAAAATATGTAAACAAAAATAAATAAATATTAAATTACAATATCTACAATGTCCAATATCTTATTCCCAGGGTGTGCTGTCCTCAATGTAAATCTTTAACTTTATTATAACCTTTGGCACACAAATGTCTTTTAACTATTTTTTTTTTATTTATTTATTGACAAATTTTCGACATTTTCTGGGAGTTTATTATAGAAATTTATACACTGACCTTTAAAAGAATTGCTTATTTTACTGAGTCTAGTCACTGGTACAGCCAGCTTGTGCTTATTCCTAGTGTTTATGTTGTGTTGGTCACATTTTTTATCAAATTCGTTACTATATTTTTTTACATACATAACCCTATTTCTTTAAATTTTCTTTAGTGAACTCCAAAAAAATTTTGTTGTTCCTAAAATTTTGTTTTACACAACAGTTTCAGTCAAAAGGTTTTAGGGAGTAGGTACCTAAATATATATATGTCCTATGGGACCGGACGGTCTCACCTCCTGCCAACAGGAAACTCTACGGCACGGGATCCTGGACTACGTAGACCGTGTTGGTTCAACAATTAGTTTCATTTGACACAATTGTAAATATTTCTTTCACATATTATAATATAGGATCGGTTTCTCGAAAACGGCTGCAAGTATTACTATGAAAATTTAGCATGCAGGGCGTTTTGGGGGAGAAAAATCGATCCAGCTAGGTGTAAGCCCTGGGAAACTGTGCATTTTAATGTATACATGTTTTTCTTTCGTCGTGCAACAATATATCAATAATTTCGGCTTTATTAAGTCAGTCCTATTGGCAGTTTGGTATGCGTATGTATAAGTTATGCTTTTTTCGAACATTTAGAATGTGATGGGTTCGAATCTCGGTCAGATAAATATTTTTGTGAATTTTTTTTTTCTAATTTATCAGAAGTCCGAGCAAAGCTCGGTAACCCGGGTAATATAATGTATTTAAACTAGCGGTATAGGTTACCTATTCAGTTATAGTTTCTAGTTATGCCAATTACCACAGAATAGTTATTAGTACACGTACAATTACACTATAAGCACTATGGTGTATGGCTACCATTATGAAAGTATTTTAAACTGCCATAAATGTCATAACTACAATTTTTATAAAAAACTATAACCCGACTACGTAAATTGTAAAGCCTATGTTACCCGGGCTATTAATACGAATCTTTCGACGCCTCGTGTATTAAAATCGGATCGGTAGTTTACGCGCCACGGTGTAACAAACATACATTCGTACATACATACATGGTTCGTGGTAGTCGCGTAGACACATATTACATTACATCTAAAACGTGTTTACAAAGAACCAGTGAAAATCGATAGAAATCAAGTCGAAACCTTTGTGAGATCGCTCTCGTCCATTGCTCGTGAAGTGGGCTTCTGTGGAGCGCTTATTAGACTCGAATTCGGTCGAGTGGCATTAACAGTAGAAGTGCCTACCGAGGCGCGGTGATAGCTATTGTTTCACAAAAGTTAAGGCTTTACTGATTAGGGGCAGCCCACACCGATTCGCGACGCGGCGTGGCATTTTTATGATTCCAAAATGGAGGAGATTATAATAATTCAATTCCACCTTGATTCGACCCTCGATCGCTCTCTTAAAAATGCCACGCCGCGTCGCGCCTATGCAAGCGAAACTATTAGAAAAATCTAGTATAAAACAAATTCACGGGTCAAATGAAGGTCGAATATTATATTATAATCTCCTCCATTTTGGAAGTCGGTAAAAATAAAAGGATGTCCATGTAGCCTTGGCGCGTCCGTCGTTTGTCTTGATTCGCAACTCCAAACGTCTTGTAAAAAATTCATCTACCGGCCAGTTTCTGGAGATTATATTTTGAATATAAAAGCTTATTTACTACCGACCTGTTTTTTTTTTATTATTATTGAGAAGGGATTAAGATTATTTGAAAACAACTTTTACATTTATGATTATAATTTTGACACTTACTACATAAAAAAACTTTGGTTAAAATAAAAGTAACTATAAGAAAACCTATTAGAGCCCTTCACACTTCAAGTTTGCGCGGGGCTGACAGTCCTATCTGGCATGTCGATGCGGGCGTAATTTCGACAGTTTTATCCACGCATTCGCCTAAATTATGTATAACGCCGGCAGCCCAAACTGTGGACGCATGAGTCGTATTTAGCACGACAGTTAGATTCGCAGTCCAATCATTACGTGTGGTGGGAACTAAAAAAAAAAAAATATATACTTTATTGTGCACAATCAACAGTTACACAGACACATATACAATATAAACTATACACAGAACAAGACGAAAGTACACAAAGGCGGCCAAAGTACTATTTAGGTACACGCTAAGTTCGAGACGTAACCTTTATAATGTGTCAGATCCGTCCGCAGTCCAAACCGTGGGTGCATCTTTAGTCGTAACTAGCACGAAAGTTAGATCCGCAATTCAAAGTTTACGTGTGGTGGGCGCTATTTAGGTACACGCTAAGTTCGGGACGTTGCGTTTATAATATGTCAGATCCGTCCGCAGTCCCAGCCGTGGGTGCATTTTTAATCGTCATTAGCACGACAGTTTCATCCGTAGTCCAAACCGCACGGATCTATCCGCGGTTTGAATCGCAGTCTCAGATGCGCGGTACGAACTATACCGTGTGGTCTACAGTCCTTTAAACTTTTCAGATTGAGAAGATACTAGGACCTGCTAGGACATGGGAACGTTATTGGTAACTTTTATTACAAAAATATTATATTTGTGACCTAGTCTATCGGTAAATTAGTTTAGTGTGGTTTTACGTGCATTTTAGGCTGAGGCTATATTTCCCGGAATCCGTAACGCCGGGGAAATTTCAGAGCACTGAAAATAGAACTCTGCGCTAATACAATAGAGATGAAAATCGAACACACAAGTGTCGAGTCAAATGCTAATGTCATATATGACAAACTTTAATGTATTTCAATGCTTCTATATTAAATGCTTTAAATTTTCCCCGACCATCCGGATTCCGGATCATATACCTATCCTAGCCTTACGCGGTTTTAATTGTTTTAATTTTTAAATACTTTAGTCTATGTTTTTTTTACTACACAATATAATTAATAATGAATTACTTATGCACACAAAAATGAAAAGAAAAACACAGCCAAAAACCAAAAAACACAGATAAATGATTACAGTATTTCAACACGTTTGAAATTTCCAAGGTAGGCTTAAAATATTGCCATGTCGAATTGATTTTCGTTCAATCAAGTTGGATTATATTGGTTTATTTGGCCTGTAGTTAATTAAATTTTACTAGACGATTGAGGATTTTACGTTATTCATCCCACCCCACAACAGATCAATAAAATACTGTTTTGGATGTATGTCGATGAATACACTTTTATTATGCTTTGGCACGAGTGGACTGGCTTGAAGAAACGACGCTTACGTTGTTTTTCCAACCAATTGCTCACCATCAGGCGATCAATTTGCTTTAAAACATCGCCAACATCGCCAACAGCGCTGTTCTCACGCTTGACAGTATGGTTCCACAGAAAGACAGGGACCGTGGTTCCAAGCATCACTTACACGAGTGGACTCCATTTCAATGGTATGAGAATTAGGCACCTGCCAATTATTCCTTTGCAACTTTGTCATTCCTGTGCTTGCCTATTGTTATTTGTGTTTGATGTCATAGTACCTGGGAGACAGCGAAGCTTGCTCGGAATTTTTGTAGAGCGATAACAATATATAGGTACATAAAAGAAATAAAAGCGAATGACAAAAATATTCGTCTTACCGGGACTCGAATCCGAGATACCGATTTGCCAACAAGAAAAAGTCCAATGCTTACGAAAACGCCAACCGGATTTGACATTTAGAAACCGAAATCACTTATATCGTAATACGTGACAAAAGAAAAAACATATATATGATTTAAAAATGCGCAGTTTCTCATCCCTGAGACCTAGCTAGATCGATTTTTCTCCCCTAAAATTAGGAAAATACTTGCACTTTGTACTTTACAAAATCCATGGAAATACTTGCAGCCGTTTCCAAGATTCCGATTATATATATACAAGATTTGCTCGTTTTAAGTATAATATTTTTGTTTTATCGTTTTGTTAGTATATATAGTACCTACTTAGTAGAGCATAAATTAGTTACCTATGTCTGATAATTTACTGTCTCCTCTGTTTACTTGATTTAAATGTAATGTAATTAACATAGGCTGTAGTATAATGCCCAAATTAACCAAAAAAAAAAATTATTATTATTTCAACTTTGAATTATAAAATAATTACCAACGGTAAGCCGAGACGACAGAAGATTAACTTTCAAAAGTTGTCATGGGTTACAGAACCGAGTTATAAGATCAAAGTTAAACCGGTTATCCGGTAGCTTCGTGAAATAAAATATTCTACGATCCTGAGGGAAAAAGCCGTTGTCACAGCCTTTAGCCAAGTTGACATCGCTAAGTGACATAGCTATGCTTATGTCAAATTCTAAACATTTTTGTTTTCGAACTTAGCTTTCGTAATTAGCGATGGCAACTTAGCTAAAGGCTCAAGGGCGTTAGTCAAGGTAACTTCTCGAAGTCCAAAATGAAAGATGTATGGAATTGACACATTTGGTCGCTAAACCACGTGTTCACTTCCATACATTTTATTCTCTAAGAACTTCGTAATTGTTCTGAAATTGCACTTTGTCTAAGGCTCCAGGATGTAATTATGATCGTCAAAAAGTCGTGACAATTTAACGTTAAGTCACGATAATTTTTATTTTATTCTGACGTGCACGTGCACACGGTTAGCGATGAACTGTTGGAAAATAATTCAGAGGAAATATCAAATAATTTAAGTAACCTATAAACATAAAATTACGTTTGATACATGACGTTGTGTGGATCTGTTGAAGCAGTTTCTAAAATGTCACGTTGGTATTCGGCCCTTCGCATAACTCGGAATAAATAGATCTATACTTATAATAATTAATAATGGAATATTATTATCCACAATTTTATGTTCGAATTAGTACATAACATGAGACTGCGTAACGAACAACTAAAGTTTTGCAGTTATGTAATGAGTTCGATTGCTGTAAGTAAATAAACAATGTTTATACAATATTACAATCGCATGTTTGACACACACGTGCAAGTATTCAGGACAACACAAATCGAACCTATTTAATGAAACCAAAAAATATGGTTGTCTGTTAAGTCGGTATACGGACGATAATTTTACGTGATAACGTCATCACAAGCCGAAAATCTCGGAATCGGAACATCAGCTATCAGTCAAGGAAAAAAAAACTTTACATAAAATTAATATTACTCTCAGTTAAAATAGTTTAAAGCTCCATATCACTCCCAAAGTAACAAATGTTTTTCATAGAACTAGTTTCATTGCCGAATTGTAGCAAAGCAAAATACTTTATCCTCGAACTGGAAGAAGATTCATCCGGTGGTCAATAAATAGATCTTTTGGAACCCGCGCCAGATAAACTTAGTTTATCTAGAGTTTATCTAAAATCTTTAGAAATAGCTCATAAATGTATTGAATGCGTTATAAAATGTGAAAAAAGTGGTTGTTGGTTCAAACACATTATACTACTTAAAAACAATTTCAAACTTACAGCAATTTATTTATCAGTCCTAAGACAGATGATCTACGCACGTTTTAACCCAATTCATTAACTTGAGCGAGCTGTGATAGATTACTTAACAGCAATGTTCTTGTAAGATATATGATTGTTTGGTTCAAAACAGACCAACTTGACGACTTGAACGTGTGTGCCGGCTATTAAAGTGTTGATGTGGTTTAATTAACTTAATGGCAGCACGTTAATGGCCTATTACATGTTATGGCTGTCACAGATTTCAATATTCTATGTACTCTAATCTTTGTTTGTTTTCCAATTTGAGATTCGTGGGTTTATGTCAACGAATTTAATTCATTTAATTCAACTATTTGGTTGGATAGATTTAGTTAGATTTAGAATAGTTAAGTAATCGGAAGAAATAGCTGGTAGGATATTATAATGGACTATTTTCCATTACATTATATACTATTTATTTAGACGTACTCAGATGATGATGATGATGATGTTTTTAATCTTAACGATGAAGATGATATTGATAAAAATGTAGATGGTTTTAGGAGTAATATAGATCATTATGATAATGATGTTGATGGTAATTCTAGTGATCGAACTCATAATAGAGATGACAGCAATAACTATATCATAAGAGTCATGATAAAAACGATGATTATGTAGATAATGATGGTCACGGTGAAGATGATGATGGTAATGATAATAATGATCATGATAAACGCAGTCAAGTCGAACACAAACGTAATCCTGTTAGCGGCGGTTATGTCGCGGTTTGTTTTCTTGTAAGATTAAAGTATTAACAAGTATGGCTTCCCAGTTTATATTGTTTAGCTGTTTCACACGACTTTGTTCACAAAGGATATTTATCTATCTTTTACGAGAATCTTTTGTCGGGATAAAAGGAAGCCTATAAGTATAGCTGTGTACTGAATTCAAATAGTGGGTTGCAAAAAAAACGTGGATCCACCGCAGACAACGATAATATTATGTACATATTGAAGTGTTTAGCAAGACGAAATGTAGCTTATGTGTTATTCTATTCTACAAACTACCTGTGTACAAAACTTCATTAAAATCCATTTCCATTTTTTCCAAATTCATCCATCCATTTGCCGTATTGTGTGGAAGAGAAACGATTATACATCCTCAAAACGCTTTCGAATAATAATAATTAGTAGGGAAATATTTTAGCCGAATCTGTAGAGCCTCCGTTTTAAATACGCCTATTTATGTGCATATTGCATTGTGTTACTGATTCATAACTTTCTGTATTAGAAGCTCAGTTTTCATAAGCTACATAACTAAAGTATACATTTTACATAAGCTGGAAAATAATCCCCGGCCGGGCAAAACTATATTTACATTCATTTTCTTCGCAAAACACCCCACAAACCAAAGCCAGGGCATTATGTATTCAGAGTGCAATCTCATTGTTTATTAATGCTACTACAAAGTCCTACTCTAATATTAGCATACAGACCTAATTGGGGACAAAAACGGTTAATGCAATCCCGGAAATTACGGGATTTTCGGAATAAGACCTCATTTGACCGTGACGCCAAGATCATAAGAACGCGAGGTCCCGTCTATAGATTTTGAGAAGCTCCGAGAACCGTGAGCGTTGACAGCGTCTTGCTTCACGTCCTTTCGCAGAGATTTTTCACGAGAAAGGTTCTCGCCCGAAGTAGTAAGCCATATTTTTGCTAGTCTTGACAATATATTCCCCCTACTTAATAAAAATATCAACAGAACGGATAACTTGCACATCTTAGTTTTTTCAAGTGACATTTCCAACGTATCAGAAGAAAAAAGCAACGTAATACAAGTTATCCGTTGTGCAAATATTTTTACTACTAAGGGCCAAGGGGGATAATCAATACTCGTTATACGGATTTCACTTATGGCCTCTTTTCCGATTCCACTAACCCCGTCAGCACTTAGCCCTAAAAATAGTTCTGTTTTTTAGCTTTCTAGACAAAAATGATATCAGAAATATAGCTTGCTCTCTTGATTTGCTCAAAACTGGCTTCCTTTTTCCAAAAATCTTACCTTTATCATCACCCCTGAAATCTGCCTCTGCCTCTGCCTCCAGCTCCGCCTTGGTGAGCTCCAGCTCAGGCTCGGCAAACTTTATGCTTATGTACTGCCTTTTTTGGCTAAGAATAGTTCTTGCAAAAACAATGCTTCTTTTTCGGCCTAAGACAGCTCCCTCATTCCAAAAAACTTACCTTTATCATCAGCCCTGAACTCAGCCTCCAGCTCCGCCTTGGTGGGCTCGGGCTCGGGTTTGGCGGACTTCATCGTGATGGACTTTCGCGTCTGGTGGCCCCTGAACGCCGCCTGGATCTTCCGAGCAGCCTCCTCTTCGGATTTCTCCTCCTGATTGGGTTCTTTTGGTTTCTCCTCTGTGGAAGAAAAATAAACGGTAATAAATAAAATAATGTACATACAATCAAAGAATTACATACTTTAATATAAATAGAACAACAATCTTTATAATAATTGAATTAATAAAAACAAAATGAAACACGAGAGTTTTACAGAGGTACCTAAACTAAGCAGGTCTTGTATGCTTGGGATGCCATAAATTAATTTATAAAACAAATCTTATACTTTAAACGATCAACTTCTACAATATTGTATATATAAAATCGTAATCTCGGCACTGGCTGCAAGTATTTACATGAAATTTAGTATGCAGGGAGTTTTGGGGGACATTTTTTAAATTTATATTATAATTATATATTATGTATATTATGTAGGCAAAATATTTTTTTTTAATCTTTTGCCTACAAGAAGTTACACATGTAAACACACTTACGTGTGGAATTACAGAAGAGGAATTGGGAGAAATTGTAATGAGATAAACCATATTTTTTCTGCCGTTAGGTTAGGTTAGGTTAGGTTAGGGCAGATCCAGCGCACACAAAGCGTCATTTAGTGGCGTAAATGGTATGAAAAACGGTCATTATGAGTTTTCGATTCTTTTTCTGTCATCAGGCGGCGCTTGGTAGCCCGACGGTCCTTGTCGTGTCAAAAAGCTGTCAGATGTCACGAATTTAAAAACCCTTATTCAAAATGTATGTATCTCAGGATTCAAAGGCTGTCAAGGGAACATTTTAACTCTTAATGGCGTTAATTAGATCCATCTTGGCGCGACTGCCTTCCTTCCTCGTTGGACGCATTAATTCTCTTGATTTATTTATATATAACTTTATTTTATTCAAGGGCCAAATGTGAAGTATCTAGAGTTTCTTAAAACACATAAAACCTCACTTAGGCTTGGACTATATGATTCGGATTACGGAAGGCTGGGAAAAATTTAAAGCATTGAAAATAGAAATCTGCGATAATAGGGAGATCGGTATGTGGTGCAGGGTATTTCGACAGTTGCAAGCCGCTATTTAAAAATCTAAATGTGCTGCCACTGCCTTGTTTATATATTTATGAAACGGCAATTTTTGTTTACAAGCATGCATATATATTTCCTAAAATTAAGGATTAGAAATATAGAGGTAGAAAAGGAGACCAATTATATATTCCTGAACAAAAGCTTACAATGTTTTCAATAACCTACCGCGCCATCAGTAAATGTGGAAACGATCGGTCACCTCTACGTGCCAAAAGATATGATCAGACAAAAAATTAAATGTCTTAATACCTGTAAAGGCGCCGGTCCTGACAGTATTCCTGCAATGTTCATAAGGAAGTGTGGCACGCACCTAGTCTATCAATTTTTCCTTATCTTCAACAAGTCCCTACAGTCAGGGATATTGCCCAAAAAATGGAAGACGGCTCGAGTTACTCCCATTCATAAGAAAGGTGACAAGGTTGATAAGCAACACGGCTTTCGGCAGAATCGTTCAACTGAATCAAACCTGCTGCCATATGTGTCCTTCTTATCTCGAGCAGTCGACTGCGGATCATAGGTCGATGCAGTCTACACCGACTTTAGTAGCGCTTTTGACAGGGTCAATCACGTTTTACTGATACGCAAGCTGGAATCGTACGGGATTCATGGCCCCCTCCTATCCTGGCTTGCCTCTTATTTAGAGGGCAGATCTCAGGTGGTACGCTGCTACATCTGGTGTTCCCCAGGGATCCCACATCGGTCCTATCCTATTCTCCGCATTTATTGACGGCGTCTTATCTTGCATTAGTCACTGCGAAGTCTCGATGTATGCAGACGACCTCAAATTATATAGAGTCGTCTCTTCTCATGCAGATAGTTTTCTACTACAGTGCGATCTTGATGCCCTGAGCATTTGGTGTACCCTCAATGGCATGGTCCTGAACCCAAAGAAATGTGTCCACATCAAATTCACCAAAAAACATTTACCACATGGGTCCTGTTACCACATACAAGGAACCCAATTGGCCGAGGTAAACGAGGTCCGTGATCTTGGTGTCATGTTTGATAGTAAGCTTAAATTCAATCGACATATCTATAAATCTGCTAGCATGCTGGGCTTTATCAAACGCAACACCATAGGATTCAAACCTGCGACAAAAATTCTGCTCTTTAATTCATTAATACGTAGTCACATTGAGTACGCAAGCTCCGTATGGAGTCCGTCCTATGTCCAGTGATCTCAGAGAATCGAAAAAATCCAGAGATCGTTCACGAGACACTTGGCTTTTTCAGAGGCATTTCCCATAGCCATAAGCTCATATGAGCAGCGCCTGATTTTCTACAAAATTCTACCACTCTGCACCCGGAGAAAAATCCACGATCTTACCTTACTCCACAAAATCATTAACGGCAATGCGTCATGCTGTGATCTTTTGGAACTGTTCTCTTTATCAGTCCCTTACAACCGACCACGGCACCCCATAAGTAAGCTCTTGCGTGGACCACATTGGAGAACTAATGTGGGGAAACACGCCCCACCCCAGCGTATCTGCAACTTGTACAATTATATATGCGTAAGAAATAGAAGTATTGACATTTTCCACGATAATTTTAGTGCATTTAAAAAGAAACTCCTAACCTACTTTGGCTTAAATGGCTCCAGCGCTAGTCAGTAATTTTATATTATCTATTTTATAAGTATTCAATTCAATTGCACGAAATTTAAATTAATTTAAAAATATGTAAATGAAATCTATATTTTGAAGTAACATTCAATATTTTAAATGTTGTTTTGTATCTTTTGTAGTGATTCCTTTATTTTATATTTTGTTTATGATTTAATAATTGTATTGCGAATGTTGTGTTGCCTATAAAGGCGTGTGCATCAGTTATTTATGTTTTGTAAAATTTTTGATTGATTGTTTTAATGCATACGCTGCTGGTAACCATAATAAATATTTTTAAAAAATGCATACCGTATGGCTATTCGCATATATAATAAACTTCCAAATATCCTAAAAAGTTAGTCATTTTATCAACTTAAAAATAGAATATTTAAGTTATTAATAAACAAAATGTATGTTGATGAATTTATTATTGATAAAAACTTAATATGGCATTTATTCATTTTCAATATTGACATAAATTTAATTTCACAAAACATTCGCACGTCGAGGTAAATCCGACAAAATATGAGTGTCATTTAACATTGTACCATACTATTGCAAATAAAATATTCTTATTCTTATACAATAGAGGTGAAAATCGAACACACAAGTGTCGAGTCAAATGTCAATATCATGAATCAGCTTGTCAACACACGACACTTCGATTTTCAACTCTATTGTATTAGTGCAGAGTTATATTTTCAGTGTTTTTAATTTTCCCGGGCCGCGCTGGTTACCGGATCATATAGTCCAAGCCTCAACTAAATAAAACCCGTTCCTCATTAGCTATGTACTAAGTGCATATATCATTTAAAAAAACAAATAAAATTAGATTTCATTTGCCTACACCAAAAAGTAATTTTAAAATATTTATGGTACATGGAAATAACAATACCTTACTCATAGGCCTTTTCATCCATTATTGGATGATTTACTCAGTAACAGTATCCTCCGAGCGAAGTAACCACTCCTGAAATACTGTAGTGTCTGGGACAGTTGGTTTTTAAATGTTTTTTTTACAAGTAACGTCATTTGTCAATAACAAAAGAAGTATTAAACGTTGAAACTTTTACAATAGTCTTTAATTAGCAATCTGAGAATTAACCATTTCCTTTTACCGTAGAACTTTCTAGAGTTTCTAGAATTATCGTCTTCACTTTTCTACTTAATCAATAGTGCACTCAGCATAATTGGGTCTGACTTGTTTACGTATAAAGTAACGGAAAAACTCGTTTTTGCTTTGTGTAATTATGAGGTTAGCATGTTACGGCGTTTTAGGTGATGAATTTTAATTTTCAGCCTTTTTAGCCGCGTATTCGTGTGGAATCCCAAGGTTTTTTCAGCACGAATAAACATTATGGCCTCCAAAAACCGGTGTGAATTTTGTGCAGTGCTTCGCCGAGTGAGTGACTAGGAATTCCTCTGGTGTTGCCAGTGTCCATGGGCGGCGGTAATCGCTTACCATCACGCGTTCTGTCCGCTCGTTTCCTGGACCATATTATTAAAAGAATATGAAAAGGTAATATAATCATTATACTGATCGGTTAGATTACGCTAGTTTTGACTAAAATATGATAAGATGCACATCTAATAAAAAGGTGTATAAACTATAAAGTAATCTAATAAAGTATGTGGTGATATACATTTTATCAGTTATGATAACAAAATCAATTGTACCATAAAAGTAGGTAAGTACTAAAAAAATAATAACTACTCCAAAACTTAAAAAGCTACAAAAAAAAGAAATCTCCCAGGTCATCCCCACCAGGCAGAGTACCTAGAAGGCTCAAAGAGTTTCCTCGCTGGATTGCGATACTTATTCTCTGGGCCAGGTAGGTGCCGGCTCTGGGGTCTCGGGTGGCCTCAATGAGTTTTTTGGAGATTTCTCCGAAAAGTTTGTGCGCACCCAGACCCCATGTACCTAAGGTTTCAACCCCAAACGGTTCAAATATGAGATCCCCACTAAGGTTCTCATATTTGCGCCGCTTGAGATTTTCCGCCTGATTGGCGGCCGCACCTGCAGAACTCGAGGTGCCCTGGACATGGGACGGAGCAAGTGTATCGACGCAAGTAGCGTCCCATACAAGAGCCCGTCCCACTCTCCAAGGGACCAGGGTCATACCGTCTGGTCTCTTGCCATCGTCGCGCGCCAAACCAGAGGGTTCCAGCACAGCTGGCACTCCGGCGGTGACAAGAGCCCGACGGATGAGATCGTTCAGACAGTGATGTCGGGAGATGCGGCCGGCGCTTCGTTAACAGGACAGCCCGTGGTGTCCGAGGCTGTCCACATTTGCACCACAAACACAGCGATGGGGGACGACGTGGGGGGTGCCAAGACGCAGGGAAGTGGCTAACCGGAAAGCTGTTCGATCCAGTAATGTGCCCATATTGGGTGACGGTAATGCTTGTAGCCAAAGGCCCGACTCCCACTTCTCCGCAGCTAAGAGGCGAGCCTGCTCCACAGGACTGGAGGACGTATTAAGAAGATTATTCCGTACCAGTCTGTAGAGTGGCTCGTCCCAGAGCCTTTGGGAAAAAGTATTGTCAGGCAATTCGCTACAAGTACTAGTTACGCTCCAGGCGTCCTTGGCCTCGTCCAGAAAGGTAACTGTATTGGAGTAGGATGGGTGATGTAGCATTTTGGAGATAAGACTATGGTTCGCGTGGACTGAGGACAAGAAGGCCGGAAGCGATATGTCAGAGGGCTTTCGAACACCCAGGCCACCGAACCTAACTGGAAGCGTTGCCTGAGTCCATGCGCGGTCATCGAAATTTGTATTCAAAATAGTGGAGAGCGTTTGTCTTATGGTATCATCCAACTGTTTGAGAAGTTGAGGGAACTTCCACAGTTGACAACACCGTAAGACATATGTCAATTTAGGTACGAAAATGCAAAAACGGATTAGGGTAAAGGCCATGTGACAGTTAATTTGGAGGAATCATTATACTATTCGACTTTTAAAATATGACTTAACTTTATGGCCGATATAGTAATTTGTTTTCAGAATGGACTGATTGATAAGTTTCATACAATTTTTGTATTACTTACTATCAAGAAAAGGAGCGCCGGAGCTTAAAGCTTATATATAAAACCCTGAAAGCTATTTAAGCTGTCACTAAGCATAAGCTGTCACTGAATACCTGGCAGGTTCGAAACACCAAAACTGTACAAATCACACACCAACGTATACGAAATCTCACGTTGCCTTCCGCGTCTTTACAAAGTCGTGCAATAATTCGTTCAATACAATTTTCAAATGAAATTGCAATTTTACCATCTGAAATCGACTATTTTTCTATACATATGTGGACATTTGTTACTCTAGTCACGAATCGAGAAAATTGGAGTGTTCCTTTGTGCAGTCGACAGAAATCTCTCTTATATCAGACGTAATCATCATCATCGTGTCAGATAATAAAAATAGGTTTGTCTATAGCGTAGTCGCAAAACAGAAGAAAGGTATTTACTAAATCAGTAACTATTACAACTACTTTCTTAATGTTCCTCGGCAGTCATCGAATTTCTATGACCTTATAGTCTAGGTGCGTCATTTTTTATTTCTGTGTTTTATTTTGTGTATTAAATATTTTTTTTATTCGGTGATTAGTATTTTATGTTAAAACTGAAATACAAATGTGTAAAAAGGACATTGAAAGTTCAAACCAATTCATACATTCTTGGGCTAAGAATGTAATAATATAAAACTGGTATATTTAGATAGATTTAGATTAATGAAAGCCTTGTGGAAAATTCTACAACTTTTGGCAATCTGAGAACAAAGTTATTTGTTGTTTAGTGAAAGTGGGGTTATGTTTCAATACCAATGAAATAAAACTTTTTAACACAGTATATTAGGTGGAGAATGTGTGATAAGTGATAAGATAATAAAAGGCTCATAATGATTATTATGATGACTTAAATACAATAAACATAACAGGAATAGATTAATAAGAAACAGAAAAATATATATAGTTTATTCTTCTTCTATAAAAATTAAAATGTCGTCAAGAAATTAACCAGGTGGAGCAATACGATCTCGATACCTTGTCCAGCTAAGGTACCATAATATTATGTATACACGTAACATGAGCATTGAGCACTCAGCAGGCTCCAACAGTTCGTCTGCTTACTAATTACTATGCAATCACAATAGAAGCGTACATAAGAATAGCTGTATTTCCTCTACGACAGCCCTAACTAAAATATTTTTTTCAAGCTTTGTGACTCGGATTTTGTTGTAATTAAAGATGTGGTCGTTGAAAATAAAACTATCTAGGAAGGCACTCAAAACGCAACAACACGAAACGCATTATAAAACACGAAACGAGTGAATCAAAAGTCAAAACGTCAACGGCCCATGACAAAATTGCCAATTATAAATGACTTGTGCAAAAAGTATTAACTGTAATAATGAAATCGATTAAACAAATGGACGATATCACGAAACCTAAACATCTTTCTTATTTTTCTCGGCCCCCAGATTGAGAATTGAGCTGATTTTTTTATATTTTAGGACAAAAAAAATGATGATTTTTTTAAACCATACCTCTGTCATGGTTCATGAGATACAGCCCGGCGACAAACAGACGGACAGACGGACGGAGGGGTGGACAGCGGAGTCTTAGTAATAGGGTCCCATTTTTACCCTTTGGGTACGGAACCCATAAAAATATGGAAATTAGACCTAAAGCATTCCACGTATATTTACTAACTTTATTAACAACATAATGATGATGCATTTGAAGGTAGTGGACATCAGGAAATGGTCATACGTCATTGACCAATCATTATGACGACATAATGACAAAACACTCAATCGTCATCGGCAGTTTTAAGCCCTAATTTTCCCATACAATCAACAAGTAGCCAATTTGACTCTTATTCTATTGCACCAAGTATCATATTTCAATGATACAACACACCTTAGAAACAGTCGATCTAATATAGGACTTATTTACCTGTGATAAGGTACATTGTGGCGTGTTGGTGCGTTTCGTGACTATATCCAATAATTCAGTCTGTCACATTGTGAACAATCTCAGTAAGTATCGAGGGTACTTATGTAATGAACAGTGAAAAGGAACAGGAAATATAAAAAACCGGCCAAGTGCGAGTCGGACTCGCGAACGAAGGTTTCCGTATAAAAGGACAAAAAAAATCGACTGTCTGTATAGTCGGTTTACTGACGATAGTTGAACGTGACAACGTCATAAGAAAATACTGATGGATCGCTCCCTCAAGTAGGAGAGAGACAGATTCCGCGCTCTCGCTTGCACTTCAAGCCTTAAATGGAACGCCTCAGAGCGAGGTAACGCCGCATGAGTCATGTTTTTTCGTGCAGCCGGCTCGATCGAATTATAAGACGTTATCACGTCAAAAACAGGTTTTTCGTATAGGACCCATAAATATTAACATTAGTCTGTTTTTAGAATTTGTTGTTAAAGCGACAACAGAAATACATCATCGTTAAGGAGATAGAGAATAATAGCTATTAAAATATAAAGACCAGCTGAGTGCGAGTTTGACTCGCGCACGAAGGGTTCCGTACTAAACGGCAACAAACATTAGTATTTGTTGTTCGGTTCCGTGTTGGGGTATATAGGAGAGGTGTTCGCGCCATCGGCTCACACTTTAAGTAGCTATCACGTCAGCCCAGTTCCTCATTACCCTCAACGCTACTGGCCCCCCTCCCCCCGAACAGAGCGGCGCGAATACTCAGCCCGGAATACAGATAAACACAAGCGATTCTACTGCCCCTATTGTAGGAATACAGAACACAAACTTATCGCGTGTCCGAAATATAATCATCAGCCCACTCAAGGTCGTTGGGATTTCATAGAAGCCAACGACAGATGTCGTAAATGTCTAGGTCCGCATTTTGAAAATGAATGTCGTTCGACAAACTCATGCAAAGAGTGTGGAAGTGCAAATCACCACACCTCGCTTCATCGTCACGGAACTCCAAATTCTCCGGTGTCGTCAGCGCATTTGGTTCCTCCTCATTTACGTGCACAGCCCCGCCGGCGTGCTCAAGACAAGCCACATACCTACACGGCCTACACACAACATACGCGTGCACATCAATCATCATCATCAGACCCCAACCAATCGTCTGATCATGCACCGTCTACAACTCATCAATCTCAAAACAAAAAATACCAGATGTTATACAAGACTCAGCTCATCAGCTCATTCCATTGGCGGATCAAGCTTATCATACTCCTGCGCCCATTGATCTCATTTTAGGCTCAGACGTTTTGGGTCACGTTTTGGATGGTACTAAGATTGCTTTGGGCCCGGGGAAGCCCATAGCCTTCGGCACGATTTTTGATTTTGCACTCATAGGACTCGTTGAACACTCATGCGATTCACCTGTAGCTCAAGTTAACTCTGCTCATGTTACTCATGAGTGTTCAACGAGTCCTATGAGTGCAAAATCAAAAATCGTGCCGAAGGCTATGGGCTTCCCCGGGCCCAAAGCAATCTTAGTACCATCCAAAACGTGACCCAAAACGTCTGAGCCTAAAATGAGATCAATGGGCGCAGGAGTATGATAAGCTTGATCCGCCAATGGAATGAGCTGATGAGCTGAGTCTTGTATAACATCTGGTATTTCTTGGCCCATCGAGCCTTCGTGAAGCCCTTCTCCCTATTACCGGCGTTGGGCCTGATTATCCATGCTAAGCGTGTGACCATCATGCCTAAGGACATACAGCTCGCTCGCAGAATTCGCGGCGAACGTGCCTAAACGTAAATTATCAACAACAACAACAACGGCAACCGTCATCATCGTCGATGTTGTGTTCTATCGATAATATCTGTGTCTGGTGTAGCTGCCGGCGGTGGTTGGGTTATTTCTATATCTACCGCCTACTGGCTACTATACTGGTTATACATAATATTATAATATAAAAAACTCATAGGACTCGTTGAACACTCATGCGATTCACCTGTAGCTCAAGTTAACTCTGCTCATGTTACTCATACTCATTATACTCAGTCGGCTCACTCTACACATTCTGCTCATTCTACTCATGATATTTGCAAAAGCCTGGAAAGATTCTGGGAGTCGGAAGAACCCCAGCCTCGTTCTGCTCATTCAAACCCGCTACACGAGCAATGTGAACACATATTCAGCTCAACCACCATTCGTGACGATTCAGGCCGTTACATGGTGACTCTTCCCTTCTTATCAGATGCACCCGTATTAGGTAGTACTCATGCTATTGCTCTACGTAGATTTCTCAATCTAGAAAAACGGTTGCAATCCGATCACACACTGCGACAAAAATATATAGAATTCATGAACGAATACATAAACTTAGGACACATGACACCGTGTCATCCGTCTACATTTACTCATAAACCTCATTATTATATTCCTCATCATGGCGTGTTCAAATCAGGTACTGACAAACTCCGCACAGTATTTGATGGCAGTTGTAAGTCATCCAATGGAGTCAGTTTAAACGATTGCCTGCACACAGGTCCAGCACTTCAACGAGACATTGTAGATATTATTATATCATTCCGCGCACATCGTATAGTATTCAGCACTGACATAAAAATGATGTTTAGAAATATTCTCTTAAGACCAGACCAAAGACACTATCAGCTCATACTCTGGCGATCGTCTCCAGATCGACCTCTGCTCACATATGCACTCAACACTGTTACATACGGATTGCGCTCAAGTCCATATCATGCTATCCGCACATTATTACAATTAGCTGAAGATGAAGGTCATCGCTATCCTCAGGCTGCCGAAATTTTGCGTAAATTTGTTTTCGTGGATGATGTACTTTGCGGCCATGACACCATAGAAGAAGCATCAGCACTCCAAACTCAGCTCATTGATTTGTTATCACTCGGTGGATTTAAACTTAGTAAATGGACATCAAACACACCTCAGCTCTTGCAAAGATTTCCAGACGATCAATGCGAAATGCCCAAAGACTTTGACATCAGCGCAGAGTCTCCATCAATTAAGGTTTTGGGTATTAGATGGATTCCCCGGTCTGATGAATTTACATATCACATCTCATTACCACCAGTTACCCACATTACAAAACGTTCAATTCTTAGCACAGTAGCTTCTCTCTATGACCCAAACGGTTGGGTTACACCCGTCATATTCCGCGCAAAAATACTTCTTCAAAGGTTATGGTTAACTAAATTGGACTGGGACGATCCCACTCCAAATAATATTACAGATGATTGGCAGCGCATCTATCATGATCTTCCGCACATCTCAGATATACATTTTCCCAGACATATCGCTCCACACAAATTCAAATCAACATACTCACTTCACGGATTCGCAGATGCTTCGGAAAGCGGTTTTGCTGCAGTGATATATTTACAAGAATCAGCTCACAACGGATCTGTTAACGTTCACCTCATAATTGCTAAATCTAAAGTCGCACCGATTAAAAATAAACTCACAATCCCCAAATTAGAGTTGTCTGCTGCAACTCTATTATCTCAGCTCATGTTGCGTGTCTCCCAACAATTGTCTGCTCATCTCACAATTACACATCACGTTTGTTGGTCAGATAGTACCATAGTGCTTGCATGGATAAAAACTCCGCCCCATCGTTTACAAACATTTGAATCAAATAGAGTAACAAAAATTAACTCAAATTCACTCACACTTAAGTGGCGTCATGTACCTTCCCAATTAAATCCTGCAGACTGTGCAAGCAGAGGATTGTCAGCTCAAGCTCTCTCCGCTCATGATTTATGGTGGTCTCCTCCTTGGCTCAAATTGCCAGAGGATACCTGGCCCAAGATGCCTTCAGCTCATACTCGACAAGACTTGCCAGGGCTCAAACCAAAATACGTACCATGCAATTTCTCGATACCCGGTGTCGATAGTGATCTGCTCACTCGCTTCAGCTCTTTAGAAAAACTAACTGGTGTCACTGCCTACATGAGGCGATTCATTCGTAACTGTAAACTAAATTCAAACTCGCGACAACTAGGCCCTCTAACTGTAAGTGAACGTAGAGAAGCATTACTCTTCTGGATCCGCTCTGTACAGCAGAATGCATTCGCAGAAGATATTCACCGCCTGCAAACCGATAGAATCTGCACAGTACGACTACAACGTCTGTCGCCTTTTACGCAGGACGGTCTCCTCAGAGTAGGAGGTAGACTCACTCGTTCGGAACTCACATACGATGCTCAACACCCATTCATTTTGCCTAGTTCTAGTCCGCTCGTAGACCTCATAATAGATCACTATCATCGCATACACTGCCACCCTGGCACGGACACGCTACATGCTATTTTACGTCAGCAATTTTGGATATTATCTGCCCGCCGCATTATAAGGCACAGAACGTTTAAATGCATAAGATGTTTCCGTTGCCGCGCTCAGCCCGAAGTACCTATCATGGCTGACCTGCCAGCTGATAGAGTCATACCTCAGCCCGTATTTAGTCACGTATCAACAGATTTCGCCGGACCGTTTCTGCTCAAATCAAGTCAATTACGTAATGCTAAGTTAATTAAGGGATATTTTTGCATATTTGTTTGCCTCACTACAAAGGCGGTTCACTTAGAACCAGTCTCATCGCTCACTGCCGAAGCGTTTATTGCAACATTACAAAGGTTCTGCTCACGTCGCGGACTTCCGGTATTGATACGTTCGGATTGTGGCACAAATTATGTAGGAGCTAGGAATCATCTACTAGAGGTACAACAATTTCTCAATGACAATAACGACGCCATTTCTCATAAACTCTCAACTCAAAATATAACTTGGTTACTCAATCCGCCTAAAGCCCCATGGATGGGAGGTATCCATGAGATTAATGTTAAATCCACAAAGCAACTTCTATACCGTGTTATCGGTGAGCAACACCTCACTTTCGAGGAATTCTTAACTCTGCTCACTAGAATCGAAGCTGTGTTAAACTCTCGGCCCATCAGTCCACTTTCGTCCGATCCCACGGACTATCAGCCCCTTACTGCTGGCCACTTTCTCATTGGCCGTCCGCTCACAGCTCTCCCCGAGCTGACTCTAGATGAAAGAGTAATATCTCCACTCAAACGCTTTCAGCTCATTCAATCACTCTCTCAGCGCTTTTGGAACCTTTGGACTAAGTCCTACCTCCATACCCTTCAAATCCGCTCCAAATGGCTTTCCTCTTCCTCTCCACCCAAAATTGGAGAACTGGTTCTGCTCAAGGAGGACAATTTGCCTCCTCTACAATGGAAGATGGGAAGAATCTCACGTCTGCTACCTGGGAAGGATGGAGTCATCAGAGTTGTGGACTTGGACACGACTCAAGGCCAGCTGCGGAGGCCGGTCGGCAAGATTGCCCGGCTCCCACTGGATTCTGCTCAGGATGGGGCTCAGCTCGCCGCCTGTGCGGCCCCCCCAGGATGTTCGCGCCAACATTAGCGCGACGTTTAGAATAAACACAAAGGACATCACTACGTGAAGTATGGCCGACCGACTCAGGGGCGCTGTCAGAGAGTGACAAACACTTGCAATTAGAACCCCTCCCGCGCCGGATGCATTTTCAGCTCATCCCGAAACCTAGTGAACGCGAACGCGTGTGCGCATATTTATTTGTGCTCGTTAATATAATACCAAATTCGCCGGCGAACCGCGATAAATCTATCGATAATCCGCTCAACAGCTGTGTAGTGTAGTGAGAAGAAACCTCCGCCCAGATACAGAACCACCAGCTCAACAATAAGGTCAGTCCCAGATTTCTCCAGCCCTCACATTAACCTATATACCTACTTCCCTCAGCTCAAAGTCGTATGTGTAAGTTCCTAGCTTACACAAGAGGTATCAGACAAGTATTTTAGCTTGCCTCAATTACCTATCCTAAAATTGATGCCAACTCTCCTACTGTTATAGCGGCAACAGGAATACATTGTCTGTGAAAATTCCAACTGTCTAGCTATCACGGTTCATGTGATACAACCTGGTGACAGAAAGACCGATGGACGGACGAACAGCGGAGTCCTGGTAATTGGGTCCCGTTTTTATCCTTTGTGTACGGAAACCTAGAAAGAAAGTCAAAATATAATTTGACAAAACAACTAGACAAATAACATAATTTGTGTTGTTACAGAGCTCCTGCGAAACGGCTTGACCGACTATTATTAAATTTTACACGTGGATTCGGTACATATTAGAAAAGGTTGTGAGCTAATTTACACCCCTAAGTGACGAGGGTGGCCTACCCAATTTTTTTGTATTGTTGATACTTGAAATAGATTTGAATATTAGAAATTACATATTTAATAACTTAAAATTATATATTATTTAAAAAAAATCATAGGTTTAAATTCTATACAATATGTCAAATTTACAATTATTACATATAATATTATTATAAAGAGTCAAATTACCTTTAAATATACGAACAAGTGACAGTAGAATATAAAAATACAAGAAAACTTTAAAATTATTCATTCGGGCTACTATCTAAGATTCTAAACAATGTCGTACAATTTCTTTTTTAAATAAGGAATCGTGGAAAATGACGATGTCATGGACAAGTGTGTTGCAGGAGTCAGTAAGTCGGTTGATTGAAGAGTATTTACGAAAATTTATCGTTAATTGATCCTTCATTAATAATTATCAATCATGTTTTAACAAACATAATATTACACTTTACAAAGGTACTATTTAAATTAGGTGATCCTGTTTAGTATCGTAGTCATACTTAGGTTATCCTTTTTTATATTGCATATTGCTTTGCCCGCCAAAATAATAAAAGAGGCCATAACCTTTTACTACCATATAAACATATCATATGAGATTTTCTTTTCATTATCATCAACATGTCATGACACCGGCAACATTTTTTTCGCGGTTTTCAGTAGGCTAGTTGACAGTGTATTTTTTTATTATGTCTCAGAAAAAATATGTCAATATTTTCAAAGGCGATCTGTAGTACAGAATTTCGCAAGTCTCGTGAAAACGCTCCACACAAAAGTCTGACGTCACGCGTCAGTTGTATGAAACATACAGGACGCAGGGACATACTGTTCGCTTTCTCCGAAATTGTAGCGATCAAGTTTACTATAACCGTTACGAACGTGGTGGTATTCCATATAAGTCAACTGAGTAAGTAGATACCTACCTACTACTTATTTACGTAAAAACAAACAAACCAACTTTTTTGTATCTTTGAAATGCGCTTAATTACAAAATTACTGATACAATTTTCTTATTCTTTTACGCTTATCAAGTAATAATACCTCATTTTCATTCATTCATTTGTATGAACTTTGACGCATACCTATTTTCACTGCTCGCACGTAAAATAAATTCTAACAAGCTTATCACCAGATTTACGTGGTGTAAACTGTCTTGAACCTATTACTATAAACGCTTATTACTTAGTTAGCTACAAACACTAGATTAGCACTAGTCTAGACTATTATATGCCTGACTGGGCCTTGTGAAGTGCCTGTTAGCTGTGAGTTACCTATGGGTTAATTATAACACGATGAGATGTAATGTTGGTTTAAATTATTAATCTCGTGATAACTAACATTTTTATAAAAACTACAACCGGACTAAGTAAAATATATAGCCTACGTCACCCGGGCCATTATTACGAATCTATTATCACCGCATTCATTAAAATCGGATAGGGCCTTTAGCTGCATTCGATAATTTTGACGGCGAAGTTGGAAATCAAAAATGTATGGGATTTGACATAAGTCATCGCTAAGTGACATGTCGCTTGCGATGCCTTATGTCGAATCCCATACATTTCGTTCTCGAACTTCGCCGGCGAAATTATCGATGCGTCTTGACTAAAGGCCCAGTAGCTTAGGCGGCACTTGGGTCAGTCCGTGTGTCAGCTGTATGTTGATTAGGATTAATCTAAGAATGTCTTATATATATTGTCTTGTCTTAGATAATTGTATAAATAACCTATTTATATACCTACAGTGCAACCATATTCTTAATGATTTCCACGAAACTTATATCCGATACGTTGTCTATGTTACTGCCATCAAAATACGATGATTACCGAGGGACATTAAGAGAGTGTTACCTGCGTAGTAAGCTACTATGGGGTCATTAAACAATGTGTAAAGCTTAATAATACATACATTTACACCACGTCACTCCGGTCCCGTGGTAAGTTCTCGAAGAACTTGTGTTACGGGTACCAGACAACGGAAATATATTTAATACTTTTATACTATACATATATTTAAGATTTTTGTTATATAATACACATACTTAATATGCATCCATGACCCAGGATCATAGAAAACTTTTTGTTTCCCTAGCGAGATTCTAACCCGCGTCCTCCGGCTTGAACGCCAACGCAGCTGTAAATGTATACAGCTGCTGATGATGACTGTTGACGGATGACACCAGATATTTTTCCGATGTTATTGACAGACATATTTATTACCGTGATGTGTTGCGTGCCGCACGCAATGTTATATCGTAAGGCTGGGTCAACATGACCCGGAATCCGGCGGGCCCGGGAAAATTCAGAGCACTGAAAATAGAAGTCTACGCTAATGTAATATAAATAGAGTTGAAAGTATCGAGTATAAGTATTGAAGTGTCGTGTATCGAGCTCAAGTCGCGATCACGACGCCGCGTCTACGCGTTCGGGACGTGATCACGACGCTGAGACTGCGCGTTCGCGACACGATCACGACGCTGAGTCTGCGCGTTCGGGACGCGATTTCGCCTCTACGCGATCAGCGCTCACGAGCGCATGTCATCTGAACGCACCCTAAAGGATAAAAAAGCTTGGAAAATATTGATACGAAATGATATCGATGATGTGGAAAGTTAAAAAGTTAATAATTGACTATCCATATTAATGTTATTAGTTGCACAGCGTAATAAATCCTATAAATAAATATCTACGGACGCTTCACACCACGTCAATCTGGCCCCGTGCTAAGTATCCGAAGAACTTGTGTTACAGGTACCAGAAAACGGGAAGTATATTCAATACTTTTTACAATACATGTATTTACGATTTTTATTCTATTATACATGTATTTAATACACATCCATGACCCAGAAATACTTTTTGTTCCTTCGAGGGGATTCGAACCCGCGACCCCCGGCTTGAGCACCAACCCGCTGAGCCACTGAGCCACAGAGGTCGTCATGATACTTCATCTGTTCAAAATCAAATCAATACGCACAAAGGGCGACGCGGCTCTCGGTGCCTTGCCTAAAGCGCGCAGTGTGTCGCAGTCCTCGCTTAGCGTTATCAATTGTATGTTCCTCTAACTAACCGGCGGTTTCATATAATTTTGACTAGGGTCTTCCTAAAGTGTTGTATAGCTTGTTCAGAAGTTTTGTCGCTGCTTCCTTCATATCGAGCGATAGAGACAAAACATACAAATAAGCTATCTGACACAATATAACAACTCTCGGGCGCCCCATTATGGCGCGTTATGAAACAGTAGATTGTGAAACTACCTTAATAAAGTATCTTATTTTCAGAAAGATAGAAAGATGTGGAAAGGAAAATAGACCTATGATACGTCAACTGATCATAAGTAGACTTCATTTGTCTCGATCCATTTCTTTTTAGGGTTCCGTATATAGTATATAATATTATATAATAATAAATGTTAAAACGGGACCCAATTACTAAGACTCCGCTGTCCGTCCGTCTGTCTGTCCGTATGGCTGGCTGTATCTCATGAACCGTGATAGTAAGACGGTTGAAATATTTCTGTTGCCTCTATAACAACAAATAGTAAAAAACAGAATAAAATAAAATATTTATACAACAAGCCATTTAGCCCATAAAACAACCGTGATTTTTGCCGTTTTGTACGGAACCCTTCGCGAGTGAGTCAGACTCGCTTTTGGCCGATTATTTCAAAGTTACATTTCATTTTGTCAAAGAAGATAGGTATTAAATTGATGAACCAAATAAATGTGTTTAATACAGAGAATAGCTTTTACACGCCATTACACACGTTGCTATGACAACGACTGTCTTATTCGACAAACAAAAGAAAATTAGGACATTTCGCCAAAAAATATTTTCGTCATCGGATTGATTTTGTTTCTTTTTTAATGTATTGCCGCCTCTTTCCACGATGACGTCACCAAATATTTTTTTCTGACTCTTTCTTGGATATTTACGAATATATCGCTTTTCCTTCGATAACGTCACGGAAAAAGTTTAAAGTACAAGTAATTTATAAGAAATCTGTCAAAGATAGACAGACACTAATTATCTCTTGTGTTTCTTTTGTTTTATGTAAAGTTTTTGATTAATTTCGTATCTATTAACAAAAGTCATAATAAAATTCTGAACAAGCGCTTATCACTAAGCGTTAGTTCAAACCGAGACGCAACGCTACGCGACGCAGCGCTGCTTTTTTAAGATAGTTATTCAAATTGAACACATTTAAGATTCATGCATGCAAAACACGTGAAAAGTTTTGAGGAGACTTTCTGTAAATGCTTTTTACAAATCAATTTTTGTTACAATATTTTTTGCCAATTTCATGGTGATTATATCCGTTATCTTTGGGTATATTTATCAAATTTGCAAACGAGTCCTTTATTTAACTGTAAGTTTTCTATTAAATTAAATAAATAACATGTTTTTTTTTTAAATTTAACTTCATAGGATATCTAAGGATATTATGAAATTCGGTATGTATCTACAGCTCTACTTTATAATAAAGTAAAGCCCTAATATGATCCTATTATGCGTAATACAATTAATAATATTAGGTCGAAGGTCATGTAGAATACGCGTTACGTATATTAGGTAGCTACTTTGTAATATATTAAAAGTGTTTTATATAATATTAATACTCACTAAAAAATCAAAGATAAATCCAAAAATAACCTAACCAAGAGCATATCAGGACATGTCTAAGGAGGGTCCGTAACTATAATCGCGTAATATAATTTTTTCAAATTACTTCAAAAGTTACTCTCCGAATTCGTTCAAAATAATTTTCCTAAAGAGTTTTTAGCATGATCTATTAGCATTGAAAATTGCAAGTTTCTAAGTCTCATAGTTTAGAAATTCCAGGGCACCTTATACCCAATACCAACTTATAAACTACTTTGGAGGCCGATTTCTCGTAAATGGTTGACATTGTTAAAAAGTCATGTATGAAACCTTGCCTTTATTTAAAAAGGCCTATTCAACGATACCCTACACGATGGGGTAGAACGAAAAAAAAATTTCATCCCCACTTCACATGTATGGAGAGCCACCCCTAAAATATAAAATTATTAATTTTTTATTATATTTATTTAACAATTTATTGTACACACAGAAAATTATGACAATACAGTTAACAAAGAAAGATGACACAAAGGACTGCTTATTTCTAATTAGAAATTTCTTCCAGCAGCCCTACGGAGAGAAATGGGATGAAGTATAGCAGTTAGGACGTGCACAATATTATTTCTACAATTATTGTAGAAATAATAATTCAAATATTTATATCTATAATAAAATAAAATATAGTAAATAAGCTAAATAAATAAATTAAAAATGATATCTAGTTAATATATATAAATACTAATATAATATTATTATAACTATAATATATAAATACTATATGTATACATAATAACGGTATCTATATGGATTCAGATTTGAGGTAATGCTATTTCAAGCGTCTTTTAAATACATCGATATTGGGACTGTCGCGAATGGTGTGAGGAAGAGAGTTCCACAATCTAACTGCATGAACAGTGAATGAGTAGGAGTAGAAGTTGGAGCGATGGGAGGGGAGAGAAAGATTTGTCCTGACAGTGGACCTGCAAGGAATATCGAGGGGTCGAGAAAAATTGAATCGATCAAGAAGATAACGAGGAGAGCGAGGATTATGCAAAATGTTGTAGAGTAAACAGAGGATATGGGAGTTGCGCCGAAGGCGGATAGGGAGCCACTTGAGATTCGATCGAAAGGCTGAAACATGGTCGAACTTTCTTAGACCAAACACAAAACGAATACAGATATTCTGTAAACGTTTCAGTTTAGTTAACAGCTCCTCGGTAGCGTCTAAGTAGCAGGAATCGGCATAGTCAAGGATAGGGAAGATGAGTGTCTGGACAAGGAAAATTTTGGTGTTCATAGGCAAAAAGTTTTGGAGCCACTTCAACGTGTGCAGCGAGTAGTGAACCTTTCTGCTCACTTCACTGGTGAGTGAAGTGAGCAGAAAAGTCAGGTGTGACATACCCAGGAGAGATTACTGTCTAGAATTATACCTAAGTTTTAATATTTAAGTTAAGTATTAATATTAATATTTTATAATGCCAAAACTTAGATCTATACACAGTACATAAGTATACCAAATTTCATCTATTTATATTATGAATATAAATAGATGAAATTTGTTATACAGAAGCTAGAAGCGCGGACAGACAGACAGACGGACGGATAGAGCGAAACTATAAGGGTTCTTTGATTATTACGGAACCCTAAAAAGAAAACGAAAAATCTGTGAAAATTTCGACTGTCTATCACGGTTCATGAGATACACATTAAGCCTGGCGACAGACTGAACGGACCTGGCGAACGGACAGCAAAGCGATTTGAATTGTATTATACCTGGGTAACCGAGTTCTGATAAATTTTAAAAAAGAAAAAGAATCACCAAAATATTCGCATCGCATTTACATTCCGAATTTTCAAACAAAGCAAAAGTTATTCATAAGCATACCAATCTGCCGGATTTCCCCAAATCCGAATCGGACTGACATAATAGAGTCGAAATTATTGATATATTGTTGCACGACCAAAAGAAATAACACATATAGCTTGAAATGCGCAGTTTCTCAGGAATAAGACCTAGCTAGATCGATTTTCCTCCCCCAAAACTATCTACATACTAAATTTCACGGTAATACTTGCGGCCGTTTTCGAGAAACAAATTATATATATACAAGATTGTCTCGTTTAAAGCACGAGTATAAGATATCTCTGATATTGAATACCACAAAGTAAACGGTCTCTAACGCTTTACTTCTGATGCGGATACTCTATAGTTTTTATTCTGTCTTTTTTGTTGCTCATATATCTGTGGGCCTAGCAGGAACATTTGACAGCGGCGTAAGCGTAGTTTTATCGAATGAGAATTGTATGAAAATGAAAATTTCATTAGATAACGTTACGTTTACGCCGCTATCAAATGTTCCTGCTAGGCCCCCTGTTGTCAAAAACATCTGCAGCATCTCTGGCGATCTGGTTACCGGCATCCAATACTTTTATTTGTGAAATACAATACTTTAGTTAACGATAATTATATTTGTTAAGGACTAAATGATTGTTTTTTTCATATGTAACTATAATGTTTTGATATTTTTTAAGCGGTATACAATTTTTATCCTTGGCAAAATGTACGTTTTCTTGAGACTTGCAGATTTTTACTAAGCGAACGAATTTGCTAGTAAACTCCAATATACTTCGTCCGGAAGCACAATTCTCTAAATTTTCTATATAATCACGTTTCAGTGTGAAAAAAAACACCAACAACACTTCTTCATACTTATATTTATCACCATAAAATTGTAAGTACCGTAATATTATAACATAACTAGCAAGATTGTAAAATGTCGAAAGGTTGTGAACCGAAACATGCTATTTCGAAAAGAAACCGTCAAATTGTAAATGACGACGGACCGCACCTCGCGCGCTGATTGGTTAAATGGCATATGCCCCGCGCCGCCATATTTGTTTGTAAATTAGAAGAACAAAGGAAAAAAAGGCCGCAAGAACATATTTGCTAATATCTTTTTTTCGTTAAAGTTTATTTTTTATTTTTCGTTATATTTCGTTCCGAAATTTTTCGTTAAAGTTTATTTTTTACTATTAATTACTCTAATTTAAAACAAGTAAAATGATTTTGTAGATTTTTTACACTAATTATTTTATAGAACATTTCGTACTTTTTTGTAACTTTGAATTGCACCTAATTACAAAACTACATACTTATAAAATTTTATACATTTTTTTACATTTAACAAATAATCTCTGTGGCTCAGTGGTTAAGCGTGTTGGTGCTCAAGCCGGGGTCGCGCGTTCGTATCCCGCCGATCATGAACGTGTATTAAATATGTGTATAATATGATTAAAATCTTAAATATATGTATAGTATAAAAGTATAGAATATACTTACTATACGTTTTCTGGTACCTGTAACACAAGTTCTTCGGGTACTTAGCACGGGGCCAGATTGACGTGGTGTGAAGCGTCCATAGATATTATTATATTATTATTTTATTAATAATACCTCAATATTTCTGAATAAATACTTAAACTAAATATTTTACCTGTAGTCTTTTTGTTTGCAGAAAAATAAAATTGGTTCTAAACAAAGTATACACGAATTAGCGAGTAAAGTCTAGTAAAATGTAAGACAATAATTCGATGTATTTACTTTATTATTTGAGCTTATATCGAGGGTATCGGTTCAGTGTAAACGACCACAGACCACAGGCATAATGAACTTACCCGATTGATTGCATCATTCAATTACCTGGGGGCGCGGTAGTCCGCCAAGATAAGCCAAGCGAAGCCCAAGGCCACTACCATACCACCTTTTCTCGAAGCGTTTCGTCTCTTTTTTGAAACCTCATAACTTGGGTTTGGATTATACCAGATAAACGAAACTTTTAGGATGTATTCCCAGTGGGGGGATACTATACTAATTACTATACTTCGCCGTTTCGTTCATATAAGAATAGTATAACAGAAAAACAGTCCGTAAATTTTTCACATTACGTCCAAGCGATCGTAGCGAAATGGCCAGGCCACATATTTTGACTAAGGTGTAGTTTGTGAAGTCAGGCTTGTAGAGAGTTAAGGCGTGTAGAGTTAGAAGTTTGATAGAGTCAGAAGCTTGGTTTTACATGAGATCTGAAAACTTTTTGAGAGTGCGAGACATATGGTATATTGGCATCACTTTAAATGAAAATGTTTTTGGTGGGATACACAATATACATTATACTCAGCTGAAGCCGCGGGTTACAGCTTATTATAGGTACTTTAAGCTCAGATCCAATCTATACAAATAAATGAAATTGAATTGTCTGTTAGTGATTTCAAATTAACAGTTTCGCACTAAATGCACATGATAGTATATATACGGCACCTACATCTAAAATAGTTTTTTATATTTTTGTATTTGTATTTGTTTGTTGTTCCGGCTAATCTCAGAAAAGGTCGGACCGATTTTGGTCGGACTCTCGCCGGCTGATAGCTGTTGTTACAAGGAGTAACTTAGGCTACTTTTATTTTAGGGTTTAGGACGTCTCGTCTCGTCTCGTCTCGACGGACGTCTGTTTGTTTGTTCCGGCTAATCTCTGAAATGGCCGGACCGATTTCGACTGGACTCTCAGCTTTGTATCTTTTTATGTAATGAATAAAGTTTAATTTTATATAGCTATCTAAAAATGTAGCGCCGCCTCGCATATCGTTTCGGTGTGAACGGTTTGGAAAAAAAACCTTCAGTCGTACTTAACGTACGTAACTTTTTATCATTAGTACACTCTTAAAAGTGTAATGAATGTTCCAAAGTATTTTGTGTACGCTCTTTGAATAAAAATGTTGGTATTCATTTTAGTAGTCGAGTTGAAAAGTTACACTAATTCAACAATGTTATTATGGCATTTTTTTTCAGAAGTGAAAATTCTTTAAGAACAAAAGATGAAATAAGTACCTAGCTTTTGTCCATAACATTGTTTGCGTAAAACGAAAAACTATTTAAGGCTCCTATGAATTTTCATGTAAGGGGGCTGGCAAACGTGCTTAATTAAATCTTACAATAATACAGTTTCGATGCAGTCTCGTTATGTTATATCTTATATTCTTATACTTTAAACGATACAATCTTGTACATATATATAATCGTAATCTCGGAAACGGCTGCAATTATTACCGTGAAATTTAGTATGTAGGCAGTTTTGGGGGAGAAAAATCGGTCTAGCTAGGTTTTATCCCTGGGAAACTGCGCATTTTAAGTTATATATTATGTTTTTCCTTTCGTCCTGTAAACAATATATCATATATAACGATTGGCAGTTTGGTTAATTTTTGCGTTGTTTGGAATTCGGTGAAACATGTTTGTGATCCTTTTTTTTTTTTTATCGATTAGAGCTCCGAGCAAAACTCGGATACCCAGGTACTATAAGTTTGGTATGCGTATGTATAAATTTGGCATTGTTCGAAAATTAGGCAGGCGGTGGGTTCGAATCCTGGTCAGATACCTAAATAATTTTGCAATTCTATTGTTTATTTATATAACAGAACTCCAAGCAAAGCGGTTACTCAGGTACTATAACTTATACCATAAACTATAAACCTAACTTTAGTTTATAGCTTTAAGACACGGTACCTAGGTCTTAAGATTAAACTTGCAGCATATTGTCGAGACTACATTTCTATTCATTCGGTAGTTTATGCATATAAGGCGTACAAACTGACATCATGACTATCATCACCGGCCCTACTAGTTAGGTTTGATTTGTCCTCAATGTCAGAATGGGACTGTAGTCTACCACGATGGCCTCCTGCGGATTGGAAAACTTAGTGTCAGAACATTCATTAAAAAATGTTAAATAAAAAAAAATATTTACTAGCGACGCCCATTCGTCCAAGCAGTGAGCATGCTGATTATGACGAGTAATAAAGTGCCGTCGCGAAGCACGCAGAATTTCGTACATTGATTCATCGCTACTTGTCTCATTCACTCGCGCACGAATATATCCCTATCGCACACCTGTGTAATCGCGATAGCAATATATTCGTGCGCAGGTGAAAGAGACAAGTAGCGATGAGTCAATGTACGAAATTCTACTCGCTCCGCGACCACACTTTAGCTAAGAACCATCTCGATCACATCAGCTTTCAACTATAGAAAACCGCATCCAAATCTGTCGTTTCGTTTTGGAGCCACGATGCCACAGAACAACTTTTTAAGCGGAGTCAATAATTAATATTTCTCTTCGCTCATTTACATTCTTATAATAAACTGTCACAGTGAAATAAAGTACTCAAATGGCTTACAGTTAAGCGCGGCTTTAGACAATGTAGTTTGTAATAAAATGCATTCTTATAATTTTCCATTTAACCTAGATTCTAGGCCGCATTTGTCTAGACTTAACGGTAAATAGGATGTAATACTTTCACAAAAGCAAAACTTTTAAATATTTTTCTGTGTTTCGAACATAGAAATATAGTTTTTGGAGTTATTCTTTGTGTAATGTAATCGTCAGTTCACACCAATACGCGACGCGACGCGGCGCTGCATTTTCAAGATTCAAAATTGAACTTTATTCACAATTTTGTTATTGTTGTTTATTTGCAAGAGTTCGAATATCGAGTTGCGTAGCCGCTCTTACATTGAAACGTGTATCTCTAGTAGAGAGTAAAGTTCAAAATGCAGCGCCACGTCGCGTCTCCATGTGAGTTGACCCTAAATATTTCGTAAAATGTATTATTTCAGCCACAATAGGCTATTCTTCTAATATTAGGGATGAAAAAGTTTTGTTAAAATAGATGTGTGTTTGTTACTCTTTTACGGGAAAACATCTGAACGGATCACAGGACTTAAGGCTTTCTATGTCAGCAAAGCATAATGTTTCCAAAATAATAATAATAATTTCTATGGACGCTTCACACCACGTCAATCTGGCCCCATGCTAAGTATCCGAAGAACTTGTGTTACGGCGACAATGCCACGGGAAGTATATTTAATACTTTTTATACTATACATATATTTATGATTTTGATTATATTTTACACATATTTAATACACATCCATGACCCCAAGAGCACAGAAATCTTTTTGTTTCCTCGGCGGGATTCTAATCCGCGGCTTGAGCACCAACGCGTTCAATCACTAAGCCACAGAGGTCTATTTATTAGTCAATTCTTTGACTAAAATAGTAAAATTACCTACATGTATGTAAATAGTATAATTTAATAAAGCCCTTTGAAATAAAAAACTAAATTCTAAACCTAGGATAGAATAGGTTGGTACGATCTGAATACAGTGTATTTCCTTTGTTGTGATTTCTAAAGCGTAGGGATGGGACGATATTAATGTTTGATATCGATAAGTATGTCAAATATGGTTTTGCAAAATTTATAAATAAACATTTAATCTATATATAAGAGGTCTTTACCTATGAAATTGCCGTTCTGCAGTACTGGCCATTTCAAATCAAAATAGTTTTTGTTTGGCTAAGAATTCTAATTTTATTTTAAAAACATGGAATTCTTTTTCCAAAAGTAGTCATTTGTTTATTGACTAGCGTTACGTTTTCATCGCATTTCAAACTTTTTCGTCATCATGGATACGTTAAAAATTCGAGTAATTATGGAATATGAATACCGTCATGGCAGCAACGCGGCACAAGGGGCACGCAACATCAACGACGTTTACGGAGCTAACACTACAAACCAACGCACTACCTGTTATTGGTTTGCTCGCTTCCGTTCTGGAAATTTCGACCTGAAAAATGAACCTCGCAGTCGTCCGAAGACTTTGGTCGACATTGACGAATTAAAGGCGATTGTGGAAGCTGATGATACACAATCTACGGCTGAAATAGCAGCAGCTTTCGACGTTAGCGTCAAAACAATATTGGTCCATTTGCGTCAAATTGGCAAGGTAAAAACAGACACACAAATGAAGGAATTTTAAACCACATTGTTACCTACGATGAAAAATGGATTCTGTTTGATAACCGCAAGCGCTCAGCAAGTTGGTTGGATCCTGGTTCAGCACCTAAACAATGCCCTAAACGAAAACTTACCCCTAGAAAAGTGATGGTCACTGTTTGGTGGTCTAGCGCCGGTGTGATTCATCACAGCTTCTTACCAAACAGGGTGAGCGTTACTGCAGATGTGTACTGTGAAGAACTGAACACAATGATGGAGAAGCTGGCACATCTCCAACCAGCATAGGTCAATCGCTCGTCTCCGCTGCTCCTGCACGACAACGCGCGACCTCATACTGCACAGCAGACGGTCTCCAAGTTGCAAGAACTGGGGTTGGAAGCTCTTCGTCATCCGCCCTACTCACCAGACCTTGCGCCTACAGACTACTACTTTTTCCAGAATTTGGATAACTTCTTTGCGAAGAATTTGTTGCCTCCCGTCCAGCTGATTTCTTTAAGAAGGGCATCAATAAACTGCCACTGCGTTGGCAAAGATGCATTGATGCATGGGTGATTACTTCGATTAATACAAATAAAAAATACATGAGAAAAATTTGTTTAAATTTTTTCATACAAAACGGCAATTTCATAGGTAAAGACCTAATATACGAGTATGTATATAAAAGAAAGTCGTGTTAGTTACACTATTTATAACTCAAGAACGGCTGAACCGTTTTGGCTGAAAATTGGTGGGGAGGTAGCTTAAAACCAGGACACGGACATAGGATACTTAAGTGCTCCGCCGAGCCTGTTTGTTTGTATGTTCGCGATAATCTCAAAAACTACTGAAAGGATTTTGCCGTTGCCATGCCAAAACATGCCGTTTACATTAACCGATAGAGTGGTTCCTTAGAAAGGTTTAGATCGACAATAATTTGATAAGTTTTTCTAGATTTTTTATATTTCCACATTTAATTTAATTTATGACGACAATTGCTGAAGGTGCCGGAAAAAATCAAGCCGTCTGGAAAATTTTAATGAAAACGCTGCCTAACCTAACCTGTTAGAGACAAATAACAAAACAATGTATGGTGGGATTGTTTCTCTTTTGTATGTCTACAAAAAAGTCCGCGGTCGTATAGATATGTCTATCTTTTAAGGATAGGATACTATACCCATTCTAAGTTTAAAAAAATGATCAGAAATAATGTGGAATTTTCAGTAGATATTTAGACGGATACAATTTAATAATCCTTATCTAGAATATTATATCTAGGAGATATCTTAAAATTAAAAAGTACATGTGAAAATTTATTATAAAGTATAAAGTATATTTGCTAAAGAAGTTTTTTTTGCCACCCTGGCGAGGCTGCGGGCAAAAGCTAGTAATAAAAAAGTTAACCTAACCAAGAGCATGTCAGGACATGTCTAAGGAGGGTTCCGTAATTATCAACGCGCAATAGGTTTTCTTTGAATTACTTTAAAAATTACTGTCGGATTTCGCTCGAAATGGTTTTTCTAAAGATAATTTAGCACGATCTATCAGCATGGAAACTTACAAGTTTCTATCTCTTATAGTTTAGAAATGGCAGGGGGGGGGGGACCAACTTAGAAACCACTTTGGATGCCGTTTACTCGAAAATGGTCGACTTTGTAAAAAAGTAATGTATGAAACCTTGCCTTCATTTTCAAAGATATATTTAATAATATCCCACATAATGAGGTAGAATGAAAAAATATTTTTCATCCCCACTTCACATGTATGGAGAGCCACCCCTAAAATATAAAAATATTATTATTTCATGATTCCAAAACCGAGATCTATACACAATCTATAACTGTATCAAATTTCATACATTTATATTCATAATTACAGAAGCTAGAAGCGCGGACAGACAGACAGACAGACGAGCGAAACTATAAGGGTTCCTTGTGTATTACAGAATCCTAATAAAAAGCAGCAATTAAAAGTTGTGTTTTATAATGCATATTTTAATTTGCAACTGTTTTAGGGTTCGATTATTTTGATTATTTATTATACAAACGCATGGTAGTGTAAGCGAGGTAGGGTGTGTACTTTAACCGTGCAAAATTTTATACTCCTCCGTACTCGAAAGTCTTTGCTTCACGTGTTATTAAATTATTGTTATTAGAAATTCAGTACTAACATTTTGGACATTTAGACATATTACAATGTTTAAGCTTTTTATTTATTTATTAAACACCAACAAGTAAATTGCATTGTTTTTAAAAAATGCCCCGCAATGTAATTATAACAAACACTAAACAGAAAAGCACAAAGAAGGTGTAACGTATCCAATGTGCTATTCCAAACCATGACAGTGATAAACAACGCTTACCTACATATATTCAGCCGATATGCGTCACCATACGTCTCTGTGGTCCAGTGGTTTAGAGCTTGGCTCTCGACTTTCGGAGGTCGTGGGTTCGATCCCCGTGTTGGAACAAAAAAATGTTGTTCCGAAGTCTGTTTTGGACAATGCAAGCTGATCACCTAATCAGGTGGTTTCTGACAGGAAAGGTGATCCATGCGTAGGATGGGCATGTAAAAAGTCAAACTCACTCACCAAGCCAAGACAAGGAGTTTAATCATCCGAGCCCAATGGGAATAGGCCTGTCCGACGACAACTCTAAAGGAAATGTAATTAATATTGTAGGCCTTTTCAGCTAGTGTTGCGTCGGTGTCGATTTTATTTAGTATCGTGGAAAGGAAATGGTGCGAAATGTCATATTATAGCGTGTTGAATTTTTAGGCCAAACATGGGCTTTCTAACTTTAAAATAATGTATGAATTAAAATGAATATTCTAAGTTTTGTGCGCATAACGCACAAAACGAATAAGCACGTTCTCAGACTTATTGTAAGTGTAGGCGCGTCTCCAAGCTGTAAAGACATGTAAAACTAATAATATCAATTGTTGTAATCAAAGTACATAATAATTTCAAAATCACAGGTTATGGAAGCCATTACAAGCCTTAGTTCGATCGATTACATCGTAGTCCGATCGATTCCCAACAGATGGCGTCACTTGTAACCGGGAATTTTATATTAAATTGTATAAGCGATAAATATATAAGTAAAAAAAACTTGTATAAAGATTTTTTTATATTAATGCATAGACGTATATAATATAGACGAGGCATGTTTAGGCAAAAACTATATCCACTTAAATGGCCCTACTTTTGGAGTTTCTGGGGCCATTTTGATATTTTAAGTATGGTGAAATCAAGATGGCGTAACTTTTTCTTGTATGAAGATTTGTTTTGATAAATGTACGTCTGATTAATAGCCTATCCTTAGTTTTGAAATCTTTGGATGAATGTATGCAATAGTCTGCCCTTATGTATATGCAATAATGATAGCACGGCTATTTTTACGTATATATAATAGCACGGCTGACAATTGGGCACACAAAACATTAGTTTACAAAATATCAAAGATGGCGTCGACAAAGGATATACAAAAATACAGCCTCAGCACAAAGCGCCGCCGCGGGCACAAAAAATGTACGAGGAAAACGTAACCGTCCTGTAATATAATATCATCCTAATATATTTATTATATTAATATATTATGTTTTTATTTTACTATTATAAATTATTGTACATATAAGTATATTGTAATATTTTTTATGTATTTGTATAATATTAAAGAACTAAATCTGTTTTCTTGTTGTTAATAATTGTACGCACCAGATACTATAATAATAATAATAATAATAATACTATGGACGCTTCACACCACGTCAATCTGGCCCCGTGCTAAGTATCCGAAGAACTTGTGTTACAGGTACCAGAAAACGGGAAGTATATTTAATACTTTTATACTATACATATATTTAAGATTTTTATTATATTATACACATATTTAATACACATCCATGACCCAGGAACATAGAAAAACTTTTTGTTCCTTCGGCGGGATTCGAACCCGCGACCCCCGGCTTGAGCACCAACGCGCTGAACCACTGAGCCATAGAGGTCTATTCATACTGTTAATTTTCTTTATGTTCTCCTGTATCGGGTCTACTGGAAGAAATTCCAATTTTGGAATAAGTAGCACCTTTGTACTAAATTGTATTCTAGTTTTAAGATTTCATTATTTATTATTGTGTGTACATAAATTATTAAATAATTAAATTAAAAAATAATTCTAACGAACCTAAAAGGGTCGTAAGAAGCCCCACAAAATATTATAGGAACTTGAAATCAAAGTAAAATTAAATAGATAATAACTAGCTGTAGACACCGAAGATACTTACAAGTGGTCTGAGTGCTAAGTAGGGATGCCAGACGTCCCGTATTTCCCGGGACGTTCCGTATTTTAAGTATTGTTTAAAACGTCCCACCGGGACAGGCGCTGTCCCGTAAATCGAGCTATCTAGGATTAAAAAGTTAAAAAGGATCCAATATAAATAAATATGAGCTCAGTCACCCCTAAAACTAATCAAAAATGCAAAAACTCGCTCGATCCTCAGAAAAATATTAAAAGTTTGTCGCAAATCAATTAATTTTGTTCTGTTTTTGTCCCGGGTAAAAAACTGAAATCCCGTATTTTTAAAAGGCTTTAATGTAAGCATTTGTCCCTTATAGGCTGAAAAAAAATCTGGCAACCCTAGCTAATTGTGAGTTTTTCTTTTCGCATTCGATCGTGAGCGCGTTTTGGCGTTTACTGGGAATTTGTATGTGATTTGTACAGCGCCGCCTAGGTGTAAACGCGACATCTAGGTCAAATCATATACAAATTCCTAGTAAACGCCAAACGCGCTCACGATCGAATGCGAAAAGAAAAACTCACACTTAGCACTCAGCTCATACATGTCCACTTCATAACTCCTGGCAACTGACTGTGTGTCTGACATCCATCTGATATCCATCGAGACAAAAATATGACAGCTGTCAGCTGTCAACAACTAATTCCGGTTACACAAACACTACACTAGCTTTTTAAGCGTCTCTTAATTCAGCAGAGCATAAACTACTCCCAAATTTCATTAAAATCCTTCAAGTAGTTTTTGCGTGAAAGAGTCCAAACATCCATCCATACTCACAAACTTTCACATTTATAATAGTAGTAGGATTAATAACAAATTTTATTGTCCCCGTGGTACTTCCACAACTATTTTGAGCGTTTTCTGGTCATTACAATTTTGCGCTGTCTCCCGTTTCACTTGGGGAGGGAAACTGGATCACTTCCTACTCATCCAATCTTTATTCTGATTAACTTCATTGCGGGTCCCAAGACAGTTTCAGCATGACATTTACATTTGATTCTACACTTGTGTGTTCGATTTTCAGCTCTATTTTCAGTGCTCTGAATTTTCTCCGGCCTCACGGATGCCGGACAATATAGTCCTCTCCTTATCCGGAAGTTTTGTCTGTTGCTGCTTACTTTATATCGAGCGCAGAGACAAAACATGCAAACACGCTATCTGACACACAAATAAATAAATTAATAATAAGTAAATTAATATTAATAAGTGAATTGTGGAACAGGCCCTTAGAGTAACAACCGAATACTGAAATGCTAAATAAGTAAATGGCTCTAGGAGACAGTGATGACCAGTGATTTAGGAGGCACTTAAAGTTAAGTAGCGTTTGAAAATTGTAAAGTATAACTTTCCTTGTATTATATTATAAGACGTCAATGGGCATGCGACATAGCATAGATCTTTTTAGTTATAAATAGTATGATTAATTATAACGTTTAATACTAACAATTAGTTATAGTAAGAATATAAAAAATGGTAAATTCAATATAAAATGGCGGAGGGATTCTTTACATCCGGTATAATTTCTACTTCTCATATATAAGTAAACAATTTATCTTAAATATGAGAAGTACATATTTAAATGTTATATATATAATTAATTCTTATCCATCTTTATTCTTAATTAAGTTTATGCATTATGATACATTTTTAGGGTTCCGTTGTACTCAAGGAACCCTTATAGTTTCGCTCTGACCATCCGTCTGCCTGTCTGTCTGTCCGCGCTTCTAGCTTCTCTAATTATGAATATAAATGGATAAAATTTGGTAGAGTTATAGATTGTGTATAGATCTCGGTTTTGGCATCATAAAATAATAATAATTTTACATTTTAGGGGTGGCTCTCCATAAGTGAATGGATGGCCACCCCTGGATGAAAAATATTTTTCATTCTACCCCATCGGTGGGATATTGCTGAATAGGTCTTTTAAAATCAAGGCAAGATTTATACATGATATCAACTATTTTCGAGTAATCGGCCTCCAAAGTGGTTTGTAAGTTGGTCCCCCCCCCCCTGGCATTTCTAAACTATGAGACTTAGAAACTTTTTTTTAACTTAACTTTAGCAATTTTTCATGCTGATAGATCATGCTAAATACTCTTTAGAAAAATTATTTTAACAAAATCGGACAGTAACTTTTGAAGAATTTTGAAAAAACGTATTACTCGATTATAGTTAAGGAACCCTTCTGAGACATGTCCTGACATGCTCTTGGTTAGGTTTTTCTAGTGTTGAGTTGTAAAAAGTAGTACAAAAGCCTTGAATAAGTAATTAATTGGGCATTCTGTAATAAACTTTGACTTTGAGACGTGTAAGGTGAAACTCTGCTCGAATGAATACCGATTGTTACCCAATCAAGACTTTCAATCCTTCTCTAAAAATTATTAAAAATCATTCCATTTGCCAACCGATTCAAATCTGAATCAAGATGGCCGCGATAAACCTCCAGTTGATAGCCAATTATAAAATTGAATCGAGAGCTCGAATGAAAGTTTTGAAAACCGGATATTAAAGCTCGATGAACTGGCAAAACCGGAAAAAACCGAAGGCGGTTTATACCGGAAATAGCTCCGCCGCCGGTCTTTACAAGTTTACAGTCAGCAGTGACAACATTCAGGGCTAAGGAATCAGTTCATCTTTGTTTTGACGACCGTGGTTGAGCGCGTCAGAGCTCAAGCCGAAGGTCGCGGGTTCTAATCCCGCTAAAGAACAAACAATTCCTGGGTCATGGATGTGAATTAAATATGTGTATCATATAATAAAAATCTTAAATATGTGTATAGTATAAAATTATTACATATATTTCCGTTGTCTGATACTCGTAACACAAGTTCTTCGAGAACTAAGCAGAGGACCAGATTGACGTGGCGTGGAAGCGTCCATAGATATTATTATTATTATTTTTACTTTCCTTACTGCATGGCTAACAAAAGAATGCATCACCATAATAATAATAGTAAAAATCATTCCAAAGACATTACATACATACTAGTCATCACACTCAACATTCACCCACTTACTCATTTGCGGACTCGTGGCCAACCAACTTCAGGTAAAACATAAATAGATAAGAATTCCCAGACAAGTAATTAGAATTACACCTTTTTGTAATGTTTTCTCCAAAAATAAAAAGATTATTCGAAATTTAACTTCTTTGCCCACTGTACCTCAGCTTAAAAATGGAATTCCCGGATTGATGACGTCACGAGAAGTTTGCTCCACATGTTAGGAACAAAACACTTCAATTTCTGAACGTTCCAGGCGTTGAATAGAGGTTGTACGTAAAGTAAAATATTGCGTCGTATATGACTTCCGATGCTTTGACTCTTCGTGGTATTAAGTATACTTAAACTAATTAACCGCATTACAAAAAACTCTATATATATGTAGTATCATTTTAAATAAAGCTTATTTCCTTTTAATTACCTACACTCTTATGTATACTAATAGAAAAGTTTGTTTGTTTGTTTGCATTGAATAGGCTCCGAAACTACTGGACAGATTTTGGTGAAATTTGGTACAGATATAGAGTAGACGACGGAATAGGTATAGGCTACTTTTGATCGCGTCATAATGTACGGTTAGTCGCGGTAGTATGTAAGTCGCGGGCATCATCTAGTATTGAATATGTTTATAATATTTCATAACTCTTTACTGTTTCTATTATAAGTACAGAGTTTAAAACTTTAAATTCAACACGATTAAAATATGACAAAACTAAAAAACATTTTAAAAAATCCCACAAAACATAAAAACACGGTGTCGCTACTTCATGACAGAACAATGTCAACAGCTCTGAGCGGAACAAACGAATACAACTCATCCATGCCACTGAACACAAATATTAGCATATTAGGACGAAGCTCGAAGTAAGCGCACCATGATGTCGTATATTTTAGGACATTTTACAATTGCCAAAAAGTAGGTATAGTTATATAGTAATTCCAATGATGTTTTCCATACTGGGATATTATACAAATGCCAAAAAAAAATTAAATGGACAACTACTATATATTATATAAAGTTAATAGAATCAGGCATTACTTTGCGGAAATCCATAGCATACAATTTAATGAATATTATATCTTTAGACTAACTAACGAACTTTATTCGCAGGTCCACATGCTGAGGATTCTCTGGGTTCGGGGCGAAACGCGCGTCGAGTTTTGCAACCTGCATGGTGGTGGGGGGCCTTGCACGATCTTGCTGGCATTGTTGCTTGTGTGGTGGTGGTGTTTGCACGATCTTGTTTCTGAGTGTACGCATAAGCAGTGTGGGAGGAGGGAGGTGCTATACGCATGCTTATGCGTGCACTCATACATTTACAGTGAGTGATTAGTGCTAATGAACATCAGTGTCATGAGGGTTTCTTACGCCGGTTCTTCTCAGCGAGCTAATTTCGAACCGGTGGTATATTCATCATTAATTCTATAATTGTTATTTAATAACCTTGATTATGGAAATAAAAAAAATGAGTTTTCAGTTTTTACCCGACTACCGCGAAGCCAAAAGGAAGGTCATAATTTTGGCAGTATATGTATGTACATATGTATGTTTATTTGTTCCTCCGTAGCGCCTAAGCTACTAGTCTGATTTAAATAAATGAGGTGTCAATAGATTCGTAATAATAGCCCGGGTAACGTAGGCTATATAATTTTTGTAGTCGGGTTATAGTTTTTTATAAAATCGTAATATGTAATGTCAAACTAGCTGATTACATAATATTGTCTTAAGCGTCATTGGTCATCTTTGAGATCACAATATAGGAACTGCAGCAATGCTTAAACACCATTCAATATATTTTACCTGTTTCAATAGCAAACTATGAATATAATTCCAGATTGTAATCTGTGTGGAAACTATTTTAGTATATTATTCTACAGTTCTAGACTACGTAGAACGTGAAAGCTTGTTTGAATTTTGCATAGGTTCTTCCTACAACACTTAGCCATGAATTTTGAACCATTTACGAAAACTGTCCACTGTCGTTATAAATAGGGTCTAAAATTAATAGGTACTTTTTTTCAATGTTAGCGCATGTTTTTACACAATTCTAGGTTTTTCCTGCCCCCGCGTAAATAAAGTATCGGATATCCCACGGGGATATTGTACATTTTAGTGATAAAAAGTAGCCTGTGTGTTAATCTAGAGCTTAAGTAGTTTAAGCTCTGGATTAACACATAGGCTACTTTGTAATTTGCGCTAGTAATTACATAAAAACCACTTTCCACCACATTCTATAAAAATGACAGACGATGTATGAAAAACTGGCTGTTGCCCGTGGCTCCGCCAGCGTAAATATAGTAATCTTACGGAAATACTGTACTTTCTTGGGATAAAAAGTAGCCAATGATTTAATCCAGAGTCTAAGCTACTACTATACCTAATTCCATCGAAATTCATTCAGTAATTTTTACGTGAAAGAGTAATAAACATCCATCCTCACAAACTTTCACATTTATAATAGTAGTAGGATAAAAATTGTCAAAACAAAACTTAAGAAATTGGTTATAACTATCTTATATATATATATATATATATATATATATATATATATATATATATATATATATATATATATATATATATATATATATATATATATAATATATATATAATTATACTTACACACGGAATAATGAAACCTTCAGAATTTCTGCAAAAATATTCGACATGGTCACCATAACACGTTTCATTCAGCCATTTTGTGTATGATAAATTTATACTCTTTTGTGTTGCCAGCGTCGAAAACGACACTTAATTTTTTTAAATGAAACACTGTTATGCAAATTGCTTTACGTGCTTGCCTGTGGAAAATAGCGAAAATAAACTGGTAATAAAACATTGTTTCACTTTTCTTATTAAAGTTTTAAAATATACCTATTATAAATGTAATTTTTTTTAAATATTGTTTTTCAAGTAAAACTCTTTTGAGCTAAAGCTAGCCTGCAGTAAGCTAGCGTGGTGCTTACATTGAAAAAATGCCCTTAGGAGACACAAGTGATGGTGATGATGCTTACGCAGTATCAAATTATATTTTCTAAACATAATTATATTCTGCTTATCTTGGAGATGACATGTAAGAACAAAAAATTTGTAGACTTGCTACGACATTGCTACGAGCTACGACGCCGCTACGAGAGCTACGGAAAATCTAGTCATACTAATATTATAAATGTGAAAGTATATGAGGTTGTTTTTATGAATGGATTACTCTTTCACGCAAAAACTACTGAACGGATTTCGATGTAATTTGGTATGGTAGTAGCTTAGACTCTGGATTAAATCACTGGCGACTTTTTGTCCCGATAAAGTACAGTCTTTACGTACGCTCCGACCGCGTAAATATAGTATATATTTACGCGGACGGAGCCGCGGGCAACAGCCAGTTTTTCATACATCTTCTGTCATTTTTATAGAATGTGGTGGAAAGTGGTTTTTCTGTAATTACTATTTATATTTTTAATAATGTAGTTTTTTATTAATTTTATAGGTTTTTTATTTATTTATAGGAGTTTACTCCTTATGAAACGATTTTCATTTATAAGCCCGAAGTATAAAAATCTATGGGAGAAAAAATCGAATACTCGATGTCTGACGGTATCACTGTACGATGTCACGATGTTAGCCGAAGATGTCGCTCAGTTAACCTTTTTTTTTTCTTTATTTAAATATATGGCATCAGCTTAAAACCATTTGCCAGTATCAAGTTAAAATGGCGAGAAATAGAATTTTCGTTTCAATTTTCAAAACCGTATTCCTAAAACGTCAAGTCTAAAATCTAGTCAAAGTCCAAATTAATAGTCAGGGCAGTCAATGAGTCAAGTCAGTCATTCAAGTAAGTAAAGTGGTAGAAGCTCTACTGAAAGTTGCTAGGGCGTTTTGGAGGGAACACAAAATAGCACGTTCTTTGAAGTTGTACCACTTGCCCACACTTGTTAACGAATATTTAATGGCTAATATTCTACCAATATTACACTATAAGAACCGAAATAACACAAATTTATGAAAGAAATACAAAAACCACAAAGTCACGAATTCCCCGGCAAAACTCCCACTTTTAAGTTCTCCGTTCAATATCAGAAAATAAAGTAAAAATTGACAACCTTCAGAAAGTAAACAAATCAAAAATTCTTTAAAAAAAAACATAAAGTATAGAGTACAAAATATAAAGAAGGTTATAAAACTATGCTATGTACACACTCCAGAGTTGGTGAACTCACGTTGTGCGTCGGAGCTGACACACACTTTTTTTTGTATACCACTTTTGTTTCAAGCCAATCTCAACGCATTCTTGACCAAATCCAAAAAATAGTTTGAACTAGCCAATTTATTTAGATCACACCCGCAAACCATAAAACAAATTTCAACAAAGTAACTCACAATACTTTCAAAGCATGTAAATTTGTTGAACATAACCATTATAACTGTAATACAGTAAAAGTTGATAACGGCCCTCGGCATTGGTTGTTTTTCTATGGACATGACAGACGATGTATGCAAAACGACGATTGCCGAAAGACATTGAGGTCATGGTGGTACTGCACATAAGCATCCACGGCGATAACTGGGAGACCGAGCTTGGCTCGGAGTTTTAGTAACGATAAAATAATTAAAAAATAATAAATAATAAAAATTAGAATCGCAAAAATTTTTGTCTTACCGGGGGATTCGAACCCACCACATTCCGAATTTCCAGACAATACAAAATTTATACGTAGGTACGCATACCAATCTGCCAATCAGACTGACGTAGGGAAATCTAAATTATTGATATATTGTTGCACGACGAAAGAAAAAAACATATTTTGCTGAAAAACGCGAATTTATGAGGAAATAGACCTACCTAGATCGATTTTTCTCCCCCTAAACTCCTTGCGCACTAAATTTCATGGTAATGCTTATAGCCGTTGCCGAGATACCGATTATATATATACAAGATTGTCTCGTTTAAAGTATAAGATAACAATTTTTAATCAATGTGCACATACAATTAAATCCTGCAATATTACAGTTACAATCCAGTCCCGATATGTTTAAACTGCAAAATGTTATTCTCATAAACGTCATACCAACGTTAAACCCGTTTCCATACTCCAAAAATCAGTTTATGATATCGAGACGATTCATTTATAATTCAGTAAAAGTAAAATTAAAGCGTAAGTTAATTACGAGAATTTGGTTTCACATTAAAATAACAATAACTCCCTCGCACCGATTTTGGTGACGGTGGCCGGTTTAATTGAAACCAGGCCAGCAGTTACGCAGGAGTAATTTTATAGTTCCCGAGTGTGTGCGCAGTACACAAGAGCACTCGCTCTTCCTTTACTCTCGTAACCCGGACGGATAACCGACACGACTGGCGAGAAATCAGGCGCAGGTCCGACTTTTTACATGCCCATCCGACGCATGGATCATCTCTCTTGTCAGACAATCAGGTGATCAGCCTGCATTGTCCTAACCAAACTTGGAACTAAAATTTTTGTTGTTCAAATGCGGGAATCGAACCCACGACCTCCGAGTCGAGAGCCAAGCTCCAACCACTAAACCACGAAAGCTGTCACATTAATATTGTTCTTTATCATATGTACCAAGGACACGGTTTTTAAATATGTGTGGGTGTATGAATGTTTGTTACTCTTTCACGAAATAACGAATGAACAGATTTTGATGAAATTTTGGTTCGACTCTGGAGTCTGGATACATAGGCTACTTTTTATCGCAGCAGAATGTACGGTTCCCGCTGGATTTCTTTTTGCGTGGATGAAGTCGCGGGCCAAATCTAGTGTAAGTATAAAGTTAACTTCATCATTTCGTCCTAAATTCTGTTTCGTCGGAGTTTTGGGCCCTGTTTAAAATTTAACTCTTGTCCATTATTGATGGAAAATTGAGCACGGACGTTGAAGTTTTAGCGCAAACATGGTAGCTTTATATACCTAGCTAATATACCTATACCCGGACAAGCTTAAAATCTATATGTATATCCTACTAATATTACTGTAGCGACCTTAGGGTCCCGTTATGCACTTAGTACAGAAATATAGTATTTAAGTCTTTGTATCTTGCACGCAGAGGCAGTCCGTAGTATTATTTAAGTCACCCCGATACACGTCAATACATTATAAATGTGAAAGTTTGTGAGGATGTTTAAACTTTTTTATACAAAACGGCAATTTCATACGTAAAGACCTAATACGTGAAACCAAAACTTTGGACTCCTTTTTACGAAAATTATGCGAACGGAGTATGAAATTATTCCAATTCAAAATTTATATGGGCAAATAGAGCTGTACTAATATTATTTTTATTACTCGGCTTAATTACTCACACTGCCATGCGCAGACGTTTGTCAATATGTCTTTCATATTCAAAAGACAACTTAACATATATTATTTCGTATCTAAGAGACATTAAGAACCTTTATGAAGTTCAAACATAAAAATTAAACGAATTATGGTCGAATTTCGACCACTAGTTTCTTCTCGTGTGTTAACTATGCTTTTATTGTCTTTACCGTTTTCTTCAATCCTCAGTTATTACAGTGCCTCAGCTTAACAAATGACACTAGCAATTTATCCCTGTGTTTTTATTGATTAAACCACAAAGGTCCAAATGATCACCGATGCTTGTGCATTGTGATCCTCTTCAAAGATATTTGGCAAATACTAGACAATTATTTGACAAATATTATATTAACAATTGATCTCCTCTATTTTGATAAGACTTGAGAAAGAAGGCAATGTCAAACCCATAGCATAGAGAAATAGAATGGATTGAACAATGTATTTGACTGGAAATACTAGTCGTGAATTTTCAAGTTAAAACTCACAAAATAACTCGTATCCTTTTACGCAACAGACGAAAAAACCCGGCCACGTGCGAGTTGGACTCGTGCACGTAGGGTTCCGTGCTATTATAACAATATTTTACATGTTTACTTACTATTTCGTTATTTTTGTAAGAAGTTTTCCAAGTAAGCGCATTTATCAAGCTAGGTATAAATAACTCCTGAACTAACAAAGTTATATAAGCCGTTATAGTATTTCTTATAAGTTAATCACATTGACTACCCTCATCATGAATTTTTTCAGATTTTTCGAACCAGCCGTTTAGGTTTTAGAGGGTGGGGAAGCGCTGTTTTAACAAAAAACTATTTTTTTTTTTGTTCTTAATTCTTGATCTTTATTGATGATTAGGTAATCAGACAGAAATCTAATGATACTCCAAACTATGTAGTGTAGGTGGAGAACCCAAAAAAAATTTTTTTCGTTATTTTATTTTAGCACTTTGTCGACGTAGTAAATACACATATCCGTGCAAAATTTCATCTTTCTAGCACTAACCGTTTGGACGATAAGCCGAAGACGGACGGACGGGCGGACATGACGAAACCATAAGGGTTCCGAGACTTGAACTACGGAACCCCAAAAAATATATAAAAACTCAAAAATTCCCGGTTCCTTTTGGGAAAATACCTAGATCGACTCCCAAAATCTCCCAGCAAACTAAATTTAATGGAAATTGTTGAAGCCGTTTCCGCGATTCAGATATATATATACAAAAAGTGCTCGTTTAAAGTATATTCGGCCACTTACGCTCAAGAAAACGAATAGAACCATTATTTCAATACAGGTAAAGTTATTGTCCTCTTAACAATATCAATACAAAATACGTTTATTTCATTGTAGGTTGTGTTAATAAATATTCTGAACTCGTACGATACGGGTAGAACACTTTATCCGATAACATCGGTATCGATTTCCACCATTATTTCATACCGTAATTTACTTTGTTGATTCGATTATTTAGAAATCATTATACTTACTAAATTGTTGCCTTTCATACATTATAATAGTGGGAATTTATTAAATAATAATATATTAATTTTAGTAGTGTTATAGTATTGGATTCGAATAAATACCACGAGATAACAGACCAGATAATGAGTATAATATTAACTTGGAATAATTTAAAAAAAAACGTGTTGTGGTGTTGAATTGTTGATGCCGAATATGTGAATAATTTTCATTTGATCTTGATGTAATTTTCTTAGCGTTCTAGAATGTTCTGTCAATCGAGTAGGCCATGGCTGACATAGGTGTGAGAGAGATGGCAATATTTTTGGTGAAGAGAGAGCGAGACGGATGAAGTGTATGAACAAGTAGTGTAACCATGATAAGCAAAACATCATTACTAGAGAAGTTTCAAGTACGTTGCCGTAACGCAAGTTGTTGGCACGCCGGGTTTCCGTGAGGCCGTGCTATTAGTTATATCGAGCTAGCCAAATCAATCTGAAGATATTCAGCTTTCTCAGGGTGAAAATTAAAAATAAATGGCTTAGCCAGTGACGCGTCGCCATAAGTCCTTGTCCCGAAAGGGCGAATTCGCTGCGAAACTGTACGTGCGTAATGACTACGTGCGAGTCAAGATATTTGTCCAGAAACTACACGCGTATTTTTCGCGTATTCGCCGCAAATAACTCGTGCAATTCGCCCTTTTTGGACAAGGCCTAACACAGGTGAATGGTATATATGTAAAAAACAGGCCAAAAATTTGTCGCCTGTCACGTTTCTCTGTTTTTATTGTTATTTGTAAACTATTTTCATTACTCCAAATTTAGTTTTATTGATATAGACGTACCTATATATTATAGACGAGGCATGTTGAGGCAAAAAGTGTCTCCAGTTAAATGGCGCCAATTTTGAGTTTGAGCCATTTTGACATTTGAAGTATGGTGAAAACAAGATGGCTGACATTTGAAGCATGGTGAAAACCAAGATGGCGTAACTTTTTCTTGTATGAAGATTTGCTCTGTCAAATAGCCTATCTTGAATTTTGAAATCTTTTTTTATTGACGTTGTGTAGGAGACATTTCTAGGACATTCTATTTCCGTCAAAGCCTTTCTTTCATTGTTGATATCTTATTAAAATTACGATCTATTATGAAACATAGTAATTTAAATTGATCGAAGAAATGTCATTTAAATGTATATTTACCTTTTTAAGTTCCACGTATTTCAGTGCCAAAAATTTTCAAAAAATAGGAACTACATTAAGGAAATTGTACGCTTACCTTTTTTATGAATAGCTACATTTTTAAAACCATCATTTAACTTCGATTAGCGTGGAAAATGTTACGACTCAAAATCTTTTCGGATTACGGAAATATTGAAACGAATTTATTTTATTAAATTAAGCCTCTTTTCAGATTATATATTTTTGCATACCATTTTAAACTTCCTTACCTTCTTTACCGGGCAAACTTAAAAGTTTTCCCGGTATTATCTTAAAGTTTGTGATATCTCTTAGTCAGACTTATGTGGGTTACTACAGGAGAATGGAATGGCTCTGGCGTAAATGTTACATAGAATAGAAAGGAAAGGAAATGATATGAAAGAAGAGCATCAGGTATTATTCGGGACCAGGATAACGAGCTGACGTATCGCCTGCTGGTAAGCGAATACTGCCATCTTTAATAGTTACAAGCGTGTTCCCGGTCTTTAAATTCTCCATTCCGCTTGGGCCACTGTGTGAAACAACGCAAACGCTCAACACGCCGGTTTTCTATGAGGGCGTAGTATATATTAAGTCGACCCGGCCGTCTAGAGTATACGGGTTAGTTCACACGGCACAAAGTAACGTCATGCGGCGCTGCATTTTTAAGATGTCTATATTGAAAAATTAAACTTTATTCGCTACACACGAAGATACACATTTCATATGACATCAGTCATACACTGCACATGCGCTGTGCAGCGCGGTCAGAATGTCAAGACATTCGAACTATTACAATGAAACGTGTATGTTTTTGAGCACGTTTTAGAAATGGAACCACTTGCCCACACTTGTGCACGTTAACGAATATTTATAAATAAATATCTATGGACGCTTCACACCACGTCAATCTGGCCCCGTGTTAAGTATCCGAAGAACTTGTGTTACAGGTACCAGAAAACGGGAAGTATATTTAATACTTTTATACTATGCATATATTTAAGATTTTTATTATATTGTACACATATTTAATACACATCCATGACCCAGGAACACAGAAAAACTTTTTGTTCCTTCGGCGGGATTCGAACCCGCGACCCCCGGCTTGAGCACCAACGCGCTGTACCACTGAGCCACAGAGGTCGTCGAAATGATGCGTCGGATGGGCATGTAAAAAGTCGGACCTGCGCCTGATATCTCACCAGTCGTGTCGGTTATTCGTCCCACTGGGTTACGAGAGTAAAGGAAGAGAGAAGTGCTCTTGTGTACTGCGCACACACTTGGGCACTGTAAAATAACTCCTGCGTAGCTGGCCTGTTTTCAATTAAAACCGGCCACCGTCACTGAAATCAGTGTGGGGAGCTATTATTATTAATTTACACATATCCATCCCCTACTTCGTCCTACTTTTCCAAATGGGTCACAAACACTCGAAATATGCCCCTATTGTCAATAATAAATGACGTGTACTCGTGAGGTATTGTATTTAACAGGTGAGGAAAACTATTGTTAGTTTTCATTGTTTTTTTTTTAGCACCGGTATGTATTAAATTAACATGTAACATCTTATCTCCTGTTTTTTTTTAGAGTGGAATTCGCGACGGAAGACGGAAGATGGTAAAGTTGGTAGTTTATAGTAGGTGAGCTGTCAGATGTTACACATCGAAATATGAGGCTATTGCATGAAAAAGAAATATACTCATTAATTACTATTCGTCGTAAAATATAATAATATATAGGGCGTAATTAGAAAGATTAATATAATTTGACTCCTATCAAAACACCCTTACATCATTATTTATTTACCTTATATAATTATTTCCACAATAGACGTGAATCTACCTAATAATTTGTGGCCTAGCATGTAAAATCAGCTCATAATAATAAAAAATCTAATAATTACAAGCTACACCCGTGGTCCTGTGCTACCTTTGAACTTGAATAAATAAATAACTACCTATACTAACACCTACAGTTTCTACACCAACAACTACACCTACAACTTACACTTATTACCTACTTCTACACCTACAACCCCCACTACCAACACCTACAACCTACACCAACACCCATTCCCTACACCTACAACCTACACCAACACCCATTCCCTACACCTACAACCTACACGAACACACACTCCCTACACCTACAACCCCTACTACCAACACCTACAACCTATACCAACACCCATTCCCTACACCTACAACCTACACGAACACCCACTAACCTAACCTAACCTAACCCTACAACGTGTGTGTGAGAGAGTTTTTATATTATATAAGATGCCTACTCCATACCAACACCTACAACCTATACCAACACCCATTCCCTACACCTACAACCTACACGAACACCCACTAACCTAACCTAACCTAACCCTACAACGTGTGTGTGAGAGAGTTTTTATATTATATAAGATGCCTACTCCATAGTAGGTATCTTATATATTATAATATAAAAACGGCATCCATATGCCGAAAATATTTTCTTTATCTCTATGTAATCTTAGTTTCATAACTTCTTTGAACGTAATTACCGACTTCATATATTCTTTTAAGAAGTCCTTCATATTCTTTTTATATAATCAAGAGTCTTGGCAAAGAACTCCTTATAAAAACATTCTTCATACATCACAACTCTGACGTCACAAACGAACTTAACTGCGCGTCAATAAGTTGCGAGTTCGAATACATTGATTTACCGAGTATTTTAAGGATGCCTCGCTGCCTCGAATTTCGCGGTGAGTTCCATGGCGGCGCGGCGGCGGCGGGCAAAGACAGCTGCGGCGACGCGCGCAGGCGGGCCTATGAAGTCAGCGCTTGACAGGAGTTCATTTCTGACAAGCATTGACTATGACAAATAATATATGTTTCTAAGACAGGTTTGTCTGACGCGTCACGCGCCGTTTAAAAATATTTTGTTGTCAACTTTAGGCTTACGTCAACATGACTGACATTTGCTGGTGCTCGAACTGTTATTTGAAGAGAGTGTCGCCCCTGTGACTATGGCGCCCGCCTGCGCGCGTCGCCGCTGCTGTCACTGCCCGCCGCGCGCCAAAGAATATATACCCGTGCCGCTCACCGCGAAGTTCGAGGCAGCGGCCTCCAGGAAGGCTTTTGACAATTTAATACTCCAGCTACAATGGTTAGAAATTTCGAAAGTTCGTTATTTATTAATGTTCTTGTGCACATTTTAAATGGCTGTTTTATGAGGCTCAAAAGTTAGGTTGAAGCCTTGTAGAGCAACAGAGAGATTCGATTTTTCAGCACTCTATACCTTATTATATAAAATATAATAAGATATAGAGTTCTGAAATATCTTATTATATAAAATAAAGCAGTCTATATTATGATGACAGATCGAAGGTGAAGACAATGCCTTTTATTCTAACTGTATTTTGCTTAGGCACTTTTGCAGTCGAAGGCTGACATGTGTTGGTTTTAAATGTCAAACGCCCAAATTCTCCAACGCTTATTAAATGAAGAGGATCTCAAGTCTCATCCTGTTCTTGTCATTCCGTCAAGCAAAGACAGTGGTAGACTATGACATAATTAACCCTCAACTTTAACGTTTGTCCATTCGGCCTCAAAAATAACTACATTTTTTTATAAAAACTATAACACGACTACATAAATTATGTAGCCTATGTTGCCCGGGCTATTATTACAAATCTATCGACACCGCATTAATTAAAATCGGACAGGTAGTTTAGGCGCTACGGTGGAACAAACATACATACATAGACTGTCAAAATCATTACCCTTCCTTTGAGCTTCGCTGTAGTCACATGACAAATATTAGGTAGGTATATGCTATATCAAAAGTTAAAAAAAAAAACTAAAAACCGACTACGCAAACTACAATATTATAGCCTACGTTACCCGGGCTATTGTTACGAATCTATTGACACTATCTATATCGTTTATTAAAATCGGATCAGTAGCTTAGGCGCTACGATGGAACAAATACACATACATACTTGGTCAGTCAAAATCATGTTTTTAGCCGACTACGGCGAAGCCAAAAGGTAGGGTACCTTTTGGCTTCGCCGTAGTCGGCTAAAAACACAATATACTGCATATACATAAATAATGGCCTAAGCGTAACTATTACGGCTTCTTTCACGTGAACATAGGCTATATTTCGTGGTTTGGCAGTCAGCCAGGCTTGCACCAGACTTTTGCCCATAAACCAAATAAATCAAAAGAATTTGATACCGAGGACTACGAAACCATACCCTAACCGTCGAAATTATCTTACACTTTCATTTTGCTTTTAATATATTATAGAAAAATCGTCTTTATATCATTTAAAACTGATTTTTGGAGTTAGGACCAATCAAAACGGGTTTGATGTTGGTATGACGTTTATGAGAATACCATTTCGCAGTTTTAACATATCGGGACTGGATTGTAACTGTATTCTGATGTAGTACCCATCTTTAAATGAATGCTTAAACTAGTCTTAAATTAAGAGGACATTAAGTCATAATAACATGTGCTTCTCACTCTGCCAAGCAAAGACAAAAATCAAATGTCACTATGGAACGATTACCCACGGCGACCAACTTAAGCTTACACGGGCTTACGATTATATATATATATATATATATATAATCGTAAGCCCTTGTAAATATACAAGATTGTCTCGTTTAAAGTATAAGATAGAAAAAAAACGTTCATAGCAATCGAATAGAGTTATGTGTGTCAAAACCATAAAAAGCATGATAAATATGATGTATTCAAGGCAATTGACGTCATAAATACACTATATGACGTCACAAACACTCCCCTAATATTCTACCCTCCATATTTCACTTCTAAATATTTATGAATTGGATTCGGATTTTAGGGTTCGTAGCCAGAGGGTAAAAAGACGTGCATGATTAACAATATATTAATCATCTCCACTTCTCCATGTAAGCGTAAATGCATCTGGATTACAACGGCATAGGTTACGCATATCTGTTATGGCTGGAGTAAATACTGTGATATTTTAACTAATTTCAAGGAGTATTCATATAAAATATGATTAACAATATATTAATCATCTCCACTTCTCCATGGATCTGAATTAAAATAATTACAGAAAATGAAATGTGATTGAAAATTGTACAATCTAATAGAATTTTGGTTTGTGGTCGCAACTTTTTTTAAAAGTGGGTAAATAACGCCCAATGTCTTATCTCACTCTCAGTTATTTCAAAGATCCTTATGATCCTTAGATCCTTTTAATAAACCTTAGATATATATACACCGAAGTACCTGGGTAACCGAGCTTCGCCGTCCGTCTGTGCGTGTCTCTGTCACCAGGCTGTATGCCATGAACAGTGATAGCTAGACAGTTGAATAATGTACTTCTGTTGCCGCTATAACAACAAATAATAACTACTAAGAGAATAAATGTGAGGCCCCCGTACAAGAAACGTGGGTTTATTGGCGTTTTTTCCCCGATATTGATAAATAGCGTCAACAGGTGACGCTTGAAATATTCACGGGAAAGGTTATATAATTATATAACACAGTAGTATATAAGTTATATAATACAGTGTCTAATGTTGTATAGATATTGGTCCGGAACCCTTTATGCACGAGTTCGACTCGCACTTGGCCGGTTTTGTCAGTTCGTTTCATGACACTTCCTAAAAAAACGATTTTGCCGATTAAAACATGGCGGAGAGGTTCCTCGAGCTTGTAAAATCTATCGATTGGAAAGTAACACCAGTAATACCAATCCCGCTTGTTCCTCAGGGTACAAATACTACAAGGTAAAAAGAGAAAAATCTTTTGAGCACTGCAACGCATTTACGCTGTTTATAAAAATAAAAAAATTAGCCGCATTTGTTGGTGTTTATCGTGTTCCATAACAAAATGATATTCGTCGCACTCCTGATTATTTTCTTCAAGGAAAAATGTTTCGCGTCCTTTTAAAACCATAAAAGACCCCATTTTTTATTAATGGGCAAACATAATAGTGTTTTTGGTATGCGTGGGTCTATGTAAAGGGACGAGAAAGCAATTACATTTCTATGGCTCGCTACGAATTTAAATAAGAATAACTGGGTAACCGGGCTTTACTCGGAGTTCTAATAAATAAAGAAAAAAAAAAGAATCACGGTAATATTTATCTCACCGGGTTCGAACCCACCACATTAAGAATTTCCGAACAAAGAAAAAAATCATACATACGCATACCAAGCTGCCCATCGGACTGACATAATACAGTCGAAATTATTGATATACATTGTTGCACGACGAAAGAAAAAACAGATATAGCCTGAAAATGCGCAGTTTCCCAGGGTTAAGACCTAGCTAGAGCGTTTTTCTCCCCCGAAACTCCCTGCATACTACATTTCATGGTAATACTTGCATCGGTTTTGCAGACAGTTTTGGAGTTTATACATATACAAGATTGTCTCAATTAAAGCTTATGATAGTGCTGAAAGAGGCAAAAATAGGGTGCAATAGACAGAAATACTTCAAATGTCACAGGATTAAATGACAGGGTATGTTTATTAGGTCAGAAGTAATGAAGGGAGCCAGCGTAGGGGATAAAATAATTATAGAATACTACAACACACATCAGGATCACCGGGACAATCCTATATATCCTTACTTATTACTTTAATATCATAAATGTAAATGTGAGTTTGTTTGTTACGCTCATCATCAAATTTGGCACAGACATAGAGTAGAATACGGGGAAGGACATAGGCTACTTTTATCGCGGGAAAATAAACGGTACCCATGGGATACTGTATTACGCGAGCGGAGCCGTGGGAAAAAGCTAGTACTTATTCTAAACAGGAAAAATTTGTTTGTTTGCATTGCTCCAAAACTACTGAACCGACTTTGAAGAAATTTGGCATATAGATTAGACCACGGGAAGACATAGGCTATATATACGCGCACATAGTCGTGGTCAACATCTTGTTAAAAATAATATTATGGAAATTGGAAACGCCCCTTACCTGTGAATCGATTAAAAGCTACAGCAGCATTCTCCCGGCGATATTTTGTCAGATCAAAACCGATTTATAGAATTGCATAAACAGTTTTTTAGGCTTTTGTTTTACTCTAGATTAAACGTGTAACTATTTTTATTTTATTCAAGATCATTGTTTAACGTTCGAGATCCATTCAAAAGCTTTCGTTCATATAGTATATAAAACAAAGTTTTTTTTTACTTATAATTAAACGTGTACCTATTTTTTTATTCAAGATCATAGTTTATTTTTCCAAAGATTTAATTCACAAAGTACATAAAACACTTATAGAATTTTTTGGCTCATAAGAATAATAATTTCTAATGTAAAAAGTAAGGCGTTCTTTATTCAAAAATAATCACGCACGCTCACGTTTCTAAATTCAACAATTATTGTATCGTAATATTTTTAAAGCCGGCCAGCAATAATTCTAAATTGATATCCAGCTTGTATTTATTATTTATAAAACAGTATATTAATATAATTATAAACTATATTATAAATCCAATTTATGAATTCAGCCAACAAAAGCTATTAAAATTCGAAATTCTATTTTCTAAATTATCCTGGAATTATATCGAAATCCGACAGCCGACACAAACTTTTATTTCCAACCATCCAGGATGAACTTTCACAAAATGTAAATCTATCAGTCCTCAAACAAACCTCTTAAAAATTCGAATCTAATTCTAAATTACACTGGCCGATTGGAATTCTAAGACAAAAACTCCGCCCACCAGGACCAGGACAAGGTGCTTGTTTAATTTATACCCAGCGTTCAAACACTCACCGGGAAAAAACTTCTCCTCGACGATTCTCAAGTATTTCCTGAATAAATCCACTTTAACTGTTTGTGTATACGTTGAACCCGCCTGTGAGGGCGGTACGTGTGAGCTGGGCGGCGGGTGCGCGGACTCTGAGGTCCTTGGACAAAAGCCGAAAGCGATGTTTGGGAGCGTCGAATGTACGAGCAGATTCTATTAGAATGCTACCTCATTCTTGTATAATAGTAGTTATAAAATATATAATTATAATATTGTGTGTTTTTAGAAGTAGGGATCGAAATTTTTATTGATTTTGTCTCAGTATATATTTTTAGAACAAAGAGGCGAATATAAAAATGGATTACAAAACCCGTGTCTCGCTTAAACTCGAGAACGGCTGGGCCGATTTGGCTAGTTTTGATCTTGAAATAATTGTGGACGTTCAGGGGGTTTTCAAAGGGGAAATATATTGGAAACATTACGAGGAAAGCACTAAAAATAATGATTGAACACAGAACACAAGACAGAACAACGTGTGTCGGGACTCGGGACGGCTAGTGTATCGATACAATTTTTTATGTAAAACAGTATGTTTAATACGAATTTTGAAAAGTAAAACTCGAAAAATGTTTTGATTTTGTCAGTACATTTTTATGAAACAAAGAAAAGACATCGAACAGAAGCAAGCAAATAGAATTTTAACTTATGGCCGATTTCTTCATGAGAGAGATAAACTAGAGTTTGTTATTCGGCAGATATACTTATTCCAGGGTTAAAATTTCGATGGTTGTCTTCAACACACCGACGGGTTAGCTATCCTATGGTCATGTATGTGTTACTGTGAGCTATATACCTACTCTAGGGGTCCTCTAGAGTCTAGACCCAAATTTAATGTATGTACTTAAAAAATATTTACTACCTACTACTATCTTCGTTCTAATAAAAGTTTGTTACTTAATATTTGCTCACGCTAAATTATCTAAAGTTTTTTTTTAAATTTTTTTTTCTTTTTTTTTTAATATTTTTTTTTCCGACAAATTTTCATGGGAGATCGAAAAAAAAACTAGTCGGTTTTTTGGGCCACCCTAATATATATATTCACCTCTATTTGTTTAAAACAATCAAAATTTTCACAAGTGGGAAGGAAATATTATTCACTTTATATTTGACATTCGAAGAATCGTTGTACAAGCATGTACAGTGCCATGTAAACTCTACACTGTAGTTTTTACGCACACACTGACATCAGTAAGTTAACTGCCACGTTAGTCGGGGGTTATTTCTTAAACTGGTGTAAAGAAAACTAAATCTCCAGTTAACTCACGTTAACTAACGGATAACTCTAATCGTAGGATAACTACGAGTGAAGAAATCGGCCATTAGTTGTAGTAATGAAACGTGGTTTTTAACCATTCACATACAAGATTTATTATTTTTTTAGATATAAAGCCTCAATCAAATTCATTGATTTGGTATTATTGGAACAAATAGGCGTTTCAGATGGAAGCGACAAATAGGGTGGTAGGTTTGTGGTAGGTGAAATAAGGCTTTTTTAGACCTAGTAGTAAAATTAAGTCGCTTCCTTCCTGTTCGCTTAGAATTTAGATCTTTTAAACTACTCGACGGATTTTAGTGGAATTTTTAGCAATAGATAGAGTGATTCAAGAGGAAGGTTTATATTATGTACTAGCTTTTTCGCGTGACTTAGTAGGCGTGGATCCCAATTGCAACCCCGTGGGGCATGTATGTATTTAAAAAAATCTTTAATTTTTAACGGATTTCTACATCATAATAACTATAAGCATGACAAAATTCTACTTAAACCGACAAGCTGTTGATATTTCACATTTGGACCCTATTTCACCCCTTTAGTTTGAATTTCAAAAAATTATAAAATACGCACCCAATTTTTATTTCTTTCGTCGTATATTAAATTTCCATGGTAAATCGGTGAAGATTTTAAATTTTTATCATTCGAACTTTCAACCCTTATTTTACACTAGGGTAAATTACAATAAATGCTGAAACACGTATCTAATGAAATTATTATCCCACTACAGCTTCCAAGAGTCCCAAATTTTATTGAAATTACTCGGAGCAGATTTAACGATTTTCTATAGAAACTTTCAAACCCTATTTCACCCCATTAAGGGTGGAACTTTTTCAAAATCCCTTTGAAGTGCGCGTCTACCTTGTAAATTAAAACTGCTGTCTAAATTTTACGATTCTACTAATAGCGGTTACGGCTGTGCGAGCGTCTATATGTCAGTGAGTCAGTCAGTAGGGACATTTTCTTTAATATTTATAGATTTGCACCAGACTCCAACCTGGGCGGGTCGCTTAATATTAATAAAATGTGGTTCAAGTGCGAAATCAGAATTATTTATTGATTATATGAGGTCTTTACCTATGAAATTGCCGTTTTGTATGAAAAAATTGAAACTAATTTTTTTCATGTATTTTTTATTTGTATTAATCGAAGTAATCACACATGCAATCAATGCATCTTTGCCAACGCAGTGGCAGTTTATTGATGCCCTTCTTAAAGAAATCAGCTGGACGGGAGGCAACAAATTCTTCAAAGGCATTTTGTACTGCCTCTCGGGTATTGATTTTTTTCCCGCCAAGAAGTTATCCAAATTCTGGATAAAGTAGTAGTCTGTAGGCGCAAGTTCTGGTGAGTAGGGCGGATAACGAAGAGCTTCCAACCCCAGTTCTTGCAACTTGGAGACAGTCTGCTGTGCAGTATGAGGTCGCGCGTTGTCGTGCAGGACCAGCGGAGACGAGCGATTGACCAATGCTGGTTGGAGCTTGTCCATCATTGTGTTCAGTTCTTCACAGTATACATGCTCACCCCGTTTAGTAAGAAGCTGTGATGAATCACACCGGCGCTAGACCACCAAACAGTGACCATCACTTTTCTAGGGGTAAGTTTTCGTTTAGGGCATTGTTTAGGTGCTGAACCAGGATCCAACCAACTTGCTGAGCACTTGCGGTTATCAAACAGAATCCATTTTTCATCGCAAGTAACAATGCGTTTCAAAATACCTTAATTTGTGTGTCTGTTGAGCAGTGCAAGGCACGTCTCGACGCGTACTTCGCGCTGGCGATCATTGAGTTCGTGGGGCACCCATTTGTCAAGCTTTTTTACCTTGCCAATTTGACGCAAATGGACCGATATTGTTTTGACGCTAACGTCGAAAGCTGCTGCTAATTCAGCCGTAGATTGTGTATCATCAGCTTCCACAATCGCCTTTAATTCGTCATTGTCGACCAAAATCTTCGGACGACCGCGAGGTTCATTTTTCAGGTCGAAATTTCCATAACGGAAGCGAGCAAACCAATAACAGGTGGTGCGTTGGTTTGTAGTGTTAGCTCCGTAAACGTCGTTGATGTTGCGTGCCGCTTGTGCCGCGTTGCTGCCACGACGGCACTCATATTCCATAATTACTCGAATTTTTAACGTATCCATGATGACGAAAAAGATTGAAATGCGATGAAAATCTAACAATTAATCAATCAATAAACAAATGACTACTTTTGGAAAAAGAATTCCATGTTTTTAAAATAAAATTCGAATTCTTAGCCAAACAAAAATTATTTTGATTTGAAATGGCCAGTACTGCAGAACGGCAATTTCATAGGTAAAGACCTATTATTTTATTGGTCAGTATATTCTTTGTGCTGTACCGCTCAAACCTTCGTAGGTTTATGGTACACAAAGTTGTATCAAAAGTTGTATAATGTATTGTTCGAATAATAAGAAAGAAGCAAATGAGTAAAGTAAAGAAAAAAAGTGTAAAGTTTTCGGGAAGCGACAAAATATGATGTTAGTAATACTAAGAGGAGTGGGTAAAATAGATATTTTTAAGATTCCGTACAATGATTTCAAAACTAAGGATGGCCTATGACGTACATTTGATAAAAAAAATCTTCAAAATGTATATATGCGGACTGATATACTATCAAAATGTCATGAATCATGATAACACCACCAAACAACCACAAAAGGGGGGCAGTTTAAGTGTGGACACTTTTTGTCTCGACTTGCCTCGCCTAGTATATAGGTATATGGTTCCGTAGCACTATTACTTACTTATTATTTATACATATTAGTCAGTTAAAGATTTTTTTAGAAGGCAAAGATCGCAAATATTGATCAGTTCAAAGTATTTTTGAAACAAAGAGACGAAAAGGCGCGGTGTAACTTTTCGGGAGAGCCTTAAGCGATGAAAATAGATTATTTTATTTGTACTCAAAGCGCAAAATTTTGATTGCAATTATTCTCAATTATATTATGGTTTTAAATATTTTAAGAAAAGATATTAATTTTGTTATTCGCTGCATATTCATAAAACAATGTCCTACTACTAATAAATGTAGAAGTTTGTGAAGATGGATGAATTCTGAATGGATGAATGAAACTCTTTGACGCAAAAACTACTGAACGGATTTTGATGACATTTTGTATGGTAGTAGATTAGCCTCTGGATTAACACATATCCATATTCCCTATTTCTGCCTCCACGCATTGAGAACTAACCAGTAGGTCACAACCTAGTAAATATTTTATACTTTAAACGAGACGATCTTGTATATATATAATAAGTATCTCGATAACGGCTACAAGTATTACCATGAAGTTTTGTATCCAGGGACTTTTGGGGGAGAAGAATCGATGTAGCTAGGTCTTATCCCTTAGAAACTGCGCATTTCAAAGCAAAATATGTTTTTTATTTCGTCGTGCAACAATATATTCAATAATTTCGTCTCTCCTACGTCAGTCTGATTGGCAGCTTGGTATGCGTAGGTAAGTATGATATTTGCATTATTTGGAAATTCGGAATGTGGTGGGTTCGAATTCCGGTAGTATAAATGTTTTTGTGAGTCTTATTATTTCTTTTTTTTTATATATTTTTTTTATTTCTTTTTATATTTTATCGGTCTACTAAAACACCGAGCAAAGCTCCGTCTCCCAGGTACTTTATTTTAATCTTCAAATTAATTGGCTGTTTTTCGGTCGATTTTGCGACCAACTGAAACCAAACCCATATATATAACTCTATATAACCGCATAACCGCCTCCCTTTTTTGGAAGTCGATTAACAAAACTAACAATTGTCACAAAGAGAGTACTTCATTATCGAAAAGCAGTTTAAAAATCTTTAAAAATTTATAATTTTTAGTCATAGACGTATGTATATATATTATAGATGAGGCATGTTGAGTCTAAACGAGTCTCCAATTAAATGGCCCCACTTTTGAAAATTTTGAGGCCATTTTGACATTTGAAGTATGGTGAAAACAAGATGGCTGACATTTGAAGCATGGTGAAAACCAAGATGGCGTAACTTTTTAATGTATGAATATTTGTTCTGTCAAATGTACGTCATAGCCTATCTTGAGTTTTGATATCTTTGTTTTTATGAAAATTTATGAAAACAATTTTCCAGAACCGCTTCACGCAAAATTCACAAAAAGAGATCGTGATTAGAATACTTTTTCTGCTCTTACGTAGCATATCTTGTGTGTTTAAAAATACCCAAGGTATACTCGTAATATCAGAGCGGATACAATCACCTTAAAATTTGTTTAAAAATAATCCAACAACATTAAAAATTTATTTGAAAGAATCATGAAAAGTCTCCTCAACATTTTCACGTATTTTGTTATTGTGCATGAATCTTAATGCGTGCCAATAAGGCTTATTTCCTTTGGTCACTGTCTTCATTTATTGCACAAAACATTTCTTAAGAAACTTCAGTTCGTACTAGGCCGCTGTCAAACAACACAATATTTTGTAAATCCGCCCAAAAGATAAGGCTCGTGATAAACACACGAGTATACCCCCTACATACAATGTAAGCAACGTTAGCGCTGATGATGCTGCTGCGTGAGTGGTTACGTGGTTACGTCACGTACCCCGTACGTCACGTATGCACCGTCACGTACGCCGCGCGACGCAATCTCACCGGAATACGTTTGCTCCCATACACGTGTATATTATAGACGAGGTATACCGAGGCAAAAACTTAAATGGCCCCACTTTTGGGGTATTTTGGGGGCATTTTGACATTTGAGGTTGGTGAAATCAAGATGGCGTAACTTTTTCTTGAATGAAGATTTGTTCCGTCAAATGTACGTCACGGCCCATCATCATCATAGTCTTGAAATCATTGTTTGTTCCAGTAAATTCCATTTAATTTCCATTTTGGTTTGTTTTAATTGTGCGCGAATCAATTGAAATGAATGTAGCTATGTAACATTCTTTAAGTTTTTAGGGGTCCGTCCGTCCGTCCGTCTTCAGCTTACCGTCCAAACGGCCAGCGCAAAAGATGAAATTTTGCATGGATATGTGTATTTACTACGTCGACAAAGTGCTAAAATAAAGTCACGAAAAATCTTTTTATGGGGTACCTGATACCTCCCCTACGCGTAAAGTGGGGATGATTTTTTTTTCTCGCGTCTACCCCACAGTGTGGGGTATCATTAGATAGGTCTTTTAAAAACATTTCGGTATCCGTTTACGAAATATTCAATTTTAAAGCGCATTTTTTTTTGTTAAAATAAAATAAAAGGGCGTCCCCCCCTCTAAAATATTTAACAACTGTCTTGAAAAATCTGAAAAAATTCACGATGGTAGTCCATACGATCAACTTTGAAGGAAAACTATAACGGCTTATTTAACCTAGTTGGTTTAAGAGTTATAGAGACATAACTTGCAAAATTGTACTTGGAAAACTTGTAATCTTGTAATTGAAATAACGGAATTATGAGTAAACATGTACAGTACGAGTATTGGCATGATGGTACTTACCCCAGCACCTAACATCTCATGTGCACTCGACGAAATTGTTGACATACAAAGTAGTAGAAGAAAATAAAAATATTTAATGGTACCATCGAACAAGTTGCCGCTCGACCAGACATACGATAAAAATCGCTCAACAGCGCCGTTGAATAATGCGAGCGCACACATACTCATGTGTAGACACGTAGTTCAACCACGTCTGCAGTCGTTGCGGGCACTTAATTTGTGTTAGAATATTCGTTATTGTACACGCACAGGTAATGTGGTGAATTGTATTTTACTGCTCTTAACATTTCGTAATATTGAGGGTTGACTTAATCCAATTACACTTTTTAATTAAAACACTGTGGATATTTTTAATTAATTATAATGTTAATGGCATCTGAGCCCAAAGTTTAATGTTTGAGGTTTGGAGGGTCCAAAATTAATGTACCATTATAAACTCTCTTTGCTTTGTTGAAGAGAAAATATAATAAATACAATTTTAAATGGACCAAGCCTCTAAAGTTGGAATATGTTAGAGAATTTTATATTGAACAGTATCCCACGGGAACACCGTACTCTTTTGGGACAAAAAGTAGCCTATAATTTAATCCAGACGCTAAACTACTACCACACCAAATTTCATCATAATCTGTTCCGAAGTTTTTGCGTGAAACATCCATCGATCCTCACAAACTTTCACATTTATAATATTAGTAGGAAGTAGGATAATAGTAGTAGGTAGGACATTCTACATTAATGTTTGCTATTACATAATAATAATAATAAAAACCGGACAAGAGCTAGTCGGACTCCTGAGCAAATGGTTTTAATTTCAACTCGACACCTCCACGCGTTCCCGAAATAAATGAGTGTAATTGACAGACGGACGGACGGGAAACAACAAAGTGATCTTGTGAGGGTTCCGTTTTTTCCTTTTCAGGTACGGAGCCCAAGAAATCATCAAATGTTGATGGACGAACGCGACGCCACACAAAGTACAGCTGATACAAAAAACCAGCCAAGTGCGAGTCGGACTCGCACATGAAGGGTTCCGTTCAAAACGGCAAAAAATCACGTTTGTCGCATGGCAGTCCCCCATAAATATTTATTTCATTCTGTTTTTAGTATTTGTTATAATTATAGCGGCAACTTAAATACAACTGTCTAGCTATCACGGTTAAGGAACGTGGTGACAGACGGACAGACAGACAGACAGCGAAGTTCCAGTAACATTGTCCCGTTTTACCCTTTCGGTGTGGACAACCAACACTGTTTTACTAAACAAACCTAAACTTCCATGTTTCGCTTCTGGCAAGCGTACCGCGACGGCTTACACAGTCAACACTCGGTTATTTAAGGCGAGGCTCGTCCTGTGATCCTCGCTGCAGTGCCAAAATCCTGTGTCAACGACCGCATTATACGAGCAGCCAAATTGTCTACACGGGCGATCTATTGCGTGGACACTTCATAGCAAGTGGTCGCTGTAAGCATCTTATACTAATCTTATATAAACGAGACAATCATGTATATATATATATATATATATATATATATATATATATATATATATATATATATATATATATATATATATATATATATATATATATAATATAAATATTCTCCAAAACTGCTGCAAGCATTAACATGAAATTTAGTATGCAGGGAGTTTTGGGGGAGAAAAATCGATCTAGCTAGGTCTTGTCTCTGGGAAACTGCGCATTAAAAAAACATTTCTGCCGTGCAATACTTGTTACAGATTTAAATGTAAGCACTATATTCTTGTTTAGATAAATAAAACAATATTAATAAATAATATTTTTTTTAAATCGACTGCAATTCGTACCTACTACATGTTTGTGGCAAAAGATATTGGTTTCTATCCTACCAGTACGTAATAACCACTAACAGGGAATGTCTCATATTATAATATCCCATTTTTTCATAACTTTACGAATTTAACCTATTTACTTCAGACATTATTTTTGTTGTAACTTTTCTTATCCCTAACTCGTGACTAATCGTAACATATTTAAGAGCATGAAATTTTCTTGCTAAAGACACAGATTAAAGAATGAGGAACAAATGAACAGCTACATAGTTAGCTATCGATTTGATTGCACTACTACAAGCATACGGTTCATAATCCACGATTGTGTGGAAAATTTATGGGCCGTTGAAGGGCACGTCATAATTTTCAAATTTCGATCGATTTGGATCTGCTGACATAATAGAGTCGAAATTATTGATATATTGTTGCACGACGAAATAAAAGACATATATAGCTTAAAAATGTGCAGTTTCCTAGGGATAAAACTGGCTAGATCAATATTCCTCCCCGAAAACTCCCTGCATACTAAACTTGCAGCCGTTTTCGAGAAACCGATTATATAATTACAAGATCGTCTCGTTTAAAGTAGACATAAGATATTTACAAAACCGATTAGCTACTCAATGATGCTGTCTTTGTCTGTCAAGTGACTTTTCTAGCGTATCAGACAAAGACAACAATATTGAATGACTTATATCTGTTGTTTTAATATTTTTATTAGTTAAGCGCGTATTCCAACTCACGAAATTCAAACGTCCCAAATGATTCAGTAACTAAATTTCAGCTTTCCTTTTAGTTGCAGGACGTCTGAATTTAGTGAGGTGGAATACGCGCATAAGGGAATTAATATAATAATTAAAATATAATAGTATAATAGTATGATCGAGTAAAAAATGTATAACTCGCGAGAGTAACATTGGCAGCGTTTCCCACAGCATTATTCATATGGGAACACTCGCTTGTTCCCACGTTGTTGTTTGCGAATATTACACTCGTATAATAACAAAGAATATGTAATGTAATACTCAATATAATAGGTCTTTGCCTATGAAATTGCCGTTCTGCAGTACTGGCCATTTCAAATCAAAATATTTTTTGTTTGGCTAAGAATTCTAGTTTCAAATTAATTTAATTTAAAAACATGGAATTCTTTTCCCAAAAGTAGTCATTTGTTTATTGATTGATTAATTGTTAGATTTTCATCGCATTTCAATCTTTTTCGTCATCATGGATACGTTAAAAATTCGAGTAATTATGGAATACGAGTACCGTCGTGGCAGCAACGCGGTACAAGCGGCACGCAACATCAACGACGTTTACGGAGCTAACACTACAAACCAACGCACCACGTGTTATTGGTTTGCTCACTTCCGTTCTGGAAATTTCGACCTGAAAAATGAACCTCCCGGTCGTCCGAAGACTTTGGTCAACAATGATGAATTAAAGGCGATTGTGGAAGCTGATGATACACAATCTACGGCTGTATTAGCAGCAGCTTTCGACGTTAGCGTCAAGACAATATTGGTCAATTTGCGTCAAATTGGCAAGGTAAAAAAGCTTAACAAATGGATGCCCCACGAACTCAATGATCGCCAGCGCGAAGTGCGCGTCGAGACGTGCCTTGCACTGCTCAACAGACACACAAATTAAGGAATTTTGAACCGCATTGTTACCTGCGATGAATAATGGATTCTGTTTAATAACCGCAAGCGCTCAGCAAGTTGGTTGGATCCTGGTTCAGCACCTAAACAATGCCCTAAACGAAAACTTACCCCTAGAAAAGTGATGGTCACTGTTTGGTGGTCTAACGCCGGTGTGATTCATGACAGCTTCTTACCAAACGGGGTGAGCATTATGCAGATGTGTACTGTGAAGAACTAAACACAATGATGGAGAAGCTGGCACATCTCCAACCAGCATTGGTCAATCGCTCGTCTCCGCTGCTCCTGCACGACAACACGCGACCTCATACTGCACAGCAGACGGTCTCCAAGTTGCAAGAACTGGGGTTGGAAGCTCTCCGTCATCCGCCCTACTCATCAGACCTTGCGCCTACAGACTACTTCTTTTTCCAGAATTTGAATAACTTCTTGACGGGAAAAAAATTCAGTACCCGAGAGGCAGTACTAAATGCCTTTGAAGAATTTGTTGCCTCCCGTCCAGCTGATTTCTTTAAGAAGGGCATCAATAAACTGCCACTGCGTTGGCAAAGATGCATTGATTGCATGGGTGATTACTTCGATTAATACAAATAAAAAATACATGAAAAAAAATAGTTTAAATTTTTTCATACAAAACGGCAATTTCATAGATAAAGACCTAATATATAGAAATTAATTTTATGGTATTACAGTGAAGGAGCTGTCGGATCGCCTGATGCGCTTCTCGTAGTCCATCGACAGCTGCAGCACTTAAGTAGTTAACCTATAGTTCTTAGTTCTTTGCTCGGAGCTCTAGTAGATTTAAAAAAATAAAAAGAATTACTAAAAAATATTTTAACAGGATTCGAACCCTGGTTGGACCAGGTACCAGAGTTCTAACCTAGCCAAACTGCCAATCGGACTGGCTTTATAGAGTCGAAATTATTGATACATTGTTGCGCGATGAAAGAAAAAATATATATAACTTAAAAATGCGCAGTTCCCAGGGATGAAACCTAGCTAGGCCGATTTTTCTCTCCCAAAACTCCCTGCATACTAAATTTTATGTAAATTGTAAATACTTGCAGCCGTTGCCAAGATAACGATTATATCTAAGCAAGATTGTCTCGTTTAAAGTATAAGATAAGCCTTAAAGTGAACAATTTTAAACGTTAAGTTAAAATTTGAAAACTAGATTACAACTAGACTAAACTAATTCCAACCTTCATTACAAGACTTTCGTAGGAAAGTTTACAACGAAATTAAATTCATTTCTGTGAAGAAAGACTCAGAATAATATATTTTTAACAAATTCATCAAGAATCTTTTCTGACGAAGACGGATCGCCTGTTGATAAAGGATTACCACCGCTCATGGACACCCCCAACACCAGAGGAGATACAAGTGCGTTACCGATCCTTAAAACCCGCAAGTCCCCTTGGGAAAGACCTTTGTAAATGTAGGCGTTAAGTTCGATTCAGATAATAAGGTCAAGTGTGGCTCCTTTGAAGAGGCGTGACGAGCGACGCGACAAAAGTCGAGATACGTCTCGGGCGGGCCAATCTTCAAGAATCTGTATTTTGTAACGACTCTTATAACGATGGTTACGAGCGCATTTTCAACAGCTTTACCGCGCATCACGTATGAATGCAAAATAAAACCTCTTGGTTCGGAACATTCGACATACTTCTGACATACAACTTGTAAAATTTATAAAGTTCTACGCACCAGTCTAAGCTGCAGTTTAAACACATAAAATCACATTTACACGAAGTTTGGAACTTTCGCCTAAATATGTCAATTTTATCCGCAGTATGATGCCAAAATCAAGATATATATACAATATATATAGTTATACCAAATTGCATTCATTTATGTTCATAATTAAATGAGGTAGAAGGGCGGCCACATAGACAGACTGACGGACAGAGCGAAACTTAAGGGTTCCTTGAATACTACGGATCCCTAAAAAGACTGGCTGATTATACTAACGTTTTCTTTATTTTTCCCTCAAAACATGATGCTTGTAAGGAAGTTCGTTTTCGGTTTCATTGAACAAGAACATTTTGTGAACGAAATTAATGACACCTTTTTATTGTAAATGATTCAGCTAAAAGTTTAATCGCTCGTATACGCTTTGCAAAGAAACAGGTGCTTGCAAAATATCATTTTTTGTTATTGGTTTCTATATGGAGAAGTGGGTTATATTAATTTTTAATTTTATATACCTGAATTAAATACGCTACGTGAATTTAGTCCATAGGTAAAAAGTAAATAAAAAAATGTAAGTATCCCCCGAATTGTCAACAGTAAGCGAGCTGATGATGATGAATTATAGCTAGCAACTCTTTCGATCATGTCGGATTTCAAACAAACAAAACCAGATCAAAATCGGTTCATCCGTTTGGAAGCTACGATGCCACGGATAGACGCACACAGACAGTCTTGTCAAACTCTCTCGTCAATCTTGTTTGGGTTTTTATACAGACATATATATGCAAACTATTAATAATAATTATGTAATAAAATATTATTAATTTGTGGCAAATACACAACATTCTGTTTTATGTTGGGATTCGAACCCGCAATATTATCTACATACGAAATCCCGAATAATCAGTAATGTAGATTTTTTGTTTCCATTAAAATTATTAGTTGTTTATTAATTGTGCTTTCACCAGAAGCAATTCTTTTTACTAATTAAAAAACTAAAAGGCGAGAAAAACCAACCTATTGAAAAATACTTTTTACTAGTTAAAAATATGTTGACCAGCTATAAAATCATTTCAAATATTTACTTACCTTCCTCTCGCTTCTGTAACAGCAAAGATTGCAATAGTTTTTCACAATTCCACGACAAAAATCCAAGTTATGACTAGAACATCCTCACTTCTGTGCGCGCTTAAATACGTATAGCGCGACTAAATGTAAAAGTCAACCGTCGCGTGGAAAAAACGAAGGCTTTGTACATGTTATCTCGGACGCCACGTCATAATCTAGTTAGTGGGATTATAATGGTTTGATGCACCTCTCATGTGAGGGGGATATTTATATATTAAGGCCGTATACGTTGTGGGTAAACTGTGAAATCAGTCAGCTGGTTATATATCTAGTTAGTTTGTAAAGTGTTAAGTAAGTTGTGAAATCGGTTATTTCGTTGATTGACAAGTTATACTTTGTTAAGTGTGGGTAAGTAGTGTCAGTCAGTTGGATAAATGACCACGGGTATGAGTTATGAATTCGATCAGTTTATAAAATTACTAGTTTTACTAGACAATTTGTTAAGCGTACGATGGGTTCTGTAATCGGGTAATTCGGTAAATTACTAGAAAGGTAAATGAAGACAGATTGCGAAATATCAATGGTAGTATGTTAATTGTTACAACGGTGTTCGGTTTCAATCCCGGCTATTATAAATATTCTAGGATAGGAATTATTTATGAACCATATATCTTTCATTCGTCACACTTTTCGCGTTCAATCCCTAGATTTTCATACCAAATATAGGGGTTAAAAACCATTAAAAGTCTGCGTAATTAATATGTGCACCGTTATAATAATAAATAGTAATATTGAATTGCTACCCGCGACTTCGTAACGAAAAAAAAATAATCCTGCGGGAACCGTACATTTTCCCACGATAAAAGTACTCTATGTCATTTCCCGTAGTGTACTCTATATCTGTGCAAAATCGGTCCAGTGGTTTCGGAGCCTATTCAATGCAAACAAACATACAAATAAACAAAACTTTCCTCTTCAAAATATTAGTTTAGGTTTTTTGAATAGCTATCTTAAAATCGTCATGTGTCGCGTATCGTTTCGTTTCAGTGTGAATTGACCCTTAGTCGAATCTGTTACCTCTCAAGCTCAAATGCGACGATCCGTTTAGGCGAGAACGCGCCAAAGAAAAACATACATACACTCGAAAAACATAACCCAGCTTTTGGCGCAGTCGGGTAAAAGTGGCCTTCTTTTCCCAACTGGCACAAGAGGAACATACTTTTTGTATTGCCAATCTTTACCTATAGATTGTGGGCGGACCAATTAGCGCCTCGACCCTGAATCGCGCTATCGAAGTTTTCACAGTCCCGCGCTATATATACAACATCTGAAATGCTTACGAGTGTCTCCCGATTGATCCCGTGCACCTTAGCTTAGTTAATAGCGAGGTCAACAGCCGACTCTCGAGGCCACCTGATGTAGACAGGGTGAGGATGGTGGACTCGGAGGAGGTCAGTGACATTATTAAGTGTATGAATGCCAAAAAGGCCCCAGGCCTCGACGGTATTTCAAACAAAACACTTAAAATGTTACCGTCCGAGCTAATTCAACTCCTAGTGAACATCTTTAACGCCCTCTTAGTAGGATGTTCATTTCCAGACATTTGGAAAGTAGCTATTGTCATAGGTATCCACAAACCGGGGAAACCCCGGAAGGTGCCTGGTAGCTACCGTCCAATAAGTCTCATTAGCTCCCTAGGCAAAGTCTACGAAAGAGTTATTAAAAGGCGCCTTAATGACGTCATAACCGACAAAAAACTCCTTCCAGACGAGCAGTTCGCCTTCCGCGAAATGCACAGCTGTCCCGCTCAAGTACACCGCTTAACGGAGTACATATTATCTAGCAAAAACGACAGGAAGACGACATGCGCCGTATTCTTTGACATTGCAAAAGCTTTTGATAAAATTTGGCATAACGGACTGTTATACAAACTCTATCAAATGGAAATACCCGATTATCTCGTCTTACTAATTAGTAACTTTTTAAAAAATCGTAAATTTCATTTCCGCGTGGAAGGCGCACTGTCGTCGCCAAGATATATGGAGGCGGGAGTACCGCAGGGCTCGGTCCTCTCGCCCTCCCTATATAACCTGTACACTAGTGACATCCCCAAACACGCTAAGGTGCAATTAGCTATGTTCGCGGACGACACAGCCCTATATTATTCAAACACACGAGCCCGTACCGCGTCTAAAGTCCTCCAGGAGTCAGTTACCGCTCTCGGTAATTGGTTCTCCAAGTGGAGAATAGAAGTCAATCCCGATAAAAGTCACGCCATTCAATTCAATGGTAATAAATCAGCGGGGCGTAAGTGCCCCCGTAAAGTAATGAGCCCTATTAGCCTGCACGGCAACATTATCCCTGAGGTCTCTCAGGTCAAATATTTAGGCGTAGTACTAGGCAAGTCGATGACGTTTTCGAGTCACATCAGTAACACACTACGTAAAGCGAAATTTGTACTCTACAAATTATATCCGCTACTTAATTCGCGAAGCAAAATGTCCTTAAGACATAAGCTTACATTGTATAAGGTTTGCATCAGAACGATACTCACTTATGCGTGCGTCTCTTTCGCACAGATAAGCGAGTCTCAAATGGACCGCTTGCAAAGAGTCCAGAACCGGTTTCTACGCATGGCAACAGGCGCCCCCTGGTACATGCGTAACATCGACTTGCATAGGGACTGTGAACTAGTCACTATTAAAGCCTATATCAAGGAACTCGTAGAGAGATTCTTTGATAAAGGCAAAAACCACCCAAACCCCCTTATAAAAAAGGCACTGGACTACAACCACGACGCACTGACTTTCCGATACCCGCACAAACGGCCTAAGCATATCTTAGCCGATCCCGTTGACCCGATCACAAAATACGTAACGTACTGTGTACAGTTACGTAAACACAAATCACACGCACCCGCGACGCTAGCATCGCACCGGGGTCGACGCCGGCGCCTACCCCGAGGTCCCACATCCGACACGACAACACGTACAGACGTACAGACCGACCCTAACACGGGACCGGACCCGAACCCGAGTTCGAGTTCGCATCCCAGTAGTCTAGGTACACTCCTAAATAGTGTCCGCGACCGCGATATTGATATAGAGAGCTCTACCAATACCGCGAACCTCATCGACATTAGGACTTACGCGCGCGAGTCATCCCGACCGTACGCGGAAGGGGAGAGGGACGGCCCTCTCAGTACCGATATCGACCAAATCGAGAGCTCCTCTATCGCGATAACTCGCACGCCGCTAGTCTCTGCTACCGCGCGCGAGCAACCTCACTCATCAGCGAGTGAGGAAGGGGTCGGACCCCTCAGCAGGAGAGACCCGCGTCTCCCCTGTCAAAATAATAGCTTCTAATCCGTAGCTGTCCCCAATATCCGGTTTGAACATCACCCGGGTGATGTTAGGGAGGGTCAAACCCTCCCATCGTCTACCACCAAACAAACTAGCCACCAGGCTAGTTATAGTCCGACTTAGCTACAGCGGTCTTAACCCGACCCTTAGCATAGACCCGTTCGAAAAAAAAAAAAAAAAAAAAAAAGCTTACGAGTGGGGGATCGTCCTGTCTCCTAGTCGCGTGTGTTAGTGTCTCGCTCCGCGTTTCGTGCCGTCTCGCTCTAACTGCGTAGTAGTGACTCGCTCACTCCGCGTTAGTGTCGTCTCGCTCCAAACGCGTCGAGTGTCTCGCTCACTCCGCGTTTTCGTGTCGTCCCGCTCTATCCGCGTAGTAGTGATTCGCTCACTCCGCGGTAGTGCCGTCTCGCTCGGAAACGCGTCGAGTGTCGCGCTCACTCCGCGAACGTGCCGACCCTTTTAGTGCAGTGCCTATAAACTCCTGATAGCGACCGCAAATTCACACCTTATTCATTAGAATAAGTTGTGGATTTGCGCCTTGCTGGGGAGTTGCCCTGCTCTTGGCCTCCCGTTGAGTTTCGGCTCAACGTTGGGTCACGAGGAGACAGCCCCCCTAAGTGTGTGTACCGTCTTCGTGTATGTACACTTAGTGTATCGTCCGTCCACGTATATTGTGAATACCTCTGTGTGTTGTGATACGTACACCTGTTGCCGTTCAGTTTTGACTGTTTGTGTGACTTGTGTGTTTTTATGTTGTACTACCCAGTGCAACATGACGGACCATGAACCGTGGCTACCACGCCACGACTACCTTCACTCTTGTGTGGACTCCGAGACTTCGTGTAGCATGGCCTCATCGAGGTCCAGCTCACGTTCGAACTCGGACCCCACGCACCACCGCTCATTCCCCGAGCCTAGCATGTGCGGACAGGATACCGCCCGCCCCGGGTCGCCCTCGGCATTCTCGCGGGGGTGTACTGGCACCCCCCCGCCCCAATGCCTTCCGATGGCGGCCTGCGGCGAGTCTGGGCCCCTGTCCCGCGCAGCCGAACAGGGTTCGGCCCAAACCCGGCGCACATCGCGCCGCTCTGCGCAGACGAGCGACTCTCGCTACCCTGCTGCACCCCCTGGACGCCACAGCGTCCCGATAGCGGATACATCCCGCGACACCGCGGGCTCAGCCCGCCTCTCGCTGGCTACCCAGCCGCGATACCATCATGCCGCGCTGGCTATTCAGCCGCACGGCTCACACCAGCCCACTGCGAGCACCCCGCGCTCGGCTGATGCCTCGCCGGCACCACAGCCGTGCGACAACCGCCGTGCTGCACCCCGTGCGGCCACAGATCCCCGCATATGCACGCTGCGCGAGTACCGCCACCGCGCGCCCATTTTCCCGCCACCACTCATTGACCTGCCTTCACCACCGACGGCCAGGTACACCGGCCCGCCAGCCTACCTACGCCGAGGTGAGTGCCACCATCTTACAGGTACCTACAGTAACCTACCGACACCTACCGACTCTCTGCCCCCACACCTGTGCCGGCAAAAATGTCGCCACCCCCCCAACACATCTCGCTACCCGCCCCTGGTCGTCGAGAAAATCGACGACTGGGTGCGCCATTTCCGGCGCCTCCGGGACATCCTGGGGCACACACCCAATGCCAAAAAAAGTGGCTCGGGTATTCGCTTCACGCCCCGAAGCGAACATGAATACCGGGTCACAAAATCGTACCTCACGGACCTGGAAAAGCAGGGACAGGCCTCCTGGTTTTCCTTCTCCCTACCGCAAGACAGGGCTATTAAGGTAGGAATTAGAGGCCTACCTTCTGCCACTAACACCGAGCACATCAAAGCCGGACTCGCCGAACTAGGATACGTGGCGGAGTACGTGTCCGAAGTCCCGGCGAGATCCGAACCCGGCGGATGCATCTATTTCGCCCGCATCGTCAGGGCCCCTGACGTCGTCCCCGGCATATACAAGGTCACTGAACTTCTGTATATGCCGGGTATATACATCGAAGCCTGGCGGGGCCGCGGCGGCCCGGCCCAGTGCCATCGATGTCTCCGGTTCGGGCACTCCAGCCCAGAACTGCCACCGAGTGGTAGTCTGTGCACGGTGTGCCGGCAAACACTCCGCGCGGGATTGCTCTCGCCCCTCCACCGAGCCGCCCTTCTGCGCAAACTGCAGTGGGGCTCATCCTGGAAATAGCAGGGACTGTCCAATGTTCCGCAGGGAGGCAAGGAAGCGACCAGAAAACGCTCCCCCCCTCCCCCCCCTGCGCCAAACCCGACCTGCCTTCCCCCGTGCGGGAGGCCCCACCTCCTCCGCCAAGTTCAACTTCCTTGATGGCGGAGGCGAACGACTGCATCCCCAGAGTCGTTGCCCCCCTCGGCCTCTATCTCCCCCGCACGGAGAGCAAAAAAGCCGAAAACCAGGAGGAAAGATGCCGCTTCTCCTGTAACCGCCCCCTGTGATACCGTCTCTTTCTCAGACAGCATCAAAGCGGAGCTGGAGCCACTTGAGCTCGCTCCACCGCAGCCTGACCTCACGCGGGATTCGCAGCGCTCTCCGCGCGCCTTGCGCTCCCCGCGCACTCCGCGCCCCCCGCGCTCCCCGCGCTTTCAGCGCTCCTCGCGCACATCCAGTGCCACCTCCTCGGCTATCACAGTCGTGGAAGATAGGATCGTCCCGGAGCCCGCAAATCACGTGGTCGCTCCGTATCCACAGACTCCGGTATTCCCTCTGCTGCCCCCAGGGTCGGGGAAAGCGAGGCCCCCCTATCCACAGCAGAGCTGCTGCAGACCCCTCCTCTCCCTGGTCATGGACCTAGTACAGAAGGTTCAGGCCGGGGAGGAGATCCTCCAAGCAATTATACAGGCCCTCCTAAAAGGCGCCCCCACCATCGCAGCCCTAATAAAAGTTTGGCTCCCCAGACCCTAGCTCGGACCCGCGCCTGGATATCTCCGGCATCCAAAAGCTCCTATCATAGGAGCCGACTGTGATTGCCAGAGATCCGAGCTGCGTGTACCGGACTCGGGACTCACGCGTGTTATGCACCGCCCCCCCCCCCCCCCCCCCCGCGCTCCTTGAACGCGTTAATGTATTCTTTTAGTTACAGGATCACCTATCTCTGAGCGAGCGGTAGCCGCGTACCCGGTCAACTGACCCGCTGCGTGACATGCCTGCTCGCCCACAGCCACCGCCCTGTCGACACCAGACGCAGGGAGCATCCCGGAGCCACGCGGCCGAGACGCCCCCATGCGCGGTGCGCCTCCGAATATGCACCGTTGGATCGATGCCCCGCCCCCTTTACCCCGCGCCGGCTCATACCGGCGCAAATGCTTCTTTTGTGCGCCCGGAGTGTGACGTGGGGCAGCCCTATTGCCCACACGTCAGCCCGTGGCAGCCCCTTTCCCCCCCGACATAAAAAGTCTGGGGCTCGGGAAATACCTTTCCCCCCCCCCTTCATTTCCCTGGTCGGTTGTGTCCGTGGTCGACAAAAGCGGCGCGTGTGGGAGTGGACCCATACACGCTTCCTGGTCCCCGGACCAGGACCCCACGCGTCGTCGGAGTCGACCGCAGGTCTTGGCCGCCCACGGCCCTCGCTATCTACATTTCCCTTGCCACCTCGGGTTTCCCCCGCGTTCTGCCGCGGGGGGTCTTCCCTAAAACTGACGTCTTTGCACCCAGTATTCGTACTGGGTGTGTCTCTGGAACTCCACATGCAGAGGGGCATAGCCCCTGATCATGTTTTCGCGCCCAAGGCCCTTTAAAGGGCCCGGCGCGCCTAGAAGACGCCTTCTTCTTACGAGTGGGGCTTCGGCCTGACCGAGCACCACCTCGCTTGGTCAGAGATACCCTCTACTATACCCTCTAGTATAGATGATCATCTTGTCTAACTGACAACATGAACGAGCTGTCTGCAATTCATTTGGCGTAGAACAAACAGAATCATAACACTGTTTATGACGATTTGACGGCCTCTGTGGCTGTGGTTAGCGCGTCGGCGCTCAAGCCGGAGGCCGCAGGTTCGATTCCCGCCGAGGAAACAAAAATTTTTCAATGTTCCCGGGTTTTAAATATGTTTAAAATATACCAAATTCTTAAATATTTGTAAAGTATAAAAGTATTAAATATACTTCCCGTTAACTGGTCCCCGTAATACAAGTTCTTCGGATACTTAGCCAGATTGACGTGGTGTGAAGCGTCCATAGATATAAAAAAATTAAACCCTATAAAATAAAAGTAACTAAGTAACTCCTTACAATATCGACTATCTGCCAGTAAAAGTCACATCTAAATCGGTCAAGCCGTTTTCTGGGATTATCCACAACAAATTGTGGACAGAATAAATCTAATGGCTTCTTATAAGTACTGTACGTTAGGTACGTATTTACACGAACATTAAAACCATGTTGCTAATGTTTCTCAGCATCTTTATTTGTCTATAGAATTGACAGTTGATGTATGAAAAATAACGATTGCTCGTGGTCGTATTATACTTTCATATTATGCATTTCAAAATATGCAAATTTTAAATTTTAATTAGTAACAGACAATGCGGCTTCTTAGTCACATTTTCATTGCATTTATTTCTATCTTTTTCTTTCGTTTATGACGCGTAGAAAAATAGAATTTCTAGACCATTTCTAGACAAAAGACTGTCTAGATCCAGTTAAGATCTAGATTTAGTTATCTTTACCCAGAGTTCAGCTGCATTGCTACGTGACGAAACTGACAATGGACAGGAAAGGTTGTGGCGACATTTTGGCGAAAATTTTCATGAAATAGGCAGCTCTATGTCTTCAAAAATATCGTCATCATTAGTATGTACACTTACAGTCGTTTACTTAAACGCTAGTTAATTTGAGTGGTACCCAAATAAAAGACAGTGACAACCTGTGATTTAAGGGTAACTTTAAATAGCGTTTGGGAATACAGACGTTAGGCTAATTATAATATAATATGACTTTTATTTAGTAGTTTTTTTTTAAAGCTATTGCTTTAGCAACAGTGGTTAAAAATATCTAGATTCAAACCCAGACTGAGCAATTTAATTATTCTGCCACACAATAGATGGCGTTGCCCGAAATTATTTGTAAAACAAAAACTTAGGATCTGAACCCCAATTCTCGTAACATACACTTTCATTTTACTTTTATTGAATTACAAACGAATCGTCTTGATATCATGAAGTGATTTTTGAAGTTTGGACCAATCAAGGGTTCGACGTTGGTTTCACGTTTACGAGAATACCATTTTGCAGTTTTAACATAATAAAGGGACTGGATCGTAACTGTATTATTGCAGCAGGATTTTGATAAGCAGAATCGACCTTTCTTTTATTTCACAACGTGACGTGACGCGACGCGATGCGTACTTTTAATCGCGAGTTACATGGAACCAAGTTAACGTGGTCTGACTATTCCCGTAGGCACGTAGCCGCGTAGCACCGTAGCACCGTAGCTCGTAGAGGCTCTACAAAAAGTAAATTATGCACGCAGCACAAACATTAGCATGGAAGGCTTAAAATGCATTAATGTACAATTTATATGCGGATCCGTGTCGCCATCATCATCATCATCATTGAAAAATGAAATAATTTTATTTCTGAATAGATTTGAAATAAATGCTTTCAGAATTGTCGTACTTGTTGATCGATGCCAGTGGTAGGTGGTGGTAGAGCCATGCTTGTCGAGTGATGGATGCCTCCAGTGACGGAGGCCCAAGGGGGGTTGGGTATCCGTTTATATCCGATATCCGTTTGCTCTGGTCTATTTCATCACAAAAACATTTTAATGAATCATGTACGAACATATTTTTACTGACTGTACTGAACTTATAATTCCAAGATGGCTGCCTGTTGTCTCAGCTCCAACTGTTTACAGTTGCTCATTTGAAAGAATTCTGCATGCTTGGCAGTAGGTAGTGACGAATGAATATGAAGCCATGTTTCTTATTACTTGGCTGTGTAATATTGTGGCATATACTGAGAATACAACAAAATATTTAGTATATACTAATATTGTAAAGAGAAAAGATTTGTTTGTTTGTTTGCATTGAATAGGATACGAAACCACTGAAACAATTTTGATGAAATTTGATAGATATAGAGTAGACTACGGGGAATAACATTTCCGCGAGATTTCCTCCGAAACGTCTTGACCGATTTTTATGAAACTTTGCAGACATGTATTCGTTAGGTATGGAGATATGTTGTTAACTATTTTTCATACCTAAGTATTAGGGTGGACAACTCCAATTAAAAAAAGTTTTTCAAATTATTATTTTCTGGTTGAGATTTCAAAATACATTTAATCCTAAATTTTCACCCTTCTTACACCAATCCCTATTGTTTAACAGCGATATTAGTACTGTAATAATCGTCAACCCTCGGCGGTTGATAACTCTTTCACACATCACCTGTAGGTGTACGTAAGTGTAGGTGTAAGAAGTAGGTGTAGGTAGCAGGTGTAGGTTGTAGATGTAGGTACTACCTGTGGCGCCGCGTCGCGTATCGTGTCGCTTCAGAGTGAACTGACGCTTATTCCTTAAAACATTGAATCACTTTCAAAAATACTTTCATATCAGTTGCAAACGTACATTTTCTACTTTTTCCGAAAACTGTCAAGTGTGAGCGGCGTGTTACATTACGTGGAGAGCGCTGCCAACTCCCAACGACGTGTGTGCCAAGTCGCATATAAAAATTGCATGTTTGTATAATAAATAGCCGGTTACAAACTTCGAATGTGTTGAATTTAAAACTTGTACACTGGCTGATTTTGGTTAAATACATTAAAGAAAAAAATCGGCCACAAAACGGCAAAAAAATCACTAAAACTTAAATATTTATTATACTTAAACCTATATATTAAAATAACCACTTAAATATTTATTATACTCTGATTATAGTATTTATTGTTATAGCGGCAACAAAAATATCTTATTTGTCAACATTTTAACTGTCTAGTTATCACGGTTCATGATTTACAGACAGACGGATAGACGGACGGACAGCGAATTTCTATTTATATTTACCCTTTCGGTACGGAATCTTAAAAATCCCCTTTGGTACGGAATACTCTTTTAAATAAACAATCAAGGTAAATTTTTAAAATGTATTTGAATACACGAGTCAAATACGGAATAACACGAAAAAAGTAGCTTAAAACCTACGATTTTACTAAACTACGGATGATCTATTTACTCGCGACGGACCAGAGACGGTATGTGCGTCAGCATGAGATGGTGTTTGTCGATTTTTTATGCTGCCACGTATCTCCTAAAGTACCTGTCCGATTTGATGTGGTTTTCAGGGATGTAATTAATTAGATTTGGTTGAAGAATATTCTTAGATAGTTTTTTAATGATAAAAACTCGTAGAATTATTGCCATTTATCTCCTAAACTATTATTCCGATTTAAATGCGATTTTCAGTAATGGGTTCTGGTTTTATTGTTACATGTTTCACAATAACAACTGAACAGGGGGCGCTGCAGTAAGAATCTGTTGGCGCAAAAGCAAAACCAAAATTACAAGTCTGTTTATTATGCGGTTTGGTCTTATTTAATTAAAAAGCAAAATTAACAATGTTGTGGGTTTCCGCAACGGTTAAAACGCAATTGAGAATGGATAAAATAATTTCCCCCCCCTTTTATTTTAATGTAACGAGATAATTATCCCACTATCCTTACTAATATTATAAATGTGAAAGCGTGGATGTTTGTTACGCTTTCACGCAAAAACTACTGAACGGATTTCGATGAAATTCGGTATGGTAGTAGTTTAGACTCTGGATTAAAACATAGGCTACTTTTTATGCCGAAAAAGTATATTGTTCCCGAAGGATACTGTATTTACGCGGGCGGAGCCGCGGGCAACAGCTAGTAAGTAATAAACGTATTTACGTTTTTTATGAAGAGGTGATATCTCGCGGAGTCGGTTTATTATACTATAAATTATTTTATCCTTTTCCAATTGCGTTTCAACCGTCGTGGGTTCTCTACAGTTTTATATTTTCTTCTTATATTCTTTCTAGGATTCTATATGTATTTAATATTAATTTATTAAAATGTAGGTACTATTGATTGTTTGCATTGAATAGGCTCCGAAACTAATAGTCCCGCTTCGATGAAATTTGTCACAGATATATTGAGCCACGGGGAAGGAGATAGGCTACTTTTTATTGCGGCGAAATGTACGATTCCCGCGAGAATTCCTTTTGCACGTAAGGAGTCGCTTGCAACATCTAGTATTATAATAAAGAGGCTTACTATCACAGGTCCGATCTCGTGCGTCATGTTCATTAGTTAATATGTTTTGTATCACAATAATTATGATTGTAATACAGTATTATAGTTGTAAAATTATTTTCTCATATAAATTACAAAGCTGAATATAATAATGTTAATATTTTTATGGCTTTTTGATTAGTGAGCGACATTTATTACATTTTCTACTAATTCAAAATAAACATCATCATAAGTTTTTATTAGACAATGGTGATCATAAATAGCTTTTTCATTTCTCATACTCGGTAAGTAGTGTTGTTTTGATCTGATTATTGGGTGGAAGATGCTGCTTTCCTTTCATAGGGAGGGAAAAACTCATACAAATTCGTTCCGGCCCGAGGGCCGAAAAAACTTCAAAACTTCAAAAATAGAACTGCTGTCAGCTGTGAAGAGTTTTATGTAAAAAAAAACTATTAAAAAATGACATGACTTTCTAAACAGCCAGTGTGAATTTAGCGCAAACTTCTTTGAGCGTAATAAGCCGCGAGTGCCGCGACAATTACGCGGCGAGCGGCAAGTTCCATATTTAAAATTTAAAAAGTCAACACAAATTGGCGGGATACTAAAATCTGTTATGTATGTATCTGTGACGGACTTTTGTGCTAAGATTTGAATGGAATATTAAAAATTAGTTCAAGCGAAATATTGACACCAAATATTGATACAGAACAGCCAAATTTCTCAAAATATCTCAAACAACATAAATATTCCAAACAAAAATGTAACTTTTAATTTCACGAATTGTCCTAATTTGACTATTTTAAACTATTTTAATTTTAAATAGGCACTACTAATATATTATTATCAATAAATAGTTTAGATAAACAACTAGTTTTATTTTTCTCATATTTTAAATGAAAAGTAGAGTGTTTGCCACACGTAAAAGAATCAATTCCTACTCGGACTATAGTCTAACTACCTCGGGAATTGATTCTTTTCAACCCTAGGCTAACAATCTACTATTTTTTACTGGCTTTTCGAAAAGTACATAATAAGCCAGGAAATATTCTCTTTACAATGGCATACCTACGATCAACCGGTGACGATATACGGTCATCACAAAAGTGAGATCGTTGGAGAGCATTAAAAATGCTCTATACAAAAAAAATTGCACGTGTGACGTCACAGCAGTTGAAAATGTATGAACATAAATACAAAATTGATTTTACTAACTTAAGTACTGCGCTTATGTATATCATTGTTTGAACAAAAAATTACAGCTATTCCTGCAACTTTTTAATTTAGCAACTGATTACTGTACTTTTTTGCATTTTTCCGTCCACATTTATGTCGCCTTTCGGAAAACATGAGAATGTTGCTGATTTAAATAAAAAATGCATGTTCCCTGTTTTAAAAATAACTGGCATGACTATTAAAATGCTTAGTATTAAACTCAAAATGTATCCGACTGAAGGACTTTGTATCCATGGTCATGAATAAATTAAAAAAAAAAAAAAAAAAAGCTTAGTAGTAGATAAAACACTACTAAATACACGGAATTTGGTATCAGTTAAAATTGTTGTTAATAATTAATATTAATTAAATTATTTTTTTAGATTCTTTTAGGAGCACACATTTTCGCATTACTTTTGTAATAAAAATAATAAACACACAACTTTTTTATCCAATTTTCCAATTTATTTCGGTTTTTACAATAATCCTATATAAATAATGCGATCGGTTTCGGTTAAGTCATCATCAGGTTTAAAATATCAGAATGGGAACCGATCGTGTTTTATTATTAAAATTATCGTTAAAGCCTTAAATAAAGTGGAAAGTGTATAACAAAGTTGTGTGATATTATTATGAACATGAATTTCCAACAAGAACCACCAGTACACTCGATCAGTTATATTAATAATTATAAATAAACTACCTTAATATTATCTTATATTTTAAACGAGACGATCTTGTATTATATATAATCGGTACCTCGACAACGGCTGCAAGTATCACCATGAAATTTTGTATTTAGGGAGTGTTGGGGGAGAAAACTCGATCTAGCTAGGTCTTATCGCTTAGAAACTGCCCATTTTTAAGCAATATATGTTTTTATTTTATTTCGTCGTGCAACAATATATTTTTTTCGACTCTCTTACGTACGACGTACGTACGTAAAATTTTTGCATTTTTTGGCAATTCGGAATGTGGTGGGTTCGTTTACCGGTACGATAAATATTTTTGTGATTCTTCTTTTATTTCTTTTTCTTAAATATTTCTTTTTGTTTATTTTATCGTTCTACTAAATCACCGAACAAAGCTCGGTCTCCCAGATACTTATTTATCATCGTTAGTACAACAAAAGCAGGAAACGTAAAACTTATAATTCCAGTAATAATATCTTCCAGGAATAAGAAATATTTTGATTGCGTTAACAAAACGTATACGCTAACGAGAAGATACCTCAAGCGAAAAATTAGTTTACCTAATAATGCAAATACGAAAACGTAAGAATATCTTATCATCTAGTTCAGGGATGGAGAACCTATGGCATTATACCATTATACCACGCGACACAATATTTTGGGCACGTCACTGATCACAAAATATTATTGTAATTATGTTTTTTTGTATTTTAAATTATGTAGTACGAAAAAAGTGTGAATTAGGTATTATATGAGAAGTCTAACATTATTCGTTATTAAAATTACAATATTATTTTATTTTCACAGTCTTTATAGGGTTTAAAGTTTGAACAGATTTAACCTGTAAAATGGGAATCATTGTTTGCTGCCTCGCTCGTCCCGCTCATTCGTGTTTGGCTCAAAGAACATATTTATTACTGACGTTCAGTTTTAGCCTATTGATATAATAGTATTTTCCGAAGTACACAGGTCTTTCAGGTTTTAAAGTTTAAACAAGTAAAAGAGAAAAAAAAAATAGTAGGGATCGACGTTCGGTTTTAGGCTATTGAGTTTTATGTATTCGTTATTATTTAGTTTCGACAAAGTCATCATCAGGTGACCATCATGTCACCTGATGATGACTCGTCGTGTGTGATGAAACCGGTCGTGTAATATATTAAAATTAATGTAAAATACTTATTAAAGTGGAAATAGTGCAAGAAGTCCTGTGTGTTATTACTGTGATATATATATATTAGGTCTTTACCTATGAAATTGCCATTCTGCAGTACTTGCCATTTCAAATCAAAATAATTTTTATTTGGCTAAGAATACTAATTTCAAATTAATTTTGTTTTAAAAACATGAATACTTTTCCAAAAGTAGTCATTTGTTTATTGATTAGTGTTACATTTTCATCGCATTTCAATCTTTTTCGTCATATGGAATATGAGTACCGTCGTGGCAGCAACGCGGCACAAGCGGCACGCAACATCAACGACGTTTACGGAGCTAACACTACAAACCAACGCACCACCTGTTATTGGTTTGCTCGCTTCCGTTCTGGAAATTTCGACCTGAAAAATGAACCTCGCGGTCGTCCGAAGACTTTGGCCGACAATGACGAATTAAAGGAAGCGATTGTGGAAGCTGATGATACACAATCTACGGCTGAATTAGCAACAGCTTCCGACGTTAGCGTCAAAACAATATTGGTCCATTTGCGTCAAACGTAACCTATTATATATATATATATATATATATAAAAGGCAAAGCTGATTGACTGATGTATCAACGTACGGGCCAAACCCTTAAGCCTAGAAATTTGAAATTTTTCACACTTCTTTTTCATATGACGTAGGCATCCAGTAAAGAAGGATTTTTCAAAATTCAACCCCCAAGGGGTTAAAATAGGTGATAAAAGTTTGTATGAAACTTTTTATTCTTTGGATGATATGTTTATGAGTTACGCGTTTTAGCGTTTTCTAAAATTCAGCCCCTAGGTGGGTAAAATAGGGGATGAAAGTTTTATACCAAATTTCACGCGGGCGAAGCCGCGGGCAATTAATACTAGTATTATCATAAAAGCACTTCGACATGTAAACGCCATCTATACTTTTAAAACTGGTACTATTTGGAGTATGAATTTAATTTCTGTTGAAAATAATATTATTATGACTTAGAAATGTTGAACCTAGTTATGGATGGCGATGTTTAGTACCTAAGTAAAAATATTTGAAAACATCAAATTACATGTGAAATTTATGGTTAATTTTGAAAATGTTCTCATAGGCATAAAATAAGTAGAATGCTTAAACCAAAGAATAATTCCTTCCGTACAATATTAGTGCCATCTGGTATTTAGATATCACACCGTACAAAGTTACAAGCTGACTGTGTGACACTTAACTCGTGCTCGAAAAACTAGATGGCTCTTTTTCACATTTTCACCGCCATCTATACTTTTCTGATGAAACTTTTACGCGCTAGCGTTTTATAAGTACCAGCAAAATAATACCACCTACCGAATGGTTTTGTATTTTTAAATATAATATACGATACCTTAATTTATGTTATCCATTGCCTAATTTACAGATTGCCGCATAAATTATTACAGAGTTTTATGTAGTATTAGTACCCACCCACTTAATGATGTCTGGAAACTTTTCAGATATCACAAGTAAGCCAAAAAAATTAACGGATTTTGAATAAATTTGGTATGATAGTAGTTTAGGCTCTGGATTAAAACATAGGCTACTTTTTATCCCGAAAAAGTACAGTGTTCCTTGGGATACTGTATTTACGCTGGTGGAGCCGCGGGAAACAGCTAGTATTTTATAAAAATCCAATCCAATAGTTCATACAGGCATCCGTATTTTGATTAGTTTTGAAGAAAAACTCCTTTACGCACGCTTGACTTGGGGAGTTGGTGAATGCGTGACGTTATATCGTTACAAAAAATGTGATCGGGCTAGACGAACGGAAGTTGCAAGGGAGATGTGAAGGTAGAAAGAGAGAGAGGTGCGAGCACACATTTTCTTTCTCTCTTTCTCTCATACCCAGGGCATGAAAAAAATGTTTTACCTTAGTCGTGTGGTCTAAAGCACACTCTTTTAATTACGTGTTTAAACAACGTTAAGCATCCATAGACACATAATAGGTCATTCAAATTCACATATGAAATTGGCGTTTTGTAAAAGAGGAACATAAAGTAGTTTTTTTTTAAACATAATATATTTATTTAATCAAAGTATATACCACTGCTATCTATGCACTTTTGCCATCTCATAGGTAGTTCATCGGAGTTGAATTTTTCCCTTCCAAGAAGTTATCCAAATTTCGAAAAAAATGGTAATCTGTTGGAGCGAGGTCCGAGGAGTACGGTGGATGTCTTAGACATTCCAATTGAAGCTCCTCTAATTTGGTAGCCGTCTGTTTTGCAGTGTGTGGTCTAGCGTTGTCCTGAAGCAGCAGTGGCCTAGAGCAAATGACCAACCTCGGTTGCTTAGCAGCTAGTTTTTCCATCATGATTTGCAGTTGCTGGCATTAGACATCTGCCGTAATCGTCTGGCCAGATTTAAGAAAGCTGTAGTGAACGAAACCGGCACTAGTCTACCAAACGCTCACAAGTAACTTTTTTTGAGTCAATTTTCGCTTGGGGCAGGCTTTGGCTGGTTCGCCAGGGTTCAGCCATTGCGATGAGCGTTTCCGATTATCGCACAGGATTCACTTTTCATTATAGGTAATTCGATTCGATTTGATTTAAAATTCCTTCATTATTGAGCCGATTGAGTAATGTAACGCAGTAGTCGACGCGCGTTGGTCGGTTTGCTGCACTCATTTCATGAGGTACCCACCTTTCAAGCTTTTTCGCCTTCCCAATTTGCTTCAAGGGGATTAAAACAGTTTTATCACTAATACCGCAGCCTGCAGCTAACTCGGGCGTGGCTTGCGATGGATCCGCTTCCACAATAGCCTTAAATGTTTCATTATCAACTTTGGTCTCCGGCCGTCCACGGGGATTGTTCTGCAGGTCGAATTTCCAGAACGAAAACGTTGGAACCATAAACGCACTGTGTTTTCTTTGCGACACCGCCGCCATACACATAATTAATTCTTCGAGCCGTTTCTGCAGCACTGGTGCCACGGTTCACCGTACGAGTTCCAACTCGTACTCGAAAATAATACGATATTTCAAGTTTTCCATTTTGTAAACAGAGTGACGCAAAGAAAAAATCAAAAGAGGAAAAAACAAATGAATTACGGTTTTCGAAACACAAATGCGTGACTAAATAGCGGTATAAATTTAAAATTAAAATTCCTAACCAAAGAAGATATATTTGAGATCAAAGCCAGTACGACAAAACGCCAATTTCATCAAAAACGTATAAAAACGTATTGTAAGTAGTAAATGGTTTATGTTTGTTACTCTTTCACGCAAAAACAACAGAATTTTGATTCTATTTGGTATAGTAGTGGATTGGATTAACTCTGGATTAACATACATATAGGCTTCGTTTCATCCCGAAAAAGTACAGTGTTCCCGTGGGATATTATTATATATGATATTATACTGTATTTACGTGAGCGGAGCCGCGTGCAAAAGCTAGTACTATACTTAACTACAATTTTTCTTTAAACTTTAACCCGACTACGTAAATGATATTATAGCCTATGTTACCCGGGCCATTATTGCAAACCTTTTGACACCTCATTCAATAAAATCCGATCAGTGGTTTAGGCGCTAGGGTGAAAAAAACACATACACAAACATACATACATAGACTGCCAAAATCATTATCCTTCCTTGTGGCTTCGCCGTATTATGGTAAAAATGAAAACAAAATAGTACACCAGCTGCAGTAGTAACCGATCAAAAGTAAATACAATACACTCTCAAGAAATATTGACCAGATTTTCGCTGTTTCATCTCACTTTTGCTACATAAAATAGTCCTCCTGAGTGATACTGTGTGTCATAAATACGTAACTATGAGTAACGATCCTCGCGATCATAAATCAATGTTCGCTCTTGTACAAAAAATATTTCCTCTCTTATTTGTATCGTGTTCTTTGTATTCTGGATTCTGGACAGAGATATTAATAAGGCTTTTTTGTGTGTGTACTTTATAACGAAAACCGGTAGATGGCGTTGTACTCATGAAAATATAAAAGAAAAGTGACTGTGTTCTGGACAATTATTTATGAATAAAAACATCAGTAACATCCATATTTGACCGTGAAATTATATATTAATAGGTGTTGCGTGCTCGCAAAAGAAATCACGCCGAAACCGTACATTTTGGCGAGATAAGAAAAAGCCTATGTTCTTCCCCGTGGTCTACTCTATACCTATGCCAAATTTTGTCAAAATCAGTGTTGTAGTTTCGGAGACTATTCGATGCAAACAAACAAACAAACGTTTCCTATATATAATTTTAGTATAGAAAAACATATTTAAGCGCGCGATAATGCCAATTTAAATGTCACATATTTATAGTGCAACAAATAAACACAATAACTAGCTTTTGCCCGCGGCTTCGCCCGCGTGGAATAGTGTTCTTGGAGAAAAAACTTCTTCAGCAAATATACTTCTGCATACAATATTGAAAATGTTTTAGGGTTTCGTACCCAATGGGTAAAAACGTCCCGTTTTATATCACCTCGACGCGACGAGCGAGACCGCTTGATATATATTTTTCGCGCTTGAATATAAATTTTACGATCTTCTAAATATAAGATATTAATTTATCCTGTAGGGTTCCTATAATGTGTATATAATGCTTAAAAGTGAGTAACGTATTTAATTTGATAAAGATCATACTGTATCCGTCACTAGGACGCCTCAAAATATTTTTTACACAAACAAAGTGACCGCAACGACTGCAGTCGTTATTGAACTACGTATTAACACGTGAGTATGTGTGTGGTCGCAAGAATCAACGGTGCTGTTGAGCGATTTTTATCGTATCGCCTGGTCGAGCGCCAACTTGTTCGATGATACGTAACTTATCCAACGTTAAATCTTTGACTCAGATCAAAGTCCCTTCATCCATTTAGGTGCCCAAATCAAATTGCTCTCCTCTGATAAATCGATAGTGAACCTTCGATTTCTTTAGATTCGATTTATCGTGACCATTCTAACGCCATTCTAGTGAATTGTGGTGAATTGGTTTTTTTTTATTTCGGCTGAGTGTGAAAAAAATGCGTTGTTGAAAAAGTTGAAAATCGTAGTGTCGAGTGTCGAGCTGTCCTTTATGACATTGACATAAGACCCGACACTTGTGTGTTCGATTTTCGACTTTAATGTATCAGCGATGAGTTCTATTTCCAATGCTCTGAATTTTTCTCGTCCCAGCCTTAGTCGTGAAAAGCGAATTGTATGTAGAAAGTAGGCTTATAAAATACCTGGGCGAACGTGCTTTGCTCAGTTATTACTATTTATTGTAATATGGTGAAACTCGAAAGCATAAATCTTATTCACGTAATCAGTATAGTTAAATGTTAGACATATTTATGAGAAATATATATTGTTATCTCAAACATTAAGTACATTTTAAACTTGTCTAAAAACAATAAAAATTAAAAAATTATATATAAACTTGAACATATAAAAAAAAACAAAAGTAAGTCACCCAGCGGGATTCGAACCCGTAATTGAACCCGTAATACTCATTTCTTGTCGTCCGCGTCTTAACCCGCTGGACCGGACGGACAGTGGCCGGCAAGACGAAATTAGCGATCATATTCTGCGTGGACAGAAAAACGCATAAAAACACGCGTTTTCCCAAATATAAGACTAATCTAAATCGATTGTTTACCCCCGAAAACCCCCATATACCAAATTTCAGCGAAATCGTTAGAGCCGTTTCCGAGATAAATAACAGAAACATATAAATATACAAGAATTGCTCGTTTAAAGGTATAAGATTAAGCAAGTTAAGACTATTCAAGTGAGTTCACTGTTCTTTAGATTGAAATATCTTATACTTTAAACGAATAATTCTTGTATATATATATAATCAGAATCTTAAAAACGGCTGGGAGTATTTCCATGAGTATGCTGGTGGTTTTGGGGGAGAAACATCGATCTAGCTTGGTCTTGGCGCTGGCCGCTGGGAAACCGAGCAATTTCGACCCTATCAAAAAATATATATTACTAACGGAAAGAATCGTCATTCCAACGATTTACACGAACGACAGCTCGCGGCTGTGTGCGCGTGGCTGGGCGAATGCGGAGGCGGGCGGGGCGTGAGTCTTTTCCAGCCAGGACTTTCGTTCACGGGGCTGACCGCTGGTCGTTTCGTGCTTTGACATAATTGACAGTATAAATACATAATATTTATGATTGGAGTTTTGCCGGGAAGTTCAATGGGTGACGTTGTGGAATTTGTGTTATCTCGGTTCTTAATGTGTAATATTTGTAGAATATTAACTATTAAGTGTTCGTTAACGTGTGCAAGTGTGAACAAGTGGTACAACTTCTAAAGACGTGTTATTTTGTGTTTCCCGCCAAAACTCCCTAGGAACTTTCAGTAAAGCTTCTACCACTTTACTGAATTGACTAACATGACTCATGGACTGCACTGACTATTTATTTGGACTTTGACTAGACTTTAGACTTGACGATTTAGCAATACGGTGTTGAAAATTGAAACGAAAGTTCTATTTCCCGCCTTTTTAACTTGACACTGGCAAATGGTTATAAGCCGATGCCATATATAAATAAATTAAATTAAAAAAATTATGATGGATTTGTCTGACGCGACGTTTAAAATTATTTCGGCGTCAACCTTAGGCTTACGTCAACATGGCTGACATTCGCCTGTCGGGGTGTCATTTGTAGAGAGTGTCGCCCCTGTGACTCTTTCAATATCAATCCGAATGGCAGTGCGTTTTCGGAAAATTGGTGTCTCGGGTTCGAATCCCGGTCCCAATATTTTTGTGGCTGTTTTTATTTCTTAAGGGCTGATTTTTCAATCGTCAGACAACTTTTACCAGAGGAGTAAATCTGTGACTTTGACGGATTTTGTATGAAAAATCTGTTGTAATTCATCCTCAGATAAAAGTTATCTGACGGTTGAAAAATCAGCACTTAATCCACAAGAACTCCCGGCTACTCCTACCGTACTACCCAAGGACTCTATTATAATCGTGATGAGAACATGTGTAGTTTGTTTTCAGTGTCGTTTTGCTTATCACCATAGTTAAATACATAATTAACTCTGTCTGTCTTCCGTCATCGCGCCTAAACCACAGAACGGATTTTGAGAAAATGGGGAACAGGGATAGACAGATTTGGTTGCCGCGACATTTCTACATATTTGATTTTTTTTTATAATTTAACAACTGTTTATCTGAGAATTAGAGATAGACCACGGGAGAAGTACATAGGCTACTTTTACGCATAAAAATATACGGTTCCTGCGGGAGTTCCTTTTGCACACACGAAGTTACGGGCAACACCTACCCGAGACATATTCTCGGTAATTTTATCACTCACCTGTCTCATTTTCTGTCTTTTCATTTGTAGGTTCTTTTTCTTTTATATCTTCTTTCTTGTCTACTTTTTCTTCCTTCTTTTCCTCGTTAGCCACTTTCGGTTCCGAACTAGTATTGCAACCCATTTTCACACGCGTTTTATTAAAAAAATATAAAAATTCACCTCAAAAGTCTCAAAATATTAACATGACACCTGGTCCCTTTGTACCTGAAACCAAACAATTATTATTTAAATATATTTCTATTTGTTGTGAAAAACATTGAAATCTAAATATAAAAATTAAATCAAATATAAAACGCTGCGGATTAAACATTTTGTAAGTACCTTTTGAATAAATAATTAGTAGTTAAAAACAAAAACACTTTCATGTGTAATATTGACACAACAAAACTATATGGCTCGCACTGTCAAATCTACATACAGACAATGAACTAAATACATACAAATAAAATATGAAAGTGAAAGTGTCTGTTTGTAATTTCAAATTAACAGCTTTGCATACATATGAATGCATAGTATATATACGGTACCTACACCAAAAAAGCATTTTTTAAATATGTCTATCAATCTGTATGTCTGTTTGTTTATTCCGGCTAACCTCTGAAACGGCCGGACCGATTTTGACCGGACTTCCACTGGTAGATAGCTGATGTTATGATAACTTAGGCTAATTTTATCTTAGGATTCCGTTTCCATTAATAGTTCCACCCAAACGAAGGTAGGTTCTAAGAAGGTCCAAGTTACCTAATTAGGATTACGTACCTATTTTTAGGGTTCCCTACCTCAAAAGAGACAAAGCGGAATTCATAAAAGATCACATTACAGTTATTTTTATAATTCATTTTATATTATAACTCGATGTTGCCTGTGACTTCGTACATGCAACTGGAAGTCCCAGAGAACCGTACATTTTCCCGCGATAAAAAGTAGCCTATGTCCCTTCCCTGTGGTGTACTTTATATCTGTGCTAAATTTCGGTTTAGTAGTTTTTACATGAAAGCGTAGCAACCAAACAAATAAACTCACATTCATGTTTATTGTATTATAAGTAAGGATAGTAAAGATTCATCATATTTAATAACAATATTTATAGTAAATTTTCTGTTTTGTGGAATTTCCCTATTCTTTACTGTCTACACCATAGTCAAAACTAGACTTGGCCATTTCGATACTACAAAAAGTTTAATGGTGTATACAACTCAAACTTCTGACAATACGCGTGAAAACTCCATACAAAAAGTGTATGGAAAAGTGGCTCGTTTACCTCATTTACGTTCCACAATACCCATCAAAGTCCATCCATTTGTAGATCAATACATTTTCATACAGATGCTGTGAGCGGAGCATTCCAACAGTGGGGCTCGCCGCAGATATATATTAGTAGAGCGCACATTAGACTAAATTGTAGCGACTATTGAAGTGTTTACTGCTCATGTTGTAGAGACAAACATTAAGTAATCCCTGAATTGTCAAACAGTCAGTGAACTGATGATGATGAATTATAGCTAAGCAAACTCTCGATCATGTCATTTTTCAAACAACAAAAATATTGTTTTCAAACTACATCAAAAGATCACTGTCCGATTTTGGTCAAAATAATTTTCCTAAAGAGTAGTTAACAAAATCTATCAGCATTTAAAGTTACAAGTTTATCTCTATATATCTCTATATATCTCTATATATCTCTATATATCTCTTATAGTTTGGAAATGTCAGGATTAACTTGTGAACCACTTTGGGGTCGATTACTTGAAAATAGTTTAATTTATTTCTAGTTCTTCTTTGTCGGATACGTTGAAAATGTCACAAGAGGGCTAATGTATAGGAAGACACCCCTAAAATACAAAATTATAATTATTTTATGATGCCAAAAATAAAGACGGACAGACGGACGGACAGAGCGAAACTATAAGGGCTTCCTTGTAGTTACTATGAAACCCTAAAAATATCTTATTACTATCTGTTATAATAGGTAACGCACTCGCGGCGTCCACGCCATTATATATCTGTGTTCCCCCATGATTATGCACCCCCAATAATATGATTTGTACCCTCTGCGACCCTAGACCCTAGATAACTCGGGATGAAAACAAAATGGCACACAGATTATGCGCTTTAAAATATAGATTTATATCTCATACTTTAATCGAGATAATCTTGTATATATAATCGGTTTCTCGAAAACGGCTGCAAGTATTACCATGAAATTTAGTATGCAGTGAGTTTTGGTGTAGAAAACTCGAGCTAGGTCTTATCCCTGGAAACTGCGCATTTTTAAGCAGCATTTGTTTTTTCTTTCGTCATGCAACAATATATCAATAGTTTCTACTCTATTATGTCAGTCTAGTTGGTAGATTTGTGCGCTTATGTATAATTTTTGCTTTGTTCTAAAATTCGAAATGTGGTGGTTTTTAATACCGGTCAAGAAAAATATTTTTGTGAATCATTTCAGTTATTCAAATTTCTCAGAACTCCGAGCAAAGCACGGTAACCCAGGTACTACATTCTGGAAAGAAGTGCATGTATTTCAGAGTAGATGTTTCACACGACTTCGTGCGCGCAAAATAAAATGTCGCAGGAAACGTACATTTGACCGACCTCTGTGGCTCAGTGGTTCAGCGCGTTGGTGCTCAAGCTGGGTGTCGCGAGTTCGAATCCCGCTGAAGGAACAAAAAGTTTTTCCGTGCTCCTGGGTCATGGATGTGTATTATATGTGTATATTTTTTGTCATCATTTGTAATCTGGATATATATATAAGTTAAGATTTTTATTATTCGTGAAAATGTGTAAGCTGTATTGTATAGTCTAGAAATATTGTATGTTTTTGACACAATTCAGTCTCAGTATGCTTTGAGTGCTGTTCGCTACTACTCGAAGTTATGATTTGGCCGTATCACTTAATTAAACATTTTAGGCAACCCCCGAATTGTCAAGCAGTGAGCGAGCTGATGGTGATGGACATTACGAAATAGAACATTTTCGATTACGTCATCTTTCAAACAAAAACGCGTTTAAATCTGACCTTTCGTTTAGGAGCTACGATACCACAGACACACAGACAGACAGACACGTGAAGCTTATAACACCCCCCTTTCTAAACTTCTATTACTACTACTCTTTCGGTGCAAATCAAATTTCAAATCAAATCAAATTATTTTTTCCCAGTATGAAAACACCCTTACCGCCTATTTATAGGTACTATTCGGTAAACGTTGAGGATGGTACGTAGGGGTAGGCAGGTAGCCGACCCAATTTGATCAGCTCGTATTGTTCCATGTGTTATAGTTTCAGCGCTGGCCGCGGAAAACACCGGAAATTAACATCTCCCATGAGAAGCAGAGATGAATGTTAAAAGGATAGGTAAAAGCTATTTGTATGTTTATCTTTTCTTCTGTTTGTATTATATAGTAGATATAAAGAGGAAATATTTGTTTCTTTACATTGAATAGGCTCCAAAACTATTGAACCGATTGGGATGAAATTTGGCACAGATATAAGACCACGGGGACATAGGCTACTCTTTGTGGCGGACAAATGTACGGTTCCCGCAGGGTTTTCTTTTTGCGCGCACGATGTCGTGGGCAACTTCTAGAGTTGTAGTCTATAAAATAAAACAGCTTAAACTACTGAACGAACAAAAATGTTGAGATAGTTATTAAATATATCGGCTAGGTAGAAAAAAAGGATTTTCATCAGGAAACGATCAGGAGTAAAAGGTCCAAAGAAAGATAACGTGAGTGAAGCCGTTGGAAAAGCTGGTCCGCCAGAAATATATAGTAAACTAGCTGTCCCGACACAGGCTGTTCTCTCTCAACTATTAACTGGAATGAATAAACAACTACACCTACCACTACGCCTACACCTACACTACTTCTACAACCTACAGATTTTCCAATATTTCTCACCGTTTAAACCTTCCCTGAACTTCCTCAAGTATTTCAAGACCAAAATGAGCCAAAAGGTCCAGTCGATTTTTAGCGAGACATTGTAATTGCAATCCATTTTTATATATAGGAAGAAGCAATTTAGAAAACTTTTTTAATGTCTAAAATAGAGAACTTATATATATATATATAAGAAACTTTTTTTTTTTTTAATTTAAATATAAGGTATTAAAAAAACATATATACACCCGAACGGTATAACCGTCTCCTATTTTGGAAGTCAGTTTTAAATAAATATAAATAAGTAATATTATACAATAAGTAGGTAATAAGGTGTAGCAAAAAATCAACCAAGATATCGTTCGAATTGTATAATGAAAATCTTCGCGTTAACATTTTTCAATATAGCGAAAACTTTTGACTGGCCTCAAGCAGTCTTCTAAACTTGAAGAATGGAGATCTATAAAAACTATCTCCTACAGTTCAATAGTTTAAACTGAGTTGCGAAACTATATAGCTCAATAGCTGAAGTTTCAAAACTTGTACGCTAGCGGGATCGGTTTGAGATTAAGGATCAATTCACACTGAAACGAATCGATACGTGACGTGGGGCTGCATTTTTAAGATAGCTATTCAAAATTGAACTTTATTCATTACACAAATCTTACACGTTTCATTGTAAGAGTTTCAAGTCAAGTTGCACCGCGCTACACAGCGCATGTGCAATGTATGACTGATGTCATATGAAACGTGTATCCTCTTGTGTAGTGAATAAACTTCAATTTCGAATAGCTATCTTCAAAATGCAGCGCCGCGGGGGGTGTCGCGTATCGTCGCGATGTGAACTGACCCTTACCTCATACCTATCTCTTTCTCATATTCAAAACTTTTCCTCTCATAACGGATAATAATGAAAGTTATATTTCACATTTAGTAGGTATTATAAGCTATCTTTTTAGGGTTCCGTAGTCGAAGCGGTGGATAAAAATGGGTCCCTATTACTAGGACTCCGCTGTTCGTCTGTCTATCGGTCTGTCTGTCACCAGACTGTATCTCATGAACTGTGATAGCTAGACAGTTGGAATTTTTACAGATGATGTATTTCTGTTGCCGCTATAACAGTAGGAGAGTAGGCATCAATTTTAGGATAGGTAATTGAGGCAAGCTAAAATACTTGTCTGATACCTCTCCTACCCAACACGGAACCGAACAACAAATACTAATGTTTGTTGCCGTTTAGTACGAAACCCTTCGTGCGCGAGTCAAACTCGCACTCAGCTGGTCTTTATATTTTAATAGCTATTTTTCTGCGGCAATGTTCCATTTAAGTATATTGTTTACTTTCATAAGTTTCATATTACAGCTGGTGGTGGTTAAATATTTCTTTTTAAAATAACTACTACGCATGAAATAGTATTTACAATTGTAACTGCATAATTCAAATGTTCAGAAACCTTGGCTTTGTTTGATCAATAGTTAATGTATAGGTCTTCAAATGTTGAACAGAAGAGCACTAGGTCCTGAATTTACTACCTAGGTTATTAGAACTCAGTCAACATAAGTTGACACTTACAGTTTAGCCTCGTCTCTTTCACTCAATTCTGTCATGACCGGAGAGTGAGAGATACTCAACTCATGTCGACCGATTATTACCTTAACATAATAATATTTAATTGCTGCTCCTTCTGCATGGTTATGAGGTAAAAGGAAGACAAACAAGAACTTAAAGTGTTTATAAAATAAATGAATTATTAATAAAAAAATAAGTAAAAAAAACTACAACCCGACTACATAATTATATAGTCTTTGTTACCCGTGGCATCATCTCGAATCTATTGAAACCTCATTTATTACATCTCATATACATACATACATACATTTATTTACATACATACATGCATAGACTGTCAAAATCATTACCCATCCTTTTGGCTTCGCCGTAGTCGGTTAAAAACATAAAAAACCTGACTGCGTAAAAACTGAAAAGAAAAAAACAAGAAAGCTCTCTAGTCGAGACTTTTGTTATCAAATATAATTGAATAACTATACCTACCATTGAAATATTCGCGGTCCATAAAAATCCGGCTTTCTTACAATGGGTCCCGATTGTTGAAGTCGCTATGTTCCCGTATATAATGTTTTCGTTTTGAATGTAGCGATCACTAATTTATTTCAATGGTAGGTAGGTATACTCGTATTTATTCAATAATATCCGATCACAAAAGTCTCGACTACAGAGATTTCTTGTTTTTTTATTTTCAATTTTTACGCAGTGTGGTTTTTTATATGTTTTTCAATTTTTAATTATTGTCTATTCGGATTAGGTAAGCTGTAATGAATGCACTACGATAGCAGTGAAAATTCTATTCTACAATAAAATACTAAATTCTAAAAAAATCATAAGTTTTTTAATTATATCCCACAAGTATCATCACGTTTTTGACATCGGAGGAGTTAAATTTAAAATATTCGCAATGAGGATTGTGAACGTATTGTTACGACACGCCAGGGGCGTCGCGTGTCTGTTCGCCCATATTGAAGGCCTTAAAATTGCATTCTCAAGGATAGAAAGATACTTTGAGAGCTTCTACGTGTTAGCTACGGGGCTACGAATCTCGTAGCGGTGACGTAGCGGTGCTACGATTGCATAAAATGTTGGTTTGATCTTAATATAAGAACGGATAGCCATTGCTATCCAACGAGGCAATGCTGTCAGTTTGTTAGGTACTCTGCCAGATGGGGACGACCTGGGGATTTCTTTCTATTTATAGGTATTTGTAGGGATAGTTTTATTAGTAGATAAGTCTTCTATTTAGTATTAGTATAATATTTAGCTTGTTATTTAAAAATAACGTTAATTTAAGTAATATTTATGTATGTACTTAATGAATATGATGATTCTCGTTAAGCATTCTCGCTTTTAAACAAAAAAACTAGATCAAAATTGGCTCATCCGTTTGGGAGCTACGATGCTACGGAGTAGGGACAGACAGACACGTAAAACTTAAACTTGACGTAAAACACCCCTCTGTTTTCGTTAAGAGTTTGTTTTTTGTATTTGTCCTTGTGTTATTTTAACGAGATAAACGCGTTTTTAATCAAAATACTTATTGGCCCAGCGAGGAAATTATTACATATTTTATTACATTATATTCATAAATGAAATCTTTACATAGTACAAAATGAAGTCGCTTCCTTTCTTGTTCGTGTAGACCTTTTAAACTACTCAACGGATTTTAATGCAGTTTTCAGCAATGGAGTGATTCAATAATATGGTTTATAACTTTATGTGTATAATACACTGCATCCGTGCAAAGCCAGGGCGTGTCGCTAGTGAATACTAAAATATCAACCTGAAAAATATAGCATCAATTTTTATTTCATCACTTCAAATAACAGATAAATCTAGAATCAAATAAAAATGAATATTTGAATACCACTTCAATATACAGAGAGCATCAAAAGTATTGAAATTATGTATTTATAACTACGATCGTGTGTAGCGTCCGTTTGTCTATACGTCTTATTTAATAAGTATTATAAACAGGAAATATTTGTTTGTTGGTTTGCATTGAATACGCCCCGAAACTACTTGACCGATTTTGATGAATTTTGGCACAGATACAGAGCAGACCACGGGGAAGGACAAGGGATACTTATTATTGCGGCGAAATGTACGGTTCCAGCAGAATTACCACCATCTAATCCGTTTGTGATTTTCGTTATTGTTCTTTGTGTAAGTTTTAGTATTTATCACAACTTTTAAATGTTATAAATAAAGAAAAGAAGTTTTTGATGCAAACAATTTGGTCACTGAATAAAATTTCAAAACCGAAATTGAAAATGCATAAGGACAATATTGATAATTGAATGTTAGGCAGTTTGATAATCCTCATATAATAAACTAGCTTTTGCCCGCGACTCCGCCCACGTAAATACGGGAATAATCCCACGGGAATACTGAACTATTTCGGGATAAGAAGTAGCCTGTGTGTTATTCCAGAACTTAAACTACTACCATACCAAATTTCATCGAAATGCGCTTAGTAGTTTTTGCGTGAAAGAGTAACAGACATCTATCCTTCCTAACAAACTATCACATTTATAATATATTAGAATAATAATAGGATGATGTCAAACTTTCTCTTATTGCATTGACGTGGTGTAATAAATCGCTTCTACTGGAAATAGACACATGACTATTGACTACTAGGCTATTCTATCAATTCTATCGATTCTTAAAAAAAAACTTCCATGTCTAATACATTTCTATGTCTGCAAGCGTATTAGTTAATTTCAAAAGGCGCGGTCGGTCTAGCCACGGTTATTTATTACATTTGATTTGTAAACGAAACAAAAATGGCCGCCGCTCTCTAACGTTCATTTAAAGGTGCTCCTTGCTCGAGTATTACTAATGTTCAAACGATAACGGTACCGCCTTACTAATTTATCGCACGCATGAAAAAACTAAACAGATTGCACTGAAATTTGTCTCAGGTAAATTTTAATTAGAAGCATCCAGAACCGTACATTTTGCAGTCATAAAAAGCATCCCAAGGTTTGGTGTTGGTGGTAACCTAGGTTAAGTTTGATTATTGTTTGGGTGATAGCCGTTCGGACGCTCCGATTTTCGGTTGACTATCGCCGTGCGACAAAAATCGTGCGGCTTTAGTCACCCGTTTAAATTCCCCAATCAAAATGCCCAAACTTGTGACGATTGTCCTTCCCCGTGGTCTATTCTGTATCTGTACCAAATTTGATCAAATTCGGTCCAGTATTTTCAGAGCCTATACAATACAAACAGACAAACTAATAAACAAAATAATAAATATTCGCATTTTTCGTACGGAAAACATAACTTTACAGTAATCTAGTCTCAAATTTTTAAGGTTTTTAAAATTATTTTTTAATTCCTTTATTTTAATACAACAGTAGGTAATTAAAATTATTCGGAACTAGATGTTGCCCACGACTTTGTGCTCGTAAACCGTACATTTTACGCGATAAAACGTAGCCTATGTCCTTCCCCGTGGTCTACTCTACACCTGTGCCAAATTTCATCAAAATAGATCCAGTAGTTTTGGAGCCCATTCGTTGCAAACAAACAAACGTCTTTTCCTCTTTATAATATTAGTATAGATCTAATGAAGTAGATCAAGAAATCTAATAATACAGTATTAGTTTTCATCAAAATCTGGCTCGTGAATTTCGCTATTGTCTATATAAATAAATATATTCGGATTTCGTTTGCCATAGCCACTTGAAAAATTCACTCTGTATAGGATTTAGCAATAAAAATAATGGTCCCTGTACACAAAATGTATGTTGCTGTTACCGAAAAAAAAACCCGCAGACATAAAAATGCCCTTAACATAAATACAGACGTAAAGATAAGCATGTCTAAGGAGGGTTCTGTAACTATCAACGCGCAACAGGTTTCCTTTGAATTACTTCAAAAATGATTGTCCGATTTCGCTTTAAATAATTTTCCCAAAGAGTTTTTAGCATGATCTATTAGTCTGTCTTCTATAGTTTAGAAATGCCAGGGGGGGACCAACTTATAAACCACTTTGGCGGCCGATTACTCTAAAATGGTTGATTTTGTAAAAAAATCTTGTATGAAACCTTGCCTTTACTTTAAAAGACCTATTCAACGATATCCCATTAGTATTTTTTGATACCAAAACCGAGACCTATACACATTATATAATTACACTAAATTTCATCTATTTATATTCATAATTACAGAAGCGGGCAGATAAACAGGTGGACATACAGTCAGACAGACAGACGGACAAAGGGAAATTATAAGGGTTCCTTGAGTATTACGAAACTCTTTAAAGGGAACTTAAGGTCATTTGTATGGACATGCGGTTTGCCCTGCGAACGCTTTATTAAGCCTTTGTCTATTTTAGGGTCCGCCCGTAGTGGAAAATCCATGCTACTATTATGTAAATTTACATCATCACCATTATTCTATGTCATGTTATACACTGTTAAAATCCAATATTCAGTTCGTTCTGTAAAAAAAGCTTAAACTCAACCGAATCAATGTGTTATTGTAGGTATTTCTTTATTGCATTATAGTGTTCTTCGTTCTATTTGTTTACGCTTTAATTAAATTGGATTTGCTCAAAGATACTGTATATTAGTTGCTTTATTTACTCGGTGAAACATCAAACGTCATTTCACGCTGATTTTCTGCGGGGTCGTTGTGTCATTCCGCGACCTGCCGATCGTGACACTCCCACGGTAAATCTGTATAGCTCTCCAAGCTATAGCCTATTACGGGTACTCTGTACGTAGATTCGAAGATTTATATAGTCGTATAGCCTCGCCATGTTTTAGGGTAGTTTCGTCATGTCCGTCCGTCCGTCTTCGGCTAACCGTGCAACCGGTTAGTGCTAGAAAGATTAAACTTTGCATGGATATGTGTATTTACCACGTCGACGAAGTGCTAAAAGAAAATCACGGAAAATATTTTTTGGGATACATCCCAAATACACATTAAAAAATCATTCCCGCTTTACAGTGGGATGATATATCTCTCACGTTTACCCCATAGTGTAGATGGGTATATAAAAAGATTGTAAGGTTGCTACGACGATTTTTTGATTTAGTTATCCGTTTGCGAGATATTCTTATTCTAACTTAAAGGCGCATTTTTTTGTTAAAATTATCCTGTAAAAGCTAAATGGATGGCTCGAAAAAATGGCTCAAATTATATAATTCCTACTCTAATTAACACTTTACCACTTGAAGTACGAGACAAAATAACACCTCTCAATATAAAAACTGTACTGATGAATTACTTCTCAGATAAAAATATAGCTTAGCATCCTGTATAGTTAAAATACGGGCGAGCGGTGCATAGGACTGTCGGCTGCGCAAGCGCAGCATATCATAGTGTCTCGAGTATTGAGACTGTCGAGACGTATAGCATGCGCGCCCGACGTCGTACTCACTGCGCGCTCGGCTGGTAGGTGTCTGTTAATTTAATTTTATAATTATGTATATTGTATGTTATTTTGTAACGAGCGTGAACCGGCAACAAGATAAACCTAACATGGTTTTCTGTCGCTGCATTATATCTATGTAAATTGTATCTTTTTGGTTAATAATAAATAAATAATAAAAAAAAAAAAATCTGAAAAAAATCGTGATGGTAGTCCATGTGATGTACTTCAAAGGCAAATAATAACGGCTTATATAACTTTGCTAGTTTAGGAGTTATAGAGGCCTAACTTGTAAAACGTATTTACTTGGAATAACGAAATAATGAGTAAACATGAATATATTGGTATAATAGTACGAAACCTACATGCGCAAGCCCGACTCGCACTTGGCCGGTTTTATTTTTACTTTCATTAAAATGTACGAATAGTTTTAAAAAACCTCTAACACTCTTTCAAGTTCGTCCATGCTTAAATGTCAGAGTTTTAACATTCAACCTATATTTCTATGAGTATTTTTCTGAGTGAAATCGTACTTCTATTATAAATGTGAAAGTTTTTTAAGGACGGATGGATGGATATTTGTTAGTCATTCACGCAAAAACTACTGAACAGTTTTTGATGAAATTTCGTATGGTAGTAGTTTGAGCTCTGGATTAACACATACGATTATGTTTATCCCGAAAAAGTACAGTGTTCCCGCGGGATACTGTATTTACGCGGGCGGAGCTGCGGGCAAAAGCTAGTAATGTATAAAAGTAGCTTAGACTAGATACTATTCATATCCCATTTAGAGTAGTGAATACAATCACTGTAGCCTATTTGCTTTAAGAAGGCAGTGAGTCTTGCGTTCAAATTACAAAATTGACCAATGACGCATAAGCTGTATTCACATCAACCAATTAAAGTATTCCATTTTGACATAATATGTACGCATGATTCACGCGAATGGACTATGAGGGTTAGTTCACACCGAGACGTGATGCGACGCGACGATACTGGAAGATACGTTTGAAGAATCGTTGGCAGCATGACGCTTCGCTACCGTGCTTACAGATAAATTGTTATGTAAGAAGTATAAGTAGCTTCCTACAGGTGGCGTTATATCGATAGCGTTATATCCATTATTCCGTCGTGACGTGACGCGACCATGAAATTTCACTCTCAACGCCGCTAAAGTATTTCACTTCAAAAAGGAGGAGAAAATGAATATTTAGCTGATCGTCTTCACAATTTGTTCGGATTTCAATGACTCGGTGTCATATTATCACTAGTGCAATAAGGTTGAAAACTGGATCACCGTCCTCGAGTGTAGGCACAATACTCGAATAATTTAGTCAATTCGCTAAAAAGATGTAAACTTGATAATGTCAGTTGAGCACGCAATATTTTAATTATTTAATTGCCATTGTACGCAGGTTATCGTAATTTAATATTTTTTTTAAAAGAACAGGTGTGTTATGTTGTTGGTTTGATGATGATTTTTAAATGAGGAAAAAAAACGGTCGTGGAAACCTGTTGAAGTGTTGACTGATATTTTCAAGCCAGCTTGCCAAACGAACAGCACAATACATACCTACATCTGTAGGTCGATTCGGCTAATTAAATCTCACAATTAGGGTCACTGTAAAGTGACCCTAATTGTGAACGAAAACGAGAAGATACGCAACGCGGCGCTGCATTTCACAGATAGCTCAAAATTGAACTTTATTCACTATACAAAAATATACAGTATACACGTTTCATATGACATCAGTTATACACTGCACATGCGGTGCAACTTGACATTCGAACTCTTACAATGAAACGTGTATATTTATGTAATGAATAAAGTTTAATTTTATTTATTTATTTATTGAAACTTAATGCACAAACATGTACAAAGGCGGACTTAATGCCTCATGGCATTATCTACCAGTCAACCTTTGGGCGTTACAGGAGCAAAATTATATAGGTGCCGGTAAAGTGAAAAAAAAAATGCTGAGAAGAAGAAACCAAAAAATCCTAGATGAAATAGGGATACAATCTCATGATTGTATCCCTATTTCATCTAGGATTTTTTGTACTTTACAATACAATAATATAAATACAATGAAGATAGATAACATAAATATTCTAACAACATATACCTATGAAATACAAAATTACTATAAAATAAATATATATATACACTAACTAATAAGAAATACTAAGAATCTGCCAATTGCTTAAAATTCACGAACCCTGCGCTTGAACGTATCCCCCGTTTTGGACATCCTGATTTTGAATAACTATCTTAAAAATTCAGCCCCGCATAATACGTGATACTTTTCGTTTCGGTGTGAATTTACCCTTACACATTTGATGCAGTCTCGATGTATTAAAACAGCAAAATAGTATTCTCATTATTGAGAAATTGGCGTTTTGTCGTACTGGCCAGTACGACAAAACGCCAATTTCTTTGATCTCAAATATATCTTCTTTGGTTAGGAATTCCAATTTCAAATTTATACCGCTATTTACTCATGCATTTGTGTTTCGAAAACCGTAATTCATTTGGTTTTTCCTCTTTTGGTTTTTTCTTTGCGTCACTCTGTTTACAAAATGGAAAACTTGAATTAATATAGTATTACTTTCGAGTACGAGTTCCACCGTGGCACCAGTGCTGCAGAAAACACAGTGCGTTTTCGGTTCCAACGTTTTCTTTCTCGAAATTTCGACGTGCAGAACAAGCCCCGTGGACGGCCGGAGACCAAAGTTGATAATGAAGAATTGAAGGCTATTGTGGAGGCCGAGTTAGCTTCAGGCTGCGGTGTTAGTGATAAAACTGTTTTAATCCACTAGAAGCAAATTGGGAAGGTGTAAAGCTTGAAAGGTGGGTACGTCATGAATTAAGTGCAGCAAACCGACAAACGCGCGTCAACCGACTGCTGCGTTACATTGCTCAAATGATTTTTTTAGTAAAGGAATCAATGAACTACCTATGAGATGACAAAAGTGCATAGATAGCAATGGTATATACTTTGATTAAATAAATATATCATGTTTAAAAAAATCGACTTTATGTTCCTCATTTACAAAACGCAAATTTCATATGTAATGACCTAATATCATTTCCCCTCGTCTATAATATAATACCTATATATTATAGACGAGGCATGTAGAGACAAAAAGTGTCCACATTTAAACCTAACCCTAATTTCGGTGTTACTCGGGGCAGTCGAGGTTTGACATTTGTCATCTTGACATTTTGACATTTGCTTTCCGCAATAAAATCAGTCCGCATCTAATGAGGGTGTTTGATATTTTTTCTGCCGCTAGGGGGCAGACCCAACGCATACAAAGCGTCATCTGGTGGCGTAAGTGGTATCAAAAACGGTTGATAAAAATTATCGATTATTTTTCTGTCACCAGGCGGCGCTTGGTAGCCGGACGGTCCTTATCGTGTCAAAAAGCTGTCAGATGTCACAAATTTAAAAACCCTCATTGTCAAAATTTTCTGAAATCAGGATGGCGTAACTTTTTCTTGTATGAAGATTTTTCCTGTCGAATGTACGCCAGCCTTAGTTTTAAAAATCATTTGTCGCCGTTTATTTGCACGCTGAGAAAAAACATGCAAATAAGCTATCGGATGATTTGATTCTGAAACAGACTTTAAAGATCTTAATAATGTACCGACTACTTCTGTGTAACAAAATCTAACAACGAGACCTTTTCTAAATATAAACCTTTATAAGGGCATCATCTTTTTTAGCTACTTTTCCTTTTATAATTTATCACTTTCTGTCGCGCCTTAGCGAAATTTGCAAACTTTGGGGAAATCTTAGTGAGAAATGTTCGTAATAATCACCATAATAAACATAACAAGAAGGCTTTGATATGAAAACAACCTTATAAAATCAGAGGTCGCCTTGTTCAAACAAACATAATATACGACCTTTGTAGCTCAGTGGTTAGCGCGTCGGCGCTCAAGCCGGATGTCGCGGGTTCGAATCTCGCCGAAGGACCAAAAACTTTTCTGTGTTCCTGGATTATATATGTATATTAAATATGTGTATTAAATCAAAAAAATCTTAAATATATGTTTTATGTTTTATGCATTAAATATATTTCCGTTGTCTGGTACCCGTAACACAAGTTATTCGAGAACTTACCACGGGACCAGATTGACGCGGTGTGAAAAAGATATTTTATTTATATTATATAATTCCTTTTCATGTAAAGTGGGCACGCAGAAATTTTTTACTAATTTACTCGGACTTTGCTTAAAAAAAAACTAGTTTTTGTAAATACAGTATCCCACGGGAACGCTGTACTTTTGCGGGACAAAATTTAGGCTATGTTTTAATCCAGAGACTTAACTACTACCATACCAAATCTCATCAAAATCCGATTAAAAGTTTTGGCGTGAGGGACTCACAAACATCCATCCATCCATCCATCATCACAAACTTTCACATTTATAATAGTAGTAGGATAATTATAGTAATATTTTTTACGTAATATCATAATGTATGTGAAGTTATTATATTATGTAGATTGTAGGTAACTACTGATAACAAAATCAATTGTACTATAAAAGTAGGTAAGTACTAAAAAAATAATAACTACCCCAACTACTAACTAAACTACTTGAATTTCAATTAATGATATATTTCGTCCGGAAGTACATGATTATTACAAAAGAACATTTTTAAAATACAAATATTTTGTACGTTTCACAGAACCTTGTATTTATTACTTTAATGTTAAATAACCTTTATTTTAGTAACATGTCGGCTAACAAGTAAATAAATTAATATACATATACTGGACTGCAATAGAAAGTACTAATCTTCTGAAATTCCAATTCTCTTAAAATCTACAGAAGTTACAGATTTTTAAACGAACAATGTTAAATTGGTTTTTTATCAGGTTTCTGAAACTGCAAAGCGGAAATCTGATAAAATTTGCCTTAAAATGTTTTTAGGGTTCAGTACCTAAAGCGTAAAAACTGGACCCTATTACTGAGACTTCGCTGCCTATCCGTCTGTCCGTCTGTCACCTGGCTGTATCTCCTTAACCGTGATAGCTGGACAGTTGTAAACACACAAGATTTATTTCTGTTGCAGTTATAACAACAAAATTTGTTGTTACAACTTTAGTGCTAAATGCATTTAGTGCTATAAACAGACTAAAATAAACATTTAAGTGGCGCTCCCATACAACAAACGTGATTTCCTTGCCGTTTTGTACGGAACCCTTCGTGCGCGAGTCCGACTTCCACTTGACCGGTTTTTTATTTTATCTCTAACTTACATAGTTCTGAAGTAATTTGTAAGAAACACAAAAATAAATTATTTTGCAGGTCAGCGTATTTATAGACGATTTCATATTTACGTTGTGTTCGCGACTAAGATTTAATTTAAGCTATATGTTTGGTCGCAAAAATGTATAGCTTTCTATTAAATATAAACGAAAGCAAACTAAAAAGCCGCGAAAAACAGCCAATGTATTTCTATAAAAACAATAAACAGCACCATTTCAGCACCGACAATATTACAAACTATCTATAATATTGTTAACTACGATAGATAATATTAAAAAATGTTCAGCATGTACCGTAGATGACACGAAAGATATTCGCCACACTTAACAACTTATATATTCGACTGTACAAAATGGCTCACCATGGGAAACTGACAAAAATCCAATAACAATACGAATCGACTGCTTGCACTGTGCGCTCCAGTACACGGCCTCCCGCGACCGAATCTCGCCCAGACTAGCTTTTCGTCCTGCCGGTGTTGCCAGCTTCGAGAATTACCCTTCCCGTGTGGGAAAATACAATATTGTTTTGCGTATATACTGTATCGTTTAATTACTTCACTTGTACAATTTTCAAAATCAATATATTTCTTGATAAGTTATTTTAACTTATTACCACTTAACTGTTGACTAGTGTATTTTATTTTGCGTATATTACACAAAATAAAAAATAGAACCTAAGAAAAGATGTGAAGTATTTAACACAATGTGATACATTTGACAGTGAGTCTAGAGTGACATTTTGTTTGATTATCTTAATACTTAGGAACTAGTTTTTCTAACAAACATTGAATACCAGTGTCAAGTTTTGTCATAGCAGTACAAATATTGATCGTATAATAAATAATGCAAGTGCCTTTATGTTGATTATTATACATGTGCCACAATGTGTAATATCTCATGTGTAATATCTCATGTGTCTCACACAATCTAGGATTAAATCTATTGTTTTAAGTTTTCAAGTTGTGATTTAAAACTTTAATAACCTCTAGTTTTAATGCTAATTATGTAATGAGAAGGTACACACATAGTTACACTAGAACTACTTTGAATTTATTATTATCTTCTGGCCGTCGCGTTCGTCGTTGATTCGAACTTTCGAATTATAATAATCTCACATTAGCTTATTATAAAGTAAACAAAAAAAATCTTTCTACAACCAATTTGCACGAAACTCGTTAGCCCGTTTCACACCAGTTTTCGGGCAGTCCCGCGACCCTGGCAACATATTTCGGGAAAGGATGAGCTCATTTCCCCCATAATGTCATTTTCCATTCGGATCTCTTTGTTAAATACAAGGCTTTTAATTAACACTAGGCGCGATATATACAAGGGAATGATAAAATATCTAATAATAGCTCCCCACACCGATTTCGGTGACGGTGTCCGGTTCCACTGAAACCAGACCAGCTACGCAGGAGTTATTTTTTATAGTGCCCAAGTGTGTGCGCAGTACACAAGAGCACTCTCTCCTCCTTTACTCTCGAAACCTAGTAGGACGGATGACCGACACGGCTGGCGAGAGATCAGGCGCAGGACCGACTTTTTACATGCCCATCCGACGCATGGATCATCTTTCTTGTCAGACAATCAGGTGATCAGCCTGCATTGTCCTAACCAAACTTGGAAAAAAACATATTTTATTACTTTTTTGTTCCAACGCGGGGATCGAACCCACGCCCTCCGAGTCGAGAGCCAAGCTCAAACAAACATTTAATAAATTCTATCATTTGCCCGCGGCTCTGCCCGCGTAAAAACAGGAGTTGCAATATATTGTCAATTGAGGCAAGATTGTCTACATGTAAAGCCGGCAGTGACACACAAAACCGGCCAAGTGTGAGGACTCGCGCACCAAGGGTCCGCTTCAATATTAACTTTGTTCTGATTTCAGAATTGGTTGTTGTAGCGACAAGAGAAATACATCATCTGTGAAAACTGTCTAGCTATCACGGTTATGGAGATACAGCCTGGTGACAGACCGACAGATAGATGAACAGACAGCAAAGTCTCAAAAATGGAGACCCGTTTTCGTTCCCGCAAAAAAAACCATTTTCCTCTTGTCCCGGTAAGAAATTCATCATCATCGTCAAATCGCAGAGTTCTATTTTCACGATTTTCAGATTTATTATACTATTGCACAGTTCTATTTACAGTACTGTTTTTTCCGTCGCGACTACTAATAAACGTCGTGAACGAGTTCTTACTCGTTGTTTGCATTAGAATTACTGCAATTTTACAAGTTTGACAGATAATGGGGATATCGTGAACAGTTTCAAGGTACATATTCAGGGCCTCGCGCGTTAAAGTAGGTTTCTGACTTTCCTGTAAATATCATCATAATATAAGCGAAAACTTTCGAGTTTTACAAGAATAGAAAACATTCATAGTTTATTTATTGTATTTTCGAAATGTTGTCGTTGGCGAAATACGTTTGAGACCATTAAAAGAGCTCTGTACAAAAAATTATGCACGAGTGACGTCACAGCAGTTGAAAATGTATGAAGATGAATACAAAATTGATTTTATTAACTTAAATACTGCGTTTATGTATTCGTATTTATGTTGCTTTTCGGAAAATATATAAGAATTTTGGTGATTTAAAACAACTGCATGTTCCATATTGTGCGAATGGAGGAGTTTGAAATCTGGCACAATCATAAAATATGTGTAGGTAGCTGAGCAGAAATCTATTTTAATCTATAAATTATTAGAAAGTGACATAATTTGAAACAACTGCTTTAAGAAATCTAAGTAAAAAGAAATATAAGCCTCTATAGACCTATATCAAAGAATATATACGTAAAGAACCGTCATTTGATAGACTTACACGATTGACAGCTCGCAGCTGGCATATATGTGAGTTTTTTCCAGCCAGGACTTTCGTTCACGGGGCTGGCCGCTGGTCGTTTCGTGCTTTGATATAATTGACACTTATTTCATAATTTCATTTTTTATGATAGATTTGTCGAGTTTTGCCGGGGAATTCAATGGGTGACGTTGTGGATTTTGCATTACTTTCATAAATTTGTGTTATTTCGGTTCTTAATGTGTAATATTGGTAGAATATTAACCATTAAATATTCGTTGACGTGCACAAGTGTGGGCAAGTGGTACAACTTCTGAAACCGTGCTATTTTGAGTTTCCCTCCAAAACTCCCTAGGAACTTTCAGTAAAGCTTCTACCACTTTACTGAATCGACTGACATGACTCATGGACTGCACTGACTATTTATTTGGACTTTGACTAGACTTTAGACTTGACGATTTAGGAATACGGTGTTGAAAATTGAAAAGAAAGTTCTATTTCCCGCCTTTTTAACTTGACACTGGCAAATGGTTATAAGCCGATGCTATATATAAATTTAAAAAAAAAGATAGATTTGTATGACGCGACGTTTAAAATTATTTCGGTGTCAACCTGAGGCTTTCTTCAACACGGCTGACATTCGCCGGTGTTCGAGCTGTCATTTGTAGAGCCTATATTATAGACGAGGCATGTCGAGGCAAAAATAACCACCCTTAAACTGCCCTACTTTTGAGGTTGTTTGGCGCAGTGAAGGTTTGACATTTGTCATTACATCTTACATCATGATACAATTATCTTTCGATAACGTTACGAATACGTAGTTTGCAATTGTTCCTGCTAACCCCATTGTCCGCATTTAATTGACAAAATCTTCTGAAATCAACTTTTTCTCGTGTAAAGATTTTTCTGTCAAATGTACGTCATCCTTTAATTTTTAAATCATTGTGGCCGTCACTTTACACTGAAACGCTACGCGACGCTATGTGCCGCAGATTTTTTAAATTAGCGATTAAAAATCGAACTTTATTTACACAAGAAGATACACGTTTAATTGAAAGAGTTCTTATCTCGAGCTACACTGACTGCGTAGCTCGCCACTCTTGGAATGAAACGTGTTTCATCTCGAGTAGTGAATAAGGTTCAATTTTTAATCGCTATCTTAAAAATGCAGCGCCGCGTCGCGTCACAGTGTAAACTGACCCTAATCCACATATTTTTTGTAGAGTTATCTTCACATATTATCTAGCCTTGTGTTAATATGTTCCATGTCAAAACATATAAACATTATGTAAAATTATCTAAAGTTGTTAGAAAACAATTTCCATTTTACAGTGTTTTCGCATGCTCTAACTACATCTAACCTTGTGAATGGCGTGCGATGACTGCGAACGGCCCAATTCGTCATAGGGTAGGGCTATGTCATCATTATCATCATCATGACCTCACGAACAAACCGCCGCAGGCCACCTGTCAAATCTATAACAACTAATACATTGTGGCGATCAATCATTTATACATAACTATAATATATCCCAAATAGCATTTTTCAAAGCTATGTAGCCTTGAAAAAAAGGTATTTCGGATATATTATAAAATCTCAACGAAATTTTTCTAACTTTGTTTTAAAACGATTCTAAATAGTTTTACTAGATGTTGGCCGCAACTTCGGACGCGCAAAAAGAAATCCCGGAACCGTAGATTTCGCTGCGACATGAAGTAGCCTATGTGTTAATCCCGAGCCTAATAGTTCAGGCTGAACGGATTGATAAAATTTTTAATGGTAGTAGTATACCATACCAAATTTCATCAATATCCATGCCGTAGTTATGCCGTGAAAGAGTACAAACATCCACACATATACGGGGTGGTTTTTCAGTCAGTGTCCAAACTTTCAGGAGTGAATATACTCTTGAATATAAGCAACTTTTACTATGGGATCAACTTTCCTACTAGAAAAAAAAATCAGCCGTTTCATACAAAAGGCCTAGGCATAGATAGCATTTTGTAGGAAACAGCAGATTTTTTTTTCAAGAGTATATTCACTCCTGAAAGTTTGGACACTGACTGAAAAAAACACCATGTATAAGGTCCGGTAAAATCAATCACGCATATTTTCCGCATATTACCTACTGCTTATTTAGAGACGTTAAGGCAGAAAAATAATTGACATACTCGAAAAAAACAAACTGCCTTTATATGGGCGAGTTTGCGTTAAGCGGAGAGTGACCCATACATGAGATGATTTTTTTAACTTTGAGTATGACAATACTTTTTTTCCTAAATATCTTTATATGAGCAGTAGATCATATACCCAAAATATCCGTAATTGATTTTAACAAACCTCTAATATAATACTTACAAAGTTTCGCGTTTATAGTATTAGTAAGGACAATACACACATATCGTCGGCTTAAGTCGTTAACCTGCTAAATCCATTATTGAACACTTTACAGGAGGAAGAAAAAACTGAATTATTTCTACATTACCTATACAATCAAAAAACTGATCAAATGAATATTTATTATTAATAATCGTTTATATATAAAATAACCGTTTTCTAGATACTGAATATATATATATATATATATTATCATAAATTGTATACCTAGTTAAAACCATTTTAAAAAAAAGTCTTAAATTATTTAAAAGGCTTCTTGACTTTGTAGTTTGCAAATATAATAAAGATTTAATTAACTTGTAAGTTAAGAGATTTATTAAACATTAACTTTTTACTATCCATATTTTATCCTGAAACCAGCTACTGTACTCCCAATATCTAATACCCAGGGGATTATTAGGATGAAAGCAAAAATAGGCACTTAACCCAAAGTGAATATTTTGAAATAAGGTTCTAATCTATACTAATATTATAAAGAGGTAAAGTTTGTGTGGTTTGTAGTCTCTGGATCTACTGAACCGGTTTTGAAAATTATTTTACCAATAGTAGGCTACGTTATTTGTGAGTGACATAGGCTATATATCAACCCGAAAATACTTTTTCGTGGTAGCCGAATTTGCAATGTAAGTCGGAGAAAAAACGGTCGAACCAAAACGTTTCTTACGAACGCTGCCTTACCGATGGGAGATGGCCTCTGCAATACAGTTTACACTAGTGCAGGAATCAGGGACTTCAGATATGTAAAACTCATCTGTGTCAATAACGAATTTATTTATTTACTATTTATTTATATGATTAAGTCCTAGAGAAAAGATGTATAAAATTTAAGTGTCTGTTTGTAATTTTAAATTAACAGCTTTTCGCTTAATGCATATGAAAGTGTACACGGCACCACAAAAAACATGACTGATCCTCATTATGTGATTAGAAATTGATTCTTAGAGAATTTATGAGGCTAGGTATCAATTGACGCACTGTTGTGCGTCATTTGATACCGTGCGATACGTGCCGCTCAACTTTTGCAAGACAATCCGCGACGTTGCCAGCTGTTGCGCAACATGATTGTTAGTAGATGCGTAAATAGACAACGTTGTCAAACAAAGGTTTCGCGCTATGTTTCAACATTTTGGGAAACATATCGCTTGTCAAATGTTGCTCGTGCTCGTGGCTTAAAAGTTATAATAATAGTGTGCTGTCAGAGCTCTGTGGCCTAGTGGGTAGACCGTTTGATTCGCACTCGAGGGAAGTGCAGGTTCTATTCCCAGATTGTGGCGTGTACCAATGAGACTTTTTCAGATCTCAAGTAGATTATACGGACGCTCCAACGGTGAAAGAAAACATCGTAAGGAAACCCGCACACGGTTGGCCTCAGACGCATTGACCAATCATTCCTCTGGACTAGACTGACTGTGCTGTGAGAATGCCGTGTGTGCTTGGGAATACGACATTTAAAAACCAACTGTCCTAGGCACTACAGTATTTCAAGTGCAGTTACTTCGTTTGGAGAATACTGTATAAATCATTCAATAGCGGATGAAAAGTTTTTGTACTAAGAATAACTATATAAAATGCCCTAAGTATTGTGTGTACTGTGTCACCCAATATCTGAATATTATCACGTCGGTCTACACGTCGACAAATTTACCCGGTTGTCGACGTTCACCAACCGCACCGAGTGCGGAAAACGCTTTTCTTTGCTTTCCAAACTACTATAGCAAGGCCCTGTTGAACAAGTGAACTCGCTACTATATTTGTACAGTGTGCCCCAGCGGGCTTAGCGTGGCGATCCGAAGAAATAAATTTAAAGAAATAAATGAAAAGAAATATTCCATTCAAATAATTCCAAAATAGTTCTTAATCCATGGTAACAAGGTCGTCAATAGAAGTCAACATTTCTAAACAGCCATATTTTTAAAATGGCTGCCGGGAAATCTTCTGTCGAAAACGATCAAATTTTCAAGTAAATGACTGAACGTAAAGAAACGATTTGTCTTGGACCGCCATGATGTGGAGTAGTTGACATTATTGTAAGACTATCTGACGTTGAATTAAGAAAACGTTTCTACTTTAGCTATCAAAAGAGTCCATTTTGTGAGCTCATGCTCGGGAAGAAAAGAAAGGTTGTTTCTCATAACGACGATGCGTCGACCTTGCTGCCTTACAGTAAGACCTATTCTGCTCCGAATGGTATTAATGTTTCTTCAATCTGTCATTTTGTCGATTCTTCGGTGTTTCTGAGGTGCGCATGCTAAGTCTGCTGCCATTAGATATGCAGTATGTATCAATAAATCATAGATGGCGACACACCCGACAATCGATGACCGGGGATTTGTCCCGGGTCACGTCACATCTGTGCGTGTGTTGTCGGCATATGTACACACTTGTGTGAAGTTATATATACACAGCACAGAGTAGAAAATATATACGAACAGAGCAGCAGCTTTCGTAGAAAAAGCCACATTTAAAATTTTGACGTCCCCTTCAACGGCCCACGAACGTGGACACACCGTATGCTTGTAGTAGTGCAATCAAGTGGAAAGCTAGCTATGTAGCTGTTTATCTGTTCCTCTTTAATGTTAATGGTACACAGATACCTCATGTGCAAAATTTAAATACAATATCGACAAAATTCCTGTTCGACCAGTTTCTAAACATTTTCCTTTGCGCTAGAACGCCTCAAAATTATTTAAACACAAAGTAAGTAACCGCAACGACTGCAGACGTGGTTGAACTATTTACTTACACGTGAGTATGTGTGCGTGCGTGCGATTCAACGGCGCTGTCAAGCGATCTTCATCTTATGCCTGGTTGAGCTGCAACTTGTTCGATAGTACCTACATCATACATTTTTCTCTATCGCATTTGCTTGTCCTAAAGTTACACTGTCACAGCCTCGATAAAAACCGCGTTACAGCTTCGAAAAAACAATCCTACTACTATTATAAATGGAAAAGTTTGTGAGGATGGATGTATGTATGGATGGATGGATGTTTGTTACACTTTCTCGCAAAAAAATTTTTCCATAGAGTCTAATGCTCTATAAGCATGTAAACAAACGGTATTATTGTTTAAAAATATAAATTGATATATATGGCAAATTACATAGTTTCGAGAGAAGCAGCCTGTAACAGGGACATGGAATGGAGTAGGTAATATGACATAGGTACTATAGTTTACTTTTCCTTTTTTCTAACTTGGTGAACATTTGTTTTAAAACAATTGTATCATGTAAAGTAATATAATTTTTAACATGTAAAATGTTCAGTTTAATTTATATAAGTAATAAGTAATATTCAGGTATTATTATCTGATAAATGCAATAAATATAACATTTTATGAGTAGCTTCGTGATTTGATGCATTTCAAAGTTACAAAAAATTGTAAAAACATTTTTTTACATTATTCAGTGTAAAAAGCCTACATAATATTAGTTTACTTATATGAAATACAAAAACATGCATTTTAGTAATAATAAGCTTAAAGGTAATAATTTTAAATATTTTCTTTTCGGCCTATATATATTTTAGGGTCAGTGCAGACAGAGAGTTCAATCCTCGTTTTTTTGTCAGGTTCAAGCATGTATGCACTTTATTTCAATAATTTTAAAGTTGATTATCGTGTGCGTTACTGAAATTCTCTTCGCTGCGCTCCTCTCTGTCTGCGCTGGCCCTTATACAACTGCTGAAACGCGTGACCTCAGACTTTTGTATGGAGCGTTTTTACGAGACTTGCGAAATTCTGTATTGCAAATCTGTACCTTTGAATATATCGATTTTTAATATACTGTTTTTTGTGAGAAGTTACTCATATTTAAGAGGACTATTCATTTATGCAATAAAAAATTCAGTCAACTAGCCTATTGTCAAAGTTACCCCACGTATACAAATAAACTTGGGTCCTGATCTATACATTTTGGGCAGATGAACTTTGTCTGGCGTGAGTCTGGTCAGGAAAAACTGGCGCCGCCAAGTCTGGGCGGGCGGGAATGTGTATTTGGCATTATGTGTAGTTTTTTAGCAAAAAATCATTTAGAGCAAAGCAATATGCATATAATGCAAAGATGTTTACAAACGGACACTTCAATTTTATTTATTTGTATATACTTATATATACTACACTGGCGAGGGGTCTAAAGAACTCCAATCTTATCGGTTTCCCTTTCAGATTATCTCATGATCTCCAGCCAAAATGAGTGTACATTTTTTTTTTTTTTTTTTTTTTTCGAACGGGTCTATGCTAAGGGTCGGGTTAAGACCGCTGTAGCTAAGTCGGACTATAACTAGCCTGGTGGCTAGTTTGTTTGGTGGTAGACGATGGGAGGGTTTGACCCTCCCTAACATCACCCGGGTGATGTTCAAACCGGATATTGGGGACAGCTACGGATTAGAAGCTATTATTTTGACAGGGGAGACGCGGGTCTCTCCTGCTGAGGGGTCCGACCCCTTCCTCACTCGCTGATGAGTGAGGTTGCTCGCGCGCGGTAGCAGAGACTAGCGGCGTGCGAGTTATCGCGATAGAGGAGCTCTCGATTTGGTCGATATCGGTACTGAGAGGGCCGTCCCTCTCCCCTTCCGCGTACGGTCGGGATGACTCGCGCGCGTAAGTCCTAATGTCGTTGAGGTTCGCGGTATTGGTAGAGCTCTCTATATCAATATCGCGGTCGCGGACACTATTTAGGAGTGTACCTAGACTACTGGGATGCGAACTCGAACTCGGGTTCGGGTCCGGTCCCGTGTTAGGGTCGGTCTGTACGTCTGTACGTGTTGTCGTGTCGGATGTGGGACCTCGGGGTAGGCGCCGGCGTCGACCCCGGTGCGTTGCTAGCGTCGCGGGTGCGTGTGATTTGTGTTTACGTAACTGTACACAGTACGTTACGTATTTTGTGATCGGGTCAACGGGATCGGCTAAGATATGCTTAGGCCGTTTGTGCGGGTGTCGGAAAGTCAGTGCGTCGTGGTTGTAGTCCAGTGCCTTTTTTATAAGGGGGTTTGGGTGGTTTTTGCCTTTATCAAAGAATCTCTCTACGAGTTCCTTGATATAGGCTTTAATGGTGACTAGTTCGCAGTCCCTATGCAAGTCGATGTTACGCATGTACCAGGGGGCGCCTGTTGCCATGCGTAGAAACCGGTTCTGGACTCTTTGCAAGCGGTCCATTTGAGACTCGCTTATCTGTGCGAAGGAGACGCACGCATAAGTGAGTATCGTTCTGATGCAAACCTTATACAATGTAAGCTTATGTCTTAAGGACATTTTGCTTCGCGAATTAAGTAGCGGATATAATTTGTAGAGTACAAATTTCGCTTTACGCAGTGTGTTACTGATGTGACTCGAAAACGTCATCGACTTGCCTAGTACTACGCCTAAATATTTGACCTGAGAGACCTCAGGGATAATGTTGCCGTGCAGGCTAATAGGGCTCATTACTTTACGGGGGCACTTACGCCCCGCTGATTAATTACCATTGAATTGAATGGCGTGACTTTTATCGGGATTGACTTCTATTCTCCACTTGGAGAACCAATTACCGAGAGCGGTAACTGACTCCTGGAGGACTTTAGACGCGGTACGGGCTCGTGTGTTTGAATAATAAAGGGCTGTGTCGTCCGCGAACATAGCTAATTGCACCTTAGCGTGTTTGGGGATGTCACTAGTGTACAGGTTATATAGGGAGGGCGAGAGGACCGAGCCCTGCGGTACTCCCGCCTCCATATATCTTGGCGACGACAGTGCGCCTTCTACGCGGAAATGAAATTTACGATTTTTTAAAAAGTTACTAATTAGTAAGACGAGATAATCGGGTATTTCCATTTGATAGAGTTTGTATAACAGTCCGTTATGCCAAATTTTATCAAAAGCTTTTGCAATGTCAAAGAATACGGCGCATGTCGTCTTCCTGTCGTTTTTGCTAGATAATATGTACTCCGTTAAGCGGTGTACTTGAGCGGGACAGCTGTGCATTTCGCGGAAGGCGAACTGCTCGTCTGGAAGGAGTTTTTTGTCGGTTATGACGTCATTAAGGCGCCTTTTAATAACTCTTTCGTAGACTTTACCTAGGGAGCTAATGAGACTTATTGGACGGTAGCTACCAGGCACCTTCCGGGGTTTCCCCGGTTTGTGGATACCTATGACAATAGCTACTTTCCAAATGTCTGGAAATGAACATCCTACTAAGAGGGCGTTAAAGATGTTCACTAGGAGTTGAATTAGCTCGGACGGTAACATTTTAAGTGTTTTGTTTGAAATACCGTCGAGGCCTGGGGCCTTTTTGGCATTCATACACTTAATAATGTCACTGACCTCCTCCGAGTCCACCATCCTCACCCTGTCTACGTCAGGTGGCCTCGAGAGTCGGCTGTTGACCTCGCTATTAACTAAGCTAAGGTGCACGGGATCAATCGGGAGAGTACTCGGCCGGCACTGTTGTTCGAAATTATCAGCTAGGCACTCGGCCTTGTCAATGTCTTCGAATGCAGGAGGACGGTTAGGTCTATCTAACGGAGGCATGTCGCTCTCCGTGTTGTTTTTGAGGGCCTTCGCGAGTGGCCAGTACGCCACGTGAGACGGTTCTAAATCACTGAGAAGTCGATCCCAACTCTCGGCTTTGTGCTGTTTGATTTTAAACTTAACTTCCCTCTCGTAGTGACGGAGGGCTTTCCTCCACTCTTCCGACGGGTAGCGATCATATGTGCGCTTAGCCGCATTTCGGAGTCTGATGGACTCCCTTATGTCCTCAGGGAGGGGCCAACGGCCCTTGGGGGTCGTTGGCACCTCCCTAGATGAGTTCTCTATGGTCGCTACCAGGTGATCGGTCAAGTGGGAGGCGGCCTCTATGGCTGTCTCTTTACTATCTATAATATCGGGGATTTTGTCTAAGTGGCTAGAATGAAGGACTTTAATGTTCTCCGCTAGTGATTTATAATCTATTATCTTCCTAGTACTAGAATTATTGGGGTTAAGACTACCAAGTGTAATCATAACCGGTCTGTGGTCTGAGTTAAGCTCGTGGAGAGTCTCAATATTGATATTGAGAGAAACATTTTTAACTAAGGCTATGTCTATCGTACTAGGATCGCGTATGACACCGTTGATGTTTTCATTGGTGTCATAGCGAGTGGGGTCGGTGGGGGCTAATAGTGCAAAATTTAAAGTGTCGGTTAAATTACAAAGGATGGTGCCGTTTCTATTGTTATGAACATTGCCCCACTCGGTGTGTTTGCAATTAAAGTCGCCGGCAATGATGACAGCGTTACCTAAATTGAATAGCGCCTGTAGGTCGCTTGAATGGAGTTCTTTGTTGCACGCTAAGTACGCGCTTACTATAACAATGGGTCCGTGACCGGACATACTAATATGGCAAACAGATGTTTCTAAAGTTAACAATGACGGTGGCTCTAGTGGAATACAATGTAGTGATTTTTATAGTAGATAAGAGTACCTCCGAGTCGGGATCGAGTTCTATCGTTTCTGACTATTTTGTAGTTAGCTATTTTAGGGCTCCTCATGCTAGGTTTTAAGAAAGTCTCCTGCACTAGAAGAATATCGACATTTTGGCTGCTTACAAAATCGCGAATTTCGCTAATGTTATTCCTAATGCCGTTCGTATTGAACGACACTACGCGTAACGAGTGCGGCTTTGTCCTTCCCGAGGGCTCCATTAATTACCGTTTGTGGAGAGGGCCTTGATCTGACGGATCAAGACCTGATGGTCTGACAAAGCTTGGATGCGGTCTGTGGCCGAACCTTTTAGCTTTGTCGCTAAAATAGAAAGCTCCATCGGGTCAATAGGCCCGATGTTGCTTAAAAACTGCTGGACGAAAGAGAGGTCTGCAGTGAAGCTGGGAGTCGGAGGGGGCGTGGCCTTAGGCGCTACGGGCGCGGAGGGCATGGCCTTACTGGGGAGAGCGGGGAAAACCGCTAGCTCCGAACTACGTTTCTGCGCGGGCTTGAACCATGCAGATTGGGAGGGTAGGGGGGCAGCGACGAATCTCTGTTTGGGGGGGGCACTTTTAGTCTGCGGTGCACTACGCTTTTTTACTTTGGGTGCTTTTTTGCACCCTCTATAATTGGCGGGTGTACAGAAAACAATAATATCTTATACATGTCAGGTCGAACAAGCGATAGCGCGATGTAGACCGACTCAAGCTACATCTATGCGCTCCAAGTTGCAACTTTGACACGAATATTGGAATCACAGATCTCTTTAAAACCCGATATATTCGGAGTTATGGTGGAAGATCATAGGAACCTTGTCTCTTTAGAAATAAAGTTGAAATTCAAACTCGTTTTTAATACCCGGCTGGCCAACTAAAGAACAATATTATTATTATGATTTGTCCGATGACAGTTCGAAGTAATTAAGGGCTATTGTTCTGTGACATTAACCCGCAATTTTGTAGCTTTACCCAATGAGGAGCCGTTATTAGATAATATCACGTGCATCATGAGACGAATGAATTTTTAAAAGTAGCTCTGCAGTACCTCAGCTGCGCGTCCTTGGATGTAAAATCATTATATTGAGCGGTGAGAAGTGATAAATATAATTCGTTGTAGTAGTGTTATAAGAAACTGTATAACCCAATTTATTATTATAAAGTCAGTCTCATTGCAACTCTCGGTCTTATTACTCGTCTCCTAATCGCACCTTACATGGCGACCCTGCCATCGGAATGCGTGGCGCGAATTTGTGACTCTCCGTATATGGGGTGGAACTTTCTGTGCAGTGTAACTAGCAGTGAACTGACTAAATTCAATTTAAAATAATGACTTCATTTATTCGTTCGCGTTACGGAGTGTACGTGTTACTTAAATTAAATCGAAAAACAACAAATTTCGGACAAAATGGGCAAACAACAATCTAAGGAGGAGACCGTGATTGTGCAGAATGCAGTGAGCAGTAACCAGGCCGGAATCGAACAATTCCATTTTCATCTAACTACCACAAATATTTTGCTGTCTATTATCGTGCTGATGGTAGGCTTGGGGTTCCTGTACTGCGTGTTCCGGGCATACAGACGGTGTCACATGGGCCAACCCATGTGACTCATCCCTCGGAAATAAGCAGAAATAATTTCCGAAGGTCGTTTTTCCGACAACAGCAGCTTTGGAGGAGCAGCCTAATCAAGCTAAAGCCTATTTTCCCTAAAGTGTGCGTGAAGTGAGAAAAATGTCGTTTACGCGCGTATAAAAATGTTTAAGTGTAAAAAAAAATAAAAAAATATCGTGTTTATTCATAAATCGTACCTAAAATTACGTCTCGCGTTGCAACCGAAGGTAGAGACTTTAATATTATTGAACTTTAAGATATTAAGAGTGTATTTCTTATTTTATTGTAATTTTACTTGTCTGTAATCATTTTAATTTGTGTTTAACATGTTGCATAATTAGTTATAAATTATACTAAAATATAATCTACGTTTGGTGGCAAACTGGTAAGTTATGAACATTTCTTTAGAAAAAATATATGAGAAATTAAAAGAAATTAGGACATATTTAATTAAAATCGGACCGAATAGACGTTTCGGAAATATATGAAATGTTAAGCTCAAGGAAGCAAATTATATTTTTAGTGAATATTCTAGTTGGTTATTAGTTTTTACAGAAAACGTAAACCAAGGAAAAATTAAAGCGGAAGACATTTCATTTTATGATAACTATCGTAAAAATTTTGAATTATTATACAAGGATATTTTAAGTTTGAATACATAGCAATATGGATACTTTGACTTTATTACCTGTTATGTCTAATGATGAGACAAGTATTAAGCAGTTAATAGATAATATCCAGTATTACGATTCTTTATTAACGAAGCCGGATTGTAAAAGAAATTTAATTAAATTTGTTTTAAAAAGCAGATTGTCGCAATCAGCTAAATTGCGTCTACGAGACGATTATGCAACAGTCGATGATTTAATAAGTGACATGATTATGGAATTATTGCCAAAAAAAGGTGCAACTGCCATTCAAAATAAATTACAAATATCAAGGCAAAATGAATTGTCTATTTCTGAATATGGAAAGCAAATCACAGAATTATTTGTAGACCTTACGATATCACAGGAAATTCGGACTGTTATAATATTTTAAAGCCAATTAATGAAAAACAAGCGGTTAAACAGTTTTCCGATGGCTTGCGTAATCGTAGGCTCAGTACAATAATTTCAGCTAGAAATTACGGTTCCCTGAAAGACGCCATACAAGCAGCCCAGGATGAGGAGTCTTCATCATCCGCCACTGGAGAGGTGCTGGGTATGTATAAAAGAAATTTCTTTAATTATAGAAATTTTCATAATAACTCTAGGTCTCTACGCGGAGGAAGTAATTATCGGGTGTCCTCATATCGTGGACAGTACAACAGGTTTCAAGGAAACTCGCAGCCGACGAGCAGATACCAACAGTCAACTTCCCGTGACCCAGAGCAAGGTGCCCGTTATTTCCGTAGCAATCGAGGTAAGTTTAATAATTATCGCGGAAATCGAGGTATTCGTAGAAATACTGTTAATGTTATTAACGAAAGTCAAAATTCTTCGTCAGATGAGCCTAGACTAGATCAGTTTTTTCGTGAATAAAGAAAATCATTCAATTTTAGCTAGCAATAATAGTAAATGTTTTATTCATTTATTAATATCTCCGTGCAATAAAACTTATTCATTCTTAGTAGATTCAGGCGCGTCGTTATGGGCTATATCATATAAACACATCATTGAATTAGGAATTCCATTCCATAATGAGTGTGTAATTATAAACGGACTAGGTGGAGAAGTTCAAACTATAGGCTATGTTTACATTCCATTATCTTTTAATGGTCGTGTAATTAATCATAAGTTCTACGTTTTCGATTCCTTACCAATTTTGGCAAACGGAAATTTAGGGCGAGATTTCTTTAAAAGGTTTGGCGCATGTTTAGACTTTGAGAAAAACATTTTATTTTTAAAGTTGGGAGAAAATCAAAATACTTCAATACCTATTACTAATAATTATAACGTACATATTGTAAAGATTCCACCAAGAAGCGAATCGATGCATTATATTCAAACCGAATTTAAAACGGATTGCATTGTTTGTTCAGAAGAATTACAAGAAGGTATCTATTTAGGTAGTTCTATAGTGAGTCCGGTTAACGAAAGAATACCGATAAAAATTTTGAATGCCTCGGAAAAGCCTGTAACTTTGTCTAGAATAAATCCAACAATACATGACCTTAGAGATTACGACGTTTGCAGTTTTAATAAAAATGATAGTAATTCGGAAAGAGTGAAAAATTTGTTTTCAAAATTAAACATAAATGGATTAAATAATATAGAATTTCAGAGTATTCAGAGTATTTGTGCGAAATACGCAGATATTTTTTATTTGCCAGGAGATAAATTAAAAACAACTAATATTTACACTCATAATATTTCATTAAAAGCAAATGCTACTCCAGTGTTTTCAAAGCCTTACCAATTGCCTATTAGCCAAAGAGACGAAATAATACAACAAATTAGTAACATGCTTAAAGAAGGAATTATAGAGCCCAGTAAGAGCGATTGGTCGAGCCCAATATTATTAGTTCCTAAAAAAGTAGATGAAACCGGAAATAAAAAAATTCGTTTAGTGGTAGATTACCGTAAATTAAATGTTAGAAATAATTGCCGAATGGTTAATAATGGTTATAATTATAATAACCAAATTAAAGGATGACAAGTATCCGCTCCCAGATATAACAGAGATTTTAGAATCACTGTCTGGAAGTGTTTATTTTACACATTTAGATTTATTTCAAGGTTATAACAACGTAAATTTAGACGAAACTAGAAAATTTACAGCTTTCAACTCAGGTCAATATCAGATGACGAGAATGCCGATGGGTTTAAAAACAAGTCCCAGTTCATTCTCTAGAATGGAGAATTTGGCTTTGTCAGGATTAAATAACAAAAAATGTTTAATATATATCGATGACGTCATTGTTTTTGGAAGAAATTTAGAAAATCACAACAAAAATCTACAGGATGTAATTGAAAGACTGAGAAAAGTTAACTTAAAATTAAATGCTTCGAAATGTACATTTTAAAAAAGCAAATTTTATATTTGGGTCATTTAATATCGAATAATAATGTAATAGCTCCCCACACTGATTTCAGTGACGGTGGCCGGTTTTTAATTGAAACCAGGCCAGCTACGCAGGAGTTATTTTTATAGTGCCCAAGTGTGTGCGCAGTACACAAAAGCACTCTCTCTTCCTTTACTCTCGTAACCCAGTGGGACGAATAACCGACACGACTGGTGAGATATCAGGCGCAGGTCCGACTTTTTACATGCCCATCCGACGCATGGATCATCTTTCTTGTCAGACAATCAGGTGATCAGCCTGCATTGTCCTAACCAAACTTGGAAACAAGATTTTTTGTTGTTCCAATGCGGGAATCGAACCCACGACCTCCGAGTCGAGAGCCACGCTCTAAACCACTAGACCACGGAGGCTGTTATATATCGAATATCTATATATATTCGATATCCTATATATATATTGGATATCGAATAAAGGTATAATGCCAGACCCTGATAAAACAAATACAGTTAAAAATTACCCATGTCCGCAGAATGCCGATGAAGTAAAAAGATTTGTCGCGTTCACAAATTATTATAGAAAGTTTATACCGAATTTTGCTGAAATAGCTCAACTTGTAGAAAACTTGAACTTTGTAGAAAAAAATTTTTAGGAGTGAAAAATGTCAAAATTCTTTTGAAACACTTAAATAGTGTACCATTTCGCCCCCTGTGTTAGATTATCCAGAATTTTCAGAACAAAATCATTTTATACTGGAAACTGATGCGTCTAACATAGCTATCGGTGCAATTTTATCAAATAAAAATGATAGACCTATAGCTTACACTAGTAGGACTCTAAATAAGGCCGAATCAAACTATTCTGTTATAGAGAAAGAGTTGCTGGCAATAGTTTGGGCAGTGAAACATTTTACCACCTTATTTGTATGGTCAATATTTTAAAATCAGAACGGATCATAAACCTTTAATATATCTGTCTGGTATGAAAGATCCATCTAGCAGACTAGTAATAAGTAATAAGAAAGTCAACCTAAACTTCATAAAGTTTAGGTTGACTTTAGAGGAATACAACTTTGATGTGGAGTATGTTAAGGGTTCAAGTAATACAGCAGCAGACGCTTCATTTAGGATATTGTTATCGTCAAAAGAATTAAATGAATTAAATGAGAATATAAATGTTATGACTCGAGCTCAGTCAAGACAGATTAATAAACCTGATTCTTCGGCGTTGGATATAGTACGTACAAACTTGAGGCCTGCGCAACCGAAAGTCGTGAGTACTCATGTCAAACCTGCAGAATCAGTAGAATTATGTGTGACAAATGAAGATAATTTAAAGAAGAGTAGAAAATTAGGGAATATAAATAAAGAAAGTAAAACGTTTTGTTATGATGAAAAGAAAAAGGTAATTTATATTAAATATCTAAGCTCTGACTCACGAATAACGCGATGCAAATTTGTGTGAGAGCTAAATCATTTTTGTAAATCAATTAACATCGACGAAGTGTGTATAGTTAAAATGGAAGATAATAAATAATTATAAAGAAATTAGTTGAAGAAGTTAAGTATTTAAAAAATTGGCCCGGTCCTCGTGTGTGTATATTGAATAATGTAAAAACTATTTACAATAAAGATGATAGGAAAGTTATTTTAAATGATTTCCATCTTTTGCCTAGCAGTGGCCATACAGGCATGAGAAGGATGACCTATAAAATCAAAAGGTATTATTATTGGCCTGGATTAGACAAAGATGTTAGAGATTTTGTTAGGCGTTGTAATAAATGTCAGCGTGAGAAACATTCCTTACCTATAAAAGAACCAATGAATATAACAACGACAGCTTATTCAGCATTCGAAAAGGTTTATTTAGATCTAGTAGGTCCATTTGAAGTTGATAATAATAATTACGCATATGCTCTGACGCTACAATGCGAACTAACTAAATATGTCGAAGCTTATCCTTATCCCTTATATATATGATTTATAAAAGAGCAGAAGAAGTAGCAAAAAGTTTTGTTAATAATTTCATACTTAGATATGGAGTGCCGAGAGAAATAACTACAGACAGAGGGAAAGAGTTCATTGCATCGACATTTCAAGAGGTATGTAAATTACTCAAAACATAACAGTTAAATTCGACCGCTTACCACCACCAATCGAAGCGTGTACGTTGGAAGTGTTACATAAAAATTTAAATGCTTTTCTTCGGTTAGAAAATGATAATCAAATCGGTGCGTTGGAAGGGTTACATAAAAATTTAAATGCTTTTCTTCGGTTAGAAAATGATAATCATCCCGAGACATGGAGCAGTTGGCTTCTATTTTGGTCATTTGCATTTAACACTACAGTTCACACAGAGACTAATTTCACTCCTTATGAATTAGTTTTTGGAAAGAAATGTTCGCTTCCTAGTAATTTGACTTTAGATTTAGATACTCTTTATAATTATGATGACTATCGATTACGATATGTGAACTGAAATATCATTTACAGATGTCCCACAAAGAGGCAAGAAATAATTTAATAAAATCAAAAGAAAAAAGGAAAGTAGTTTATGATAAGAATACTAACCCAATAAGCTATAAGGTAAATGATTTAGTTTTATTAAAAAATGAATCAGGTAATAAGCTAAGTTCTTTATACTCAGGTCCATACAAAGTAGTTAAGGATATGCCTCCAAACGTAGAAATAATAAAAAATGGCAAAAATGTATTAGTGCATAAAAACCGCACAAAACTTTTTATTTAATAATATTGTAATCTTATTATGCTATTATAAGCATTATGTATCAAATATGTGATATGAAATGTAATCGAAATTATTTTATACAAAAAATGTAAAACCATGTAACATTTTTTTTTCTATTGGATGGGTGGTGTAGTAGTGTTATAAGAAACTGTATAACCCAATTTATTATTATAATAAAGTCAGTCTCATTGCAACTCTCGTTCTTATTACTCGTCTCCTAATAGCACCCTACATCGTCTTAAAGCTTAAACTAATACGTGTATATGTGAATATTGAATGTGAGACTACTTTTGTTGTGTGTTATTGTTGGTTAAATCGTTTGAATAAATTGACGTTTTCGGTAAGCGGAAAATTGGATACATACCTACTATCAATTGTAATTTGTAGTTATGATTATAATATTATATATTATTATTTAATAGGCGGTAGTACCGTGGAAGTATTTTAATATTATAATTATCTCACAATAGCTAATAATACACAGAAAAAAGTTCTATTATTAGGTACCTATTTTTTATTTTGAAATATACCTAATTGTAGGTATAAGAATACCGTATATAATATATATAGGAATAGGAACAGTAGGTATAACTATAAGAATAGTTAGGTACCTAAGTATTTACAATTTCTCTTGGATACGGCACAACTCTACACGCCTGTAACGACCTGGACCATCGTACATAATATGGTGCTAAATTTCGTTTAAAAAAAACTTGCACAACTCACGTCTAGCGACTAGGGCTTCCCTCTGAAGTAAAACCACCTATCGCCACTGATATATTATATTATGTATGTATGTATGTATAGAAAATATTTTTTTTAACAAAATACAAAGTCCACAAGTTTTATAATAATATTGAAGGAGAGTAGTGAGTAGGTACCTACTTAACTTTTTTATCTCAATTCACGTGATTAAGTCTAATAATAGCGGGGCAACACAAAATCAATAAACTCACGACTTTAAAGAAACCAGTGAACCGTAAGTACCTGAGCCTTCGCCCTTCGTAGCTACCTCTTGTTTATGGAAAACGACATGTTGCCCGCAACTTTGTTCGCGTATGAAACCTCGCAGAAACCGTAAATTTTGCCGCAGCTAGCAGCCTATGTGTTAATTTGAAGCCTAAACTACTACAAATACAATCTTCGCGCAAAAACGCCTCACAAAATGTAAAAATATTAAAATGCAAAACAATCCGTAGCCACATTGAATTCTATAACAATTCCGATAAGAAATACAGCTATAAAATTTTTCATTAGGAATTCTTCACGGATTTCAATATCTCCAGCTATCTTTGTTAACTTTGTTGTTAAAAATATGCAGACGAAATCTTTGGTTAATAGCAATACCGATTCCTGTGGCTTCGTTCACATAAGTAGCAAAAAGGTTTGATAATTCCATAACTCTTGAATATCTAAAAGCATATAAGTGAGTACCTATAATGAATATGATTGCGGTTCGGCTTGACTGCCCTTACTTCGTCACTGCTGCGCCATATCTAACGGCATGGTGCAGAAGTGATACATGTAATAAAAAGAAATAAATAAAAAAAAATGTTTTGTCACATTGTTTATTATCTTTATATTACTAACATAGATCTAAGTTTTACTAACCATTATGAGTCTGTGTAACTTGAATAAATAAATAATTCATTCATTCATTCATTCATAAGAAGGACAGTTATTATTATTGTTATAATATAGTAGGAGATCAAGTCTTTGAGCAATTCAAGTTATTTTTGGTGTCTACATCATGTAACATCTTTCCTCTCGCTTTCTTTCAACTTGTGTGAGTGATTTCGTGAAATGGGATGGAAGTGTGTAACAGGATTTCGCGGAAGCGCGCGCTATTTGTTTTAACGAATGAGCGCGGGGTGGTAGAGTTGGCCGTCAGATTAGAACAAAATATTTCAGCTTTTTTAAATTTTGACGTTGATTTCTGTCACTGCTTAGTGGAAAAGATTCCGGATTTTTTAACATATTATCGTACTTAGCATTGTGTTTTTTCTTTAATATTTTCATAAAATGTTACACATCATATGCGACTACTGTATTTTTTTTTATTTTTTTTTCCTTTATTTATCAATAAAAAATACAAAAACATTACATTTCGGCGCAATATAAAAAAGTTTTAGCATACGCCGTTCAGTCGTCGCTTCACATTTAACAATAAAATGTAAGTATTTACTTGTGTAAATGTTACTTGTTTCTTGTGTAACAAGTAACATTGTAATTCAGGTGTGTAGTGGTGTACATAGGTGTGTGAGACACGATCATAAGCGTGCGTTTTACTTAGTTACTTATCAATAGGGACATTGACTGATTGTTAGTACATTAATAATTATAATAATAAAAACCGGCTAAGTGCGAGTTGGACTCGTGCACGAAGGGTTCCGTACAAAACAGCAAAAATCAAGTTTGTTGAACGGGAGCCCCACTAAAATGTTTATTTTATTATGTTTCTAAGTAGCACTTGTTATTATAGCGGCAGCAGAAATACATCATCTGTGAAAATTTCAACTGTCTACCTATCACGGTTCATAAGATGTATCTCATGAACCGTGTATCAATGTGTGTGTGTTGTGTGTCAATTTTGTACAGTTGTAATTTTCAAGTGATTTCATTAAGTTTAAGCATGGAGGAATTATTACTTAAGTGATATTAAATCGTCACTGGAATGGCAAAATTACTGAAGCGCCAAAATTATTGTATACATAATATACAGGTTGTTCTTTAAGTCAGTATCTTAACTCTCAGGAGTGAAAAAAAAAATCAGCTCTTTCCTACAAAATGTTATCTATGCCGTAGCGCTTTTGTAGGAAACAGCAATTTTTTTTTCAAGTAGGAAAGTTGATCCCATAGTAAAAGTTATTCAAGAGTATATTCACTCTTCAAAGTTCGGACACTGACTGAAAAAGCATTAATTCATATATCAGACAGAACAGGTGTACAGACGGACAACGGAGACTAAGAAGAAACTGTCAGACAAAACAAGGAACAAACACTACATAGACAACAGACAGACAGGAGGTTTTTTTTTAATATTTAGGTTTATAATATGCATTTATTAAAAAGCTGTTGATTAGTAATTATGAACACACACCTCAATAATATTTATTGGTATTGATACAAATACTAAAACCTGTAGTAATTATTGAGTTACATGACTTTACCTACACATAACAGTATAAATACAATACGAACTTACATTCGCAAGTCGATTCTAACAAGATGAGGACCACGCGAATAGTACTAATTTTACTGGTGCCATGTTTCATATATGCGCAAATACAGGTTGAAATAATGCCAGGCTCCAACGATAGGAACCCAGGCGTCGTTGTAAGCGGATCCGACAGAGCCAAAACTAACGATATCGACTTACAAGCATTCCAACTATCAGAGAATGGAGTAGAGGAGAACTTAGCTGGACTGGAACTCACGTGGATAAGAGTAGGAGAAGTTAACATCAATCACGCAAGCGCATTTGGGAACAGAGATCTCTATATCAACTTGAAACCAAAATCCGGAAGAATTCTACGCGCAAACGACAGAATCGTGAGAAGTAGCAAGGTTATTCGCAATGATGGAATACAACCAGGGTACTCCAAGCCCGTATGGAAACAAGAGGTTGAGGAAACCATGACCACAAAATGGTTTGGAACGCAGGACATTTCAGTTGGTAACAGTATCAACCACATTGTCGGTTTCAATAGATTGGAGCACTCCTCGAAATACGGACACGAAGACTTCGCGACCAAAACAGTAACTGTGGAAGTGGAGCCCGAAGATGGAGTATTATTACAACCAGGGGAGTCTGTCGAAGCCGAATTCCAAGTTAAGGAGACGACGTTGGAAGTACGAGTGGATTATGAAGTGAGTCTCGACGGAGATATCCACTTCGGATACCTTTGCACCAAGCTGTTCATCATACATTGTCTGAAGCATGCGAAATTGGACATCAACGACTATTTGGGGTTGGTTAGACAGTCCTCTGTGTTGAAGCCGTATGAGATAGTCACATTCACATATTACCACGACCCGCAAGTTAAATTAATGTATTAAAGAATGCTGAGGCTGCAGAAAAATGAGACAACCAGATTGAGTATAGTAATATTTGAGAATTTTAATTCATTTATTTTAAATTAAGCAACTTAGTTATGCAGTATTCTCCGAGCGAAGTAATACTCTTGAAATACTGTAGTGCCTGGAACAGTCGGTTTTTAAACGTCGCATGATTGCCCAAGCACATACGGCATTCTCACAACACAGTCAGCCTAGTCCAGAGGAATGATTGGTCAATGCGTCTGAGGCCAACCGTGTGCGGGTTTCCTTACGATGTTTTCTTTCACCGTTGGAGCGTCCGTATAATCTACTTGAGATCTGAAAAAGTCTCATTGGTACACGCCACAATCTGGGAATAGAACCTGCACTTCCCTCGAGTGCGAATCAAACGGTCTACCCGCTAGGCCACGGAACTCATTTAAATTGAACTTAAATGTGCAATTATATTTGCTTATGCATTACTACGTCCACCATTCAACAGTGTTGCTAATTAGGAAGCCATTATACAAAGTAACAACATACAGCTAAGTTCAGGATGTTTTTTAATAAATTGTTCCATTAGGAGTAACACCTTTCTATTCACATAGTCTGTTTGTAATTTCACTAAATGCACATGATAGTATATACGGTACCTACATCAAAAATTATTTTATTATTAAATACTATCATTCTGCACACCTTCCTGTACATAAAGTGTAACTGTGCCAAATATCGCACTCCTACGTTCGCACTATTCTCGTAAAACTGTAGATAAAATTTTTGCTTTACGTTATAATAGATATAATATAAATTATGATGGTGATAATAAAGTATAAACTGTAAATAGATTCCCAGTACTTTGTTTAATTACAGCAAACTATAACTTTGAATATCTATCCCTGTAGTGTATGTAGTTACAAATTGATTGAAAATAGTAGCATATGCGTTCTGCAACAATTTTCAATAACGTTTATGGCTCTAATGCCCTTTGTACACCTACGCGTTCGTATGCGGCAGCGAGTATCTGCGAAAATACTGCGATAGCGAAACATCTGCTAAATGTTAGTACACTGCAGTTTTTTCGCAAATACATGTCATTGTGATTTTCGTAGACTACGAGTGCAGTCGTAGTTTCAGAATGTCATAAATATAATCAATCAATAGTCATTTTTATAATCTGCGTATCCGAGTGCATATAATATCGAAATGACTTCAATAATATTTCGTTATTTTCGGTTTCCATTATGCGAAAACACCACTAGCGGCATGTCTGCGTTTATGTAACGGCCATTTCGCAGTTCCTTTCTAAACTGTACCAACAAGGACGCAACCATTGAATGTAGCTCAATGCTAGAAAGAGACATAGCAGATGCGAAACTCTGCCATACTACCTACAGTTTTTTCGTAGTAGGTGTACATAAGGCGTTACGGCCGAACACTAAAATTAATAAATTAAAAGGCTCTCAAGTTCTGCCACTGTTTCTCAAAGTATATTTAAAACTTGAAGATTCGGCCGTCAGTAAAGCTATTCTGATGAAGGTTTAAGAATAAAAATACCTTTTAAATACATTCACTTTTGCTGACGTTGACGTGGTCCAGTAGTTTAGAGCTTGGCCCTACACATAACTCCTGCGTAGCTGGCCTGGTTTCAATTAAACCGGCCACCGTCACCGAAGTCGGTGTGGGGAGCTAATTTAGTACTTAGTACCTGGTTGACCCAGGGTTGCTCGGTGTTTCAGTAGAACAAAAAAATAATAAAAATAAATATAAAAGAAAAATAAATAATAAGAATCACAAATACATTTATCTTACCGGGATTAGAACCGACCACATTCCGAATTTCCAAACAATGCAAAAATTATACGTAGGACGTAGGTACGCATACCAAGTTGCAAATCAGACTGACGTAAGAGAGTCGAAATTATTGATATATATATTGCACGAATAAAATAAAAAAACATACATATATTGCTTTAAAATGCGCAGTTTCTAATGGATAAGACCTAGCTAGATCGAATTTTCTCCCCAAAAACTCCCTGCATACTAAATTTCATTGTAATACTTGTAGCTGTTGTCGAGATACCGATTATATATATACAAGAGTCAAGATCGTCTCGTTTAAAGTATAAGATTATTTATTTATTCATTTACACATAATGCACAAAAACAGGTACATAGGCGGACTTAATGCCATATGGCATTTTCTACCAGTCAACCTTTAGACGTACAAAAGCAAAATTGTGCAGGTGCTAATAGAGGAAAAAAAAACAAGTCAATAATCAGCTCTAAATAAAATAATAAGATGTAGCTAAAACACATACATAAAGTAGTATAATACAAATACACAAAATATATGTATATAACTAACAAATATAAATAATATGCCATATAATATTAAAAATATAAATATCATACTATATAATATATAAATAATAATAATATAATATACTAGGATTCTGCCAATTGTGTCGCATACAACTCACGGACTCTGCGCTTAAATGTGTCTCTGGTTTTGGATATCCTGTTTTCTAGAGGAAGAGCATTCCAGAGAAGAATAGCCTGTATGTTGAAAGACGAGTGAACGATACCGGATCTATGAGAAAGGCAAAAAAGAAGCGCGTTGTTAGAGGATAGGAGGATCTTGTCGTGACTGCTGAAATCATCAAAGATACTGGAATGATGAAGTTAGATATTTGGGAGTATTTGGATGATGTAACAGAGAGTACAGCATACACAAGGCCCGTACAGAGCGGCGCTGTCGAATTGGTAGCCAGTGCAGCTTACAGCGATAGGCAGAAACATGATCAAATTTTCGCAGATTGAAAATAAATCTTAAACAATAATTGAAAAGGCGATCGATTTTAATAAGTTTGTCGGCATTGAGATCGAAATAGCACACATCACCATAGTCTATGATGGGAAAAATAAGTGACTGGACGAGCATTGTCTTGACCGGGAGAGGAAGGAATTTTTTAATACGATAGAGGGACCGCAAGATGCCAGTGGCCTTACAATAAACATTTGTAATATGAGTCTGCCAAGTAAGAGTCGAATCGATGTGTAAACCAAGATCCTTGACGCTTGGACTAAAAGGAATAACAGAGCCGTTATAGATTATGCATGACGTCTCAAAGTTCAAATAGTTGACTGATCTATTATTATAATATAATACACTTGTATCTTATACTTTAAACGAGACAATCTTGTATATATATATATATAATCAGAATCTCGGAAAAAGCTACAAATATTACCATGAAAGGAGATCGGCAAGTCGTCATACATTTTCTGTAGTGTGGTAATTAAAATAAGAGGCTACTGATAGTATTTATTGTAAGTTGTACTTTATGAATAAAAGAAAACATAGGAACAAAAAAAGCAATAATATTATTCATCAAACTCGGGAGATAAAAGATAATTGATTAAATATAACCTAACTCATTGTTCAATATATTGCTCTAGTGGCGGGTTGCGGAAAAGCGACATCTATTAAATTGAAATTAATAACATGTTTGTTTGGAAACGTAATATGCTTACAGATAAATGATAGATGTCGCTTTCACGTTATGAAAACCAAAAACATTATAATTATTTTTCTTAGTATATAAATATAAATAGTATAGATGGATCTATGTATCCCCATGTAACATTTTTTTCATAAAACTAGTACGAAACTGCTGAGCTATAGAAAAATAAAATAACTTTATACTCCAATAAAAATAATTCTATCTACTGGGCCACTAGATGGAGCTTTTACGCTTCAAATTGACAATTTACAGCGTGATAACCATAGACTATACAGATATGACGACAACGATTACAGATAAAGTACGTATTTTGTACATCAATTCTCTGATATTCGGAGATTCATAAGTTTTTATTCCTAAGTCCTAAAAATATAATATATTTTTTTATTTAATAACTTTTTAAGTACTATAAAATCATGTATGTTCGCAACTTGGCCGCTCTTTATGGAAAATCAGGCAGAATTCGCCAGTATGCAGGTAGTTTTGGGGGAGAATAATCGATCTAGCTAGGTCTTATCCCTTAGAAACTGTGCATTTTTAAACAATCCCTGTTTTCCCACGGGAACACTGTATTTTTTCGGGATAAAATGTTTGTGTTGTTAATTTTTTAATCCAGAGCCTAAACTACCAAATTTCATCGAAATCCGTTTCGTAGTTTTTGCGTGATCCATCCATCCATCCCCACAAACTTCCACATTTATAATATTAGTAGGATTCTTGCGTTGTTTGGAAATTTGGAATGTGGTGGGTTCGAATCCCGGTCAGATAAATATTTTTGTGATTCTTTTTATTTTTTTTTAAATCTACCCCGAGCAAAGCTACTGACATTTAAAGGAAATAAGAAAATTGATAACATCGTTATTTTTCTTTTGCTTTTTGTATATTTTGATTATCTTTTTTATTTAGCCGTCATTATTTGCTAGCGTTCAACTGACGGAAAAAAAAATACGTAATCGAAACACATATTATCGATAATTGACATCCAATTATAAATTACAAGTTAATTCATTTAGACATATCACTTTCACGGCACGTAAATGTACAATGTACGTATATACGAATTGGTTTTCCATTTATATTCGTATATTGGTATATATACGAATTGGAAAACCAAGGGTTCGTATGGAACCATCAGTTGTGTCCGTAACCATGAAGCTGTTAGTCTTAACTCTTGCCGATGTACCTAAGTTTTTTCTGATTTTATAGATTTTTCTTGTTTAGTGCGTTGAGAGTGAAAGTTCAAGGTGGCGTCACGACACCATTTTGGATATAACGCCATCTGTCGGAATCTACTTCTACATAACAGCTACTATACTTCTTACACAACAGCTGAAAGTACGACTCAATACACAGATGGCGCTCGGTGTACAAATTTTAATTTCTCTATTCTCTTTCGAAGTGAACTGCTTTAGGCACGATGGGAGTATTTTTGAATTTTAATAGATGAAAAAACTGAAAAAGTTTCACCTCATCATGTTTTTTTACTATGGGAGAACCGTGCTTTGGCACAAATGAGCTGGCTCGACCGGAGAAATACCACGGCCTCACATATAATTTTCAGGGTTTTAAAGATCGAGAATGCATTTGTATGTAATGAAATTGTGAATGTCCAATGGGCGGTTGTTATTAGCTTCAGGCGCTCTGTCTGCTCGTTTCCCATGAAAAATAACGGTTCCGTCTTATAGTGGATGTGACGATGGTTAATAACGTCACTAGAGTCACAGAGTAGAAAATATATATCGTACAGACAAACATCCAAATCGATCCAAATTTGAAACGTTTGACGTCCCCTTCAACGGCCCACAATTTTTCCACACAATCGTGTACACACCGTATGCTTGTAGTAGTGCAATCAAATCTAAATGTATGCGGTGGATGTCTATGAAAAATATATTTCCTGGAGAGACTTGTCCTCAGACCAATAACTATTGCCTAAGGTTTTGCGAATGAGGGTTTTCGAGTCTGTCAAATCTGACAAATGCTTAGACCCGATGCACACGAAGCGCCGCCAAGCGGCAGAAAAAAACTTGTAGATACTTCTTAGAGTATTCGATAGAATAATTTAGAAGAATAATTTTCCATCTTTTTGGTAAAAGATGGCCCCAGACGAGTTTCTTGCCGGCTCTTCTCGCTGGGTTAGTTCTCGAACCGGTGGTAGGCATCACGTAGTATCGACGTTCAAAAAGAGTATTTAAAAATACCAATTTTGAATAAAAAAAAAATTGATTTGATTTGATTTGATTTGATATTATTTCCGCCATCAGACGCCGCGCACGCGTCAGTTCCATACAGCAGTCAGATAGCACAAACATGCGTCTTGCATGGGCCGATTTGAAAATTCAACAAATATTTCATTGCTGTTTATTATATTTTGTTACCCCCGATGAGAACAGAGGGGTGTCATAAGTTTGACGTGGCATCGTAGCTCCCAAACGGAATCAACAGGTTACGATCTAGTTTTTTTTTGTTTGAAGGTTGACACGATCGAGAGTGTTCTTAGCTATAATTCATAATCATCAGCAGGTTCACTGCTTGATAATTAGGGGTAGGAAAATTATAATAACTCAATTTTGTTTATTGTTTCAGCCCTATATCTTGGATTCCAATTATAACTCGGATCGCAATTCCTATTCGGATCGCAATCACTATTCCGATCGCAATTCCTACAACAATGAGGTATGACATTTATTTATAATATATTCACACACACACACACACACACACACACACACATACATACTTCGCTTATATTCTTACAATATGGAATAGTTGGAAAAGAAATAGGTTATGAAAAGTTTCGAGAGTAACCAAAAATGAATTATAGCTGAACATTGAAAAATGAATACTAGTGCCTGACTTCAATAACAATACATGCATTATATTAGTAACAACAACTGCGTAACTACAGTATCCCACGGGAACACTGTACTTTTTAGGGCTAAAAAGTAGCCTATGTGTTAATCCAGAGATCAAACTACGACCATACCGAATTTCATCAAAATCCGTTCAGTAATTTTCGGATGACAGACTAACAGATACCCATCCATCCATTCATCCTCACAAACACATTTATAATAGTAGTAGGAATACCTTATACTTATCTATTGCATTTATCAATGCATTGATGCATTGTTTCAGTACCGCAGAGCCCTTGAAAACCTTGTGATACAGGTACCTGACTTATGTTAAGATTTAGATATAACGCCATCTGTCGGAAGATACTTTTTTATGATATTATTATTTTTATTTATTTGTGCCAAACTGCAAACAATACGCACAATCTTAGAACTTATACTACAGTTTATTCTAATAACAGTTTATTTGCAGGCCTTGAGGGTGACATTTCAAGGTCGCGTAACGTCAGGACACGCGGCACGACACGCTTTTAGATATAACGCCATCAGTCAGAAGCTACTTATACTTCTTACGTAACAACTTAATTTTCTAAAGTACGGCTCAAAACATAGATGACGCTAGGTGTACAAATAAACCTTCAGGATTTTTTAATTTCAGTTTAACTCTATTTTTATGTTCTAGCTTGTGAGCAACGAGGCAAAGGTAAGGTTTTAAGTTTTAATATTTATTTAACTCGTAAAATAATAACACCCTTTGGGTGCGAAGCGTAAAACCCGAACCCTATTACTAAGACTCCGCTGTCCATCCGTCTGTCCGTTTGTCACCAGGCTGTATCTCATTAACCGTGATAGCTAGACAGTTGAAATTTTCACAGACGATGCATTTCTATTGCCGCTATAACAACAAACAAGTGAATATATCAAATATTTAAGTTGGGCTGCCATACATGATACAACTAACGTTTTTGCCGTTTTGTACGTAACCCTTCATGCACGAGTCCGACTCGCACTTGGGGCCGGTATTATTGTCGAAAGATGCATGTTACTAAACAAGCTAATAATGACCCTTAAAATAAAGTGCATTACTACGCCTGGCCTGGGTAACGGATAACCCATGACACCGACGTATTCACGGCAGTGTCCATGACAGAGCCTTTTATTTACTCAGGGTGAAGGCCCCGTGGTACCAGCGAGAGCCCTCGATGACTACAGCAGTGCTGTTTCGGTAAGTTCTGGAAATCCATACACAGGCTCAACCAAATACAATATACAGGCCAAAACCACGAAGAATACACAGGCCAAACTTAGGAACAATACACAGGTCAAACCAATAACAATATACAGGCCAAAATTAAGAAAAGAAGCACAGACATAAATTAGGAATTATACACAGGCCAAACCGACAACAATATACATGCCAAACCAAGAACAATATACAGGCCAAAGCCAGGAAGAGGAACAATACATTTATTGTTGGGGCTTTGAATGCCAAGGCACTCAAATGACGCCATCAAAATGTAAAGCTCTCGTGGGATACAAAATTATTATTTTCAGCTCCATCATCTCAACCGTTTAGCCAAAGAGCTGGACGACGTATATAATACTAAGTGAGTATTTAATGCGGGCTGTGCCATGACTGTGGTTGATAGAAATAGTAGTACTCTAGAATATAAGTAATTTCTCACAAGAAACAGTAGGTTACGTATTAAAAATGAATATTTTGAAAGGTACAGTGAATTGTAAAACAGAATTTTGTAAGTCTAGTGAAAACGCTCCTTACAAAAGTCTGACGTCACGCGTTCCTGCAGTTGTATGAAATAGATATGAAATAGATACATTATATAGGTTACAAGAACAACATAATATTTGCTAATATGAGCGAAATTATTGCATTCAAGTTTATGATTACTTTAATGTTTTTGTATCTAATGTAAGTAAAATAACTATGTGAATAAATATTCCGTCTTATTTTGTAACTTTGAAATGCAACTAATTAGAAACACATTAACAAAACTATATGGGTGCATTTTTTTTTATTATTTTAAATTTATCGAGTAATAATCTTCAATATTTTAGAATCTATATCTATACATATAATAAATTTGTAACTGATCGCTGTCTGTACATGGAAGATATATAAAAAAAACTATTACATTACTATTACATACAGCTTTATGAACAACATAGAACCCAAAAGAATGATTTTTAGAATTTTTGTCTGTTGTCCATCGGTTTGTCTGTACGTTTGTACGCGCTAATCTCAGAATCTACTGAACGGATTTTGATGAAATTTGGTATGGAAGTAGCTTAGACTCTGGATTTACACATAGGCTTTTTTATTGCGGAAAAATGTACGGTTTCCGCGATATTTTTTGTAGTCGTAGTTTTTGCGCGTACGAAGTCAACGGCTTAACCTATTTGAATGCGGTTTTGACTAATGCGTTTTGGTTACTGCACTACACTAACATTTTTTAATGCACTACAATAAAATTTGGACCGATTTTAAAAATTCTATTTTTTGCTGTAAAGGATATAATCCCCAATTGCTCTTTTTGACCTGATGATGGAATCCATGAGGAATCGAGGGAACTCCTCGAAATTAATATGAACACAAATAGTGAATTTGACTTTTTATGAAGTAGTCCAGGCATAAACTACCAAAAATAAAGATTTTGCACCAAGGTGTACCCTGGACCCAAAACCTGATGATGGAATCCATGAGGAATCGAGGGAGCTCCTTGAAATTTATATGAACATAAATTGTGATTTTGGCTTTTTCTGAAGTAGTCCAGGCATATACTACCAAAAATATAGATTTTGCACCAAGGTGTACCCCGATATTGAAACATGTTTGGGGATTTCGGCTTTATTTAAAGAACTGAAAGCATATGCCACTATGTCAATTAAAGTAATCATCAGCAATCACCGCCATCATAACGCCATATACCATCACGTTATGATGATAATAGGTAGGTAGGTAGGTACTTCTCATAGTCTTTTACACCGACACATATATCTTTGAACATAACTCTGCCGTTTGTCGAAGCATTTTCAAAATTCTTTTGTTGTTATAAAGAATAGAGTCTTGATTGTTTATTAACATGTTATCTAACATCGAATATAAGAAAAATAATTTTTTAGGCAACATGCCTATAAGGGTTTTAACATATTATTGTTTTATTTTTCAGGCAAATAGCGGCAAAGGCGTAAGTAAATCTTAGGTTACATACCTACTAATTAAAAAATATATACAAGATTTAATAGCGCCGAGAAACATGTTTTAACTACATCAATGTGTGGGATATATTGTTTATTTTATGCCAAGAAATTAATAGTTCCTTCAAGTTAGCCATACGCGATGCCGCTCTAAAGAGGACACAAAATATTAAAATTGCATGAAGGACAAGATGAATAAAATAACCTAGCCAAGGGTATGTCAGGACATGCCCAATGTACTTTTGGCATCTCTTGGTTCCTTAGTACTACGGAACCCCAATAATAATAGCAATATATTATAAACATTAAACAGCATAGAATTAAAAATTTATTAATAGTTAAATACTTAGTCGGATCGATTAATTTTATATGGGCGCAGTCATGATTTTGACTCGATATTATTTTAAAAATTGGATTATAGGAATTTGCTCAGTAAAATTAATTATGGAGTTACCTATATTTGTTTGACCCTGACATTTTTGTTCTAGATGCTAAAAGTCTTCTACGTAAGTATAATAATATTATGCTTCGGTAATAATATATTTTATTTGGTAACAACTAACAAACACATAGTACCTATCTTAATTCTTATACTTACCTATATCCTTTACTTCGCTAACATATAATTATTAATTTCTGTTTTTTTATACATTTTACCTTCTATTGTCATTTCTATTCAACGCATACAATTTCTTTAGGTTCAAAATCCACAAAAGGTTGACAAGGCTTCGGTAAGTTTCTCTTTAAGTAACGTTTGAGTAGACACTTAACAAAACTAAGGTGTTTCTTAACCACGATGCATTATACTCGAAGACGAGTGGATAACGCATGCTTTAACAAAATGATTTCCGAGGTGTAGACATTTTTTTTACTGGCAATTGGCCCAAAAACATACCCACCACTGCGACTCTTGTGTAGCCGGGATCGAAATTGCTAACCAACACAAAACCCCTTTGATATGATCTCAGGGGTGCCCGTTGGACATGATAAATGTCTTGGGACCCGCAACGAAATTAATCAGAAGACTTTAGGAGGAGTAGGAAGTGTTTCAGTTACCCTCCCCAAGCGATCAAGCGGAAGACAGCAAAATTTTAATGACACCAGGGTCTAGACATGTCTTTTTACGTATGCAACGGCGTAAACGTAACGCTATCAAATTAAATTTATATGGGCGCAGTCATGATTTTGACAGATTTTCATACAATTCACATTCGATAATGTTACGTTGCCGCCACAATCAAATGTTCCTGCTAGGCCTGCAGAAAACGATCAGACGCCTGATGGTAAGGGGTTACTGTCACTCGCAGTTAGAGAAGTTACAAGTGCGTTGCAAATCTTTTAAACTTTCACTCCTCTGATCCTACGAAACTTTCAACGCCAGCGTTATTTCCCGCCAGTTTTCTGTAAGGTCGCGGTGTCTCGCTTTCCAACGGAAATGACTCGATAAAGTTGCTGAGCGCGGTGGCTCAGCAACTTTATTCATTAAAAGCGACATCGTGTCGCGTCGGATAGCATGGAGTGAAATTGTAACCCTTAATCCTTTACTCAGCTTATATTTTATGGCGCATAAACATTTGTTTACAGAACCGAAAAGCTTACGATTTGGGCGTGAGTAATTTTTTTAATTACTTTTAACGCGAAGCTATAGTCACTTTGCAAAAGTGTATTACAATTATAAAATTTTGTTAAATTCTAGATAAGTAGTAGTAAGTTACTTTTGCCTTCGGTCTACCCTACCTATGCAGATTTTAGACTTTAATCCCCTTACTAATAAAACTACACAACGGATAACTTAAACAATGTTGCTCTCTTTGTCTGATACGTTGCAAATTCCATATGATAGAAAAAGATAGCAACGTTGTTTAAGTTATCCGTTGTGTAAATATTTTTATTAGTAAGGGGGTAAGTGTCTAATAAACTTTCAAATGTATGTAGTAGGATTATTCTTATTGTTAATTACAACGTTATTCTTATTGTTAATCCACACAAATTTCTGCAATAAGCATTCCTTTTTATTTTGTGCCTTGACGCCGTTTTTACGTTAAATTGTTTTCTCGTGCGATTTTTTAAGTATGCCTCACATAAAATTTCGTTTTCAGTACCCGCCCAATTCTTACCAGGTTAGTTTAAATGCGTTTTTGAAAGCTAAAACCTATTCTATATAAGAAGTTGGTATTCGACAAATTTTCAAGGAAATCTTATATTGTGCCATAAACCGCGGCTCCACCCATGTAAATACAATATTCCACATGAACACTGCAGGTACTTTTTTGGGATAAAAAGTAGCCTATGTGTTTCCCCGTGCTCTACTCTATACTTGTGCCAAATTGAATCAAAATCGGTCCAGTAGTGTCGGAGCATATTCAATGCAAACAAACAAGCAAATCATTCCTCTTTATTATCAATATTATAGATGTTACATGCTCACAATTTCATAAACAAATGTAGGTATGTATTTTTCTCTATTTGTATTTTCTTAAAACAGAAATCCGTATGACCTTGCTCGGAAACCGTACATTTTGGTGTGATAAAAAGTGCCAAAGTGTCCTACCCTGTTGGTTATGTTATGTGCTTCACCTATGTCTAATCTATCCCTATACTAGATTTCGTCTAAATCCATTCAGCGGTTTAGCCGTTATTTCGTAACAGACAGGCGGAGCTTACTTTCGTATTTTATAAGGATTAAAAAGTTTGAAAAATTAAAAAAATATATTCTACAGATGCAACCACTATCAGCAGCAGAATGATGAGGACCAAATCAATGAAGGAGATAACGTAAGATTTTTTTACTTAGGTATCATTATTCTTATCACAATTATATACCTATTAATACGAGAAGCAAGAACTTTGACTACCTACCTACAGATTTACGAGAATTGTGCGAATGGAGAAGTATGACATTTGGCACAGTTGAAGTTTATGTGGAGGAGTGTGTGCAGAAAGCTTATTTCTTTAATTATGCTTCTAAATAAATATAAAAGTTATACACACTACCTTATTCACACCACTTTGCGTTTGTATAAATAACAGTAGGTGTTGGCACACAGTAGAAAATATATATACTCACTTACGTACAGAGAAACAGCTTTCATAGAACGATCCAAGTCGATCTAAATTTGAAAATGTTGACGTCCCCTTCAACGATCCACAATTTATACTATCACCACACCCACCCACACTATAGTGGACACACCGTATGCTTGTATGCTTTTAGCGCAGTCAAATCGAAAGCTAACTATGCTGTTTATCTGTTCCTCTTCCTATAATCCGTGATGTTGGTTTGACACAACTGTCAATCTTTTTACATATTTCATTGCATACGAGGCAAAAGAAACCCCGAAAAGTTAAAACTTCAAAATTAATATGAATTTAAATAAAATTTCGACCATAACATGACCAATTGTAGTAGGTTTTCACCGGGTCTGGCTCGAAGGCAGACCCGGTTTGCTCCAGATTTTCGGCGTTCGATGGGCATCACCAGCAAAAATAAAAAAAATTATATATATATATATATATATATATATATATATATATATATATATATATATATATATATATATATATATATATATATATATATATATATATATATATATATATAAAGTTTGGTGTCAAATTGGGGGTTTTTGCCCATGCCCGATCGATTGCGCTTATCCGCTTTTCAATATCTCTAACGGTTACAAAGATAGACTTTTGTAATCACTAGGTTCATTAAGCTCTGTTCATTACTAATTACGTCATGCAGCGGTAAACAATGGACGGTGATAAGCTTAGGGCCATTAGTGGTTAAGTGTAACAACAATGGTATTGTAAGTGAGTCATTTTATTAGTAAAATAACACAATTTCAAATCGTTGTTTTGTCAGGAATCGAGCAGATGGATCGTCTAATGTTAAGCGATTTCCGTCGCTCATGGAAACTCGCAACACCCTACTCTGGTGTTGTAACCTGCGTTCCCAGTCATAAAAATCCCCAACCCCTCTTGGACCTACGGTAAATCCGCACTCACACCGCGATACACAACGCAAGCGTTATTTCATATCGGTTTTCTGTGTGGCCGTGGTATTTACCCAATGGGAATGGGAATGGGCCGAGCCGGCCCATTCATGCTGAAGCGTAATCCATGACCAGGAACACAGAAAAACTTTATGTTCCTTCGGCGGGATTCGAACCCGCGACCCCCGGCTTGGGCACCAACACATTCAATCAACTGAGCCACAGAGGTCGTCATTACACTTTTGTTTACACATAGGTAGATAGACTTTAGGGTACAGACCCTAAAGTGTATCTACCTAGGTAACACTGAAAATGTTTAGAAAATGAAAAACGGCTTAATGTTGAAAGTTGTCAATACTTTTATTGTTTTTCGAAGTAATCTCCGTTCCTCTCTACACATCGTCGCATTCGATGGAACCACTGAAAAAAGCAGTGGACCCATTATTCCTTAGGGGTCTCTTCTATGGTATTTTCGTACTCTTTCACCGCATCTTCAGGGCTCGTAAAGCGAATACCTCGAATTTTATCTTTAGTTCTTGGGAATAAATGAGTCACAGGGTGCAAGGTCAGGGCTGTATGGTGGATGACTCATTATCTCGACACCTGCCATAGTCAAATATTCAACAGTCCGTTTTGCGGAGTGCGCTGAAGCATTGTCGTGGTGAGGGAGGATCCTGCTTCGAGGGCACTGCTGTCGAATTTTTTCCAAGACAACAGGTAAACAGCGATTGACATACCAGTCTGCAGTAACTGTAAATAGTGGCACGAGATGAGGCTTCATTAAGAAATGCTAATCGCGGTCTATCATAGCTTTGTTGTTGAGTAAGCCCACAACGAAAGTCATAATAAAACATTGACCGAAATTTTTTTCGCGTTAGGTTCATTTTCACGTATAACAAGAGTTTTAGATTTGCCGCCAATTCATAAAAACAAATGACAAATGGATGCAATATACTAAATACATTAGGTTACCAAAGAGTTCTAAAATTGAAATTCAAAAAAAAAATTTTCATTAGCAATGTTTCTAACTGGCCAGTTCTAAACATTTTCAGTGTCACCCACGTATTAGGAAGCACTACACTGGTTTTTAAAAAGTGGATCTATAAGGAATAAAGGTGAACTTTTTTTCAAAGTGTATCTACGAGGAATAATTCTTTAGCAGAACCTCATAAAATCTCCAGTTTTAGAAGAAAATTAAATAGAAAATTTATATATTTTAAAGCAAACCTCATGTATATTTGACGACCTCTGTAGCTCAGTGACCAATAGTTGCAAAGTGGAGGCGGTGCGAGTTTTCTATGTTCTTGAGTCGTGGATATGTATTCAATACTAGTATTAATTGCCCGAGACTTCGCCGTGTGAAATTAGGTTTTAAACTTTCATCACCTATTTTACTCACCTAGGGACTGAATTTTAGAAAACGCTGAAATACGTGACTAATTTTTTTTTTCGTTCTCAATTCATATGAAGTATCATGTAAATATGTCCAAGGAATAAGAAGATTTATACAGGGATAAAAATTTTACCCCCTTGAGTGTTTAATTTAGAAAAATCCATCCTTAGTGGTTGCATACGCTATACCAGAAATACGTGTGCAAAATTTCAAATTTCTAGTCTTAAAGGTTTGGCCTGTGCATTGATACATCAGTCAATTAACTTTTCTTTATTAAACTTTTCGATGTGCAGGTCCTTACTGGCCCTACAGATACAAATGTATTATTATCGATAGGATGTTGTTGCCGAAATAATTTCCAGTGATAGGAATGGAATTGGTGTCCCCATTAATCTAATGATAATAGTCGTGATGAAATACAATTAACATTCTCTAAGTTTTGTTGTTATAAATAGTATTCTCCACTAACCACAGTATATTCATTTTGTACTCTCAAGATTTCAACAGTTTATTCACGGTCACCGAGCGAAGCCGGTGATGTACTAATATTAATACTAAAGTACTAAATAATTTAGATAGAAATAAATGTTAAAGGATATCGTCGTGGGAGTAGAAATCGAAAGGGACCAAGAGATTCCGAATCAGAGAGCTGCATATTTTCTCATACTGAACAACTGTATATTTGAATATAAGCAATTGAACAATATTGTAAATAAGACATCATGAATAGCTATACAGTTATCGTTGACCTTCAAGGATTTAAGGATATCAAAAATAAATTTATCGTAAAAGAATTTTCAATTGCAACCAAAGACTACACAGAGACGTTTGTAATTAAACCACCATATCCTTATAATAATCTTACAAGTGAAGAAAAGAAGCAAGTTCGATGGTTAGAAAAAAATCGTGGACTACGTTGGAGTGAAGGATTCATTGACTATCGTGAATTTCAAAGGACGATTATTCCCTACTTAAGCGGTAAAAAAATACTAACAAAAGGAATGGAAAAGATTAAGTGGATTCATGAGCTATGTCAAGACTGTGAAATAATAGAATTAGGGGAAAAGGGTTGTCCTAAATTTTTAATATTGTATTATAAAGAATATTTTGAGAAAACAAAGAAAAAAGAAAATGACATATCGAATTGTGTTCATCACAAAAATATATGTGCTTTTAAAAATGTACTCTGTCTGAAAACACGGTATTGTGAAAATGCTAATTTGTTTTAATATTTTTATCAAATAAAAAATTTACTTTCTTAATAAAATATGTCTATTAGAATATAATTTTCTTTAATTTCCTTTTATTCTGTTATAATAAATTAAACCAAGGAGAAAAAATCTACACTATTTAGTTTTTTTTATTTGTTCAAAATTTTTTATATTATATTATACTAGCTTTTGCCGGCGGCTTCGCCCGCGTGAAATAGTATTGTTGGAGAAAATCTACTTCGGCGAATAACTCTCTACTTACAGCAATATACTTCTGATACAATATTGAAAATGTTTTTAAGTTTACCCAATGCAGATGGTTTAAAATGGGGCCCTATCACATCGATACGACATGCGCGATCGTTTGATATACATTTATGGCGCTTGAATATAAATTTTACGATATCTTAATACATATTAAAGACTATTTTAAAAAACCCACATCATAATCCGTTGCGTAGTTGTAAAGATTTAAGCATACATAGGGATAGACAAAAAAAGAGACTTTGTAATATACTAAGTAATGATAATGATTATACCGACTATAGTAAAGAAAGAAGAAAAGAAAATAACGTTTTGAATTGTGTCCATCACGAAAAGATATGCGTTTAAAAATGTACTCTGTCTGAAAACATGGTATTGTGATAATGCTAATTTGTTTTAAAAATTTCATCAAGTAAAAATTTCACTTTTTAATAAATGTGTATTGAAATATAATTTTATTTCATTTCCTTCCACTCTATAATAATAATTAAACCAAAAGAACAAATCGACATTGACATTTTTTCGAGATTTTTTATTTGCTTAAAATCTTTAGTAAAAATTTTACTTTTTAATAAGTGTATATTTTGAATATCATTTTAGTTTAATTCCTTTTTCTCTATAATTATAATAATGGTAATTTGTTTTAAAATTTTTGTCAAGTAAAAATTTCACTTTAAAAATAAAAGTATATTGAAGTATCATTTTATATCATTTCCTTCTACTGTATAATAATAATTAAACCAAGGGGAACAAATCGACATCAATATTTTTTAGAGATTTTTTATTTGCTTAAAATCTTTAGTAAAAATTTTACTTTTTAATAAGTGTATATTTTGAATATCATTTTAGTTTAATTCCTTTTTCTCTATAATTATAATAATGGTAATTTGTTTTAAAAATTTAGTCAAGTAAAAATTTCACTTTTAAAAAAATGTATATTGAAGTATCATTTTATATCATTTCCTTCTACTGTATAATAATAATTAAACCAAGGGGATCAAATCGACATCGATATTTTTTAGAGATTTTTTTATTGGCTTAAAATCTTTAGTAAAAACTTTACTTTCTGATAAGTGTATATTTGAAGTATCATTTTACTTTAATTCATTTTACTCTATAATAAATAAAGCGAGGCGAAAAATCAACACCGATATTTTTTAGAGAATATTTATTTGTTCAAAATTTTTTATCAAAATTTTACTTTTAAATGAATGTCTATGTAATTGGAGTATCATTTTATTTCCTTTTACTCTATAATAATAAATAAACCAAGGGTAAAAAAATCGACACCGATTGTCTTAGAGATTGTTTATTTGTTAAAAATTTTTGATATTAAATAATTGATATTTAATATTAAATAATAATATATATTAAGTAAAATTTTGATTTGATAAAACTTTCTAAAACAAATAAGCATTATAACAATACCGTGGTTGTAGTCAGAGTACATTTTTAAAACACATCTTTTTGTGATGAACACAATTCAAAATATTATTTGCTTTTTTGTTTTTCACAATAGCCAGTATAATATTATAATATCAAAAATTTTTAACAAATAAACAATCTCTAAGACAATCGGTGTCGATTTTTTTACCCTTGGTTTATTTATTATTATAGAGTAAAAGGAAATAAAATGATACTCCAATTACATAGACATTCATTTAAAAGTAAAATTTTGATAAAAAATTTGAACAAATAAATATTCTCTAAAAAATATCGGTGTTGATTTTTCGCCTCGCTTTATTTATTATAGAGTAAAATGAATTAAAGTAAAATGATACTTCAAATATACACTTATCAGAAAGTAAATTTTTTACTAAAGATTTTAAGCCAATAAAAAAATCTCTAAAAAATATCGATGTCGATTTGATCCCCTTGGTTTAATTATTATTATACAGTAGAAGGAAATGATATAAAATGATACTTCAATATACATTTTTTTAAAAGTGAAATTTTTACTTGACTAAATTTTTAAAACAAATTACCATTATTATAATTATAGAGAAAAAGGAATTAAACTAAAATGATATTCAAAATATACACTTATTAAAAAGTAAAATTTTTACTAAAGATTTTAAGCAAATAAAAAATCTCTAAAAAATATTGATGTCGATTTGTTCCCCTTGGTTTAATTATTATTATACAGTAGAAGGAAATGATATAAAATGATACTTCAATATACTTTTATTTTTAAAGTGAAATTTTTACTTGACAAAAATTTTAAAACAAATTACCATTATTATAATTATAGAGAAAAAGGAATTAAACTAAAATGATATTCAAAATATACACTTATTAAAAAGTAAAATTTTTACTAAAGATTTTAAGCAAATAAAAAATCTCGAAAAAATGTCAATGTCGATTTGTTCTTTTGGTTTAATTATTATTATAGAGTGGAAGGAAATGAAATAAAATTATATTTCAATACACATTTATTAAAAAGTGAAATTTTTACTTGATGAAATTTTTAAAACAAATTAGCATTATCACAATACCATGTTTTCAGACAGAGTACATTTTTAAACGCATATCTTTTCGTGATGGACACAATTCAAAACGTTATTTTCTTTTCTTCTTTCTTTACTATAGTCGGTATAATCATTATCATTACATAGTATATTACAAAGTCTCTTTTTTTGTCTATCCCTATGTATGCTTAAATCTTTACAACTACGCAACGGATTATGATGTGGGTTTTTTAAAATAGTCTTTAATATGTATTAAGATATCGTAAAATTTATATTCAAGCGCCATAAATGTATATCAAACGATCGCGCATGTCGTATCGATGTGATAGGGCCCCATTTTAAACCATCTGCATTGGGTAAACTTAAAAACATTTTCAATATTGTATCAGAAGTATATTGCTGTAAGTAGAGAGTTATTCGCCGAAGTAGATTTTCTCCAACAATACTATTTCACGCGGGCGAAGCCGCCGGCAAAAGCTAGTATAATATAATATAAAAAATTTTGAACAAATAAAAAAAACTAAATAGTGTAGATTTTTTCTCCTTGGTTTAATTTATTATAACAGAATAAAAGGAAATTAAAGAAAATTATATTCTAATAGACATATTTTATTAAGAAAGTAAATTTTTTATTTGATAAAAATATTAAAACAAATTAGCATTTTCACAATACCGTGTTTTCAGACAGAGTACATTTTTAAAAGCACATATATTTTTGTGATGAACACAATTCGATATGTCATTTTCTTTTTTCTTTGTTTTCTCAAAATATTCTTTATAATACAATATTAAAAATTTAGGACAACCCTTTTCCCCTAATTCTATTATTTCACAGTCTTGACATAGCTCATGAATCCACTTAATCTTTTCCATTCCTTTTGTTAGTATTTTTTTACCGCTTAAGTAGGGAATAATCGTCCTTTGAAATTCACGATAGTCAATGAATCCTTCACTCCAACGTAGTCCACGATTTTTTTCTAACCATCGAACTTGCTTCTTTTCTTCACTTGTAAGATTATTATAAGGATATGGTGGTTTAATTACAAACGTCTCTGTGTAGTCTTTGGTTGCAATTGAAAATTCTTTTACGATAAATTTATTTTTGATATCCTTAAATCCTTGAAGGTCAACGATAACTGTATCGCTATTCATGATGTCTTATTTACAATATTGTTCAATTGCTTATATTCAAATATACAGTTGTTCAGTATGAGAAAATATGCAGCTCTCTGATTCGGAATCTCTTGGTCCCTTTCGATTTCTACTCCCACGACGATATCCTTTAACATTTATTTCTATCTAAATTATTTAGTACTTTAGTATTAATATTAGTACATCACCGGCTTCGCTCGGTGACCGTGAATAAACTGTTGAAATCTTGAGAGTACAAAATGAATATACTGTGGTTAGTGGAGAATACTATTTATAACAACAAAACTTAGAGAATGTTAATTGTATTTCATCACGACTATTATCATTAGATTAATGGGGACACCAATTCCATTCCTAACTATCACTGGAAATTATTTCGGCAACAACATCCTATCGATAATAATACATTTGTATCTGTAGGGCCAGTAAGGACCTGCACATCGAAAAGTTTAATAAAGAAAAGTTAATTGACTGATGTATCAATGCACAGGCCAAACCTTTAAGACTAGAAATTTGAAATTTTGCACACGTATTTCTGGTATAGCGTATGCAACCACTAAGGATGGATTTTTCTAAATTAAACACTCAAGGGGGTAAAATTTTTATCCCTGTATAAATCTTCTTATTCCTTGGACATATTTACATGATACTTCATATGAATTGAGAACGAAAAAAAAAAATTAGTCACGTATTTCAGCGTTTTCTAAAATTCAGTCCCTAGGTGAGTAAAATAGGTGATGAAAGTTTAAAACCTAATTTCACACGGCGAAGTCTCGGGCAATTAATACTAGTATTGAATACATATCCACGACTCAAGAACAGAAAACTCGCACCGCCTCCACTTTGCAACTATTGGTCACTGAGCTACAGAGGTCGTCAAATATACATGAGGTTTGCTTTAAAATATATAAATTTTCTATTTAATTTTCTTCTAAAACTGGAGATTTTATGAGGTTCTGCTAAAGAATTATTCCTCGTAGATACACTTTGAAAAAAAGTTCACCTTTATTCCTTATAGATCCACTTTTTTAAAACCAGTGTAGTGCTTCCTAATACGTGGGTGACACTGAAAATGTTTAGAACTGGCCAGTTAGAAACATTGCTAATGAAAATTTTTTTTTTGAATTTCAATTTTAGAACTCTTTGGTAACCTAATGTATTTAGTATATTGCATCCATTTGTCATTTGTTTTTATGAATTGGCGGCAAATCTAAAACTCTTGTTATACGTGAAAATGAACCTAACGCGAAAAAAATTTCGGTCAATGTTTTATTATGACTTTCGTTGTGGGCTTACTCAACAACAAAGCTATGATAGACCGCGATTAGCATTTCTTAATGAAGCCTCATCTCGTGCCACTATTTACAGTTACTGCAGACTGGTATGTCAATCGCTGTTTACCTGTTGTCTTGGAAAAAATTCGACAGCAGCGCCCCTTTCGTGTATAATAACACGTATTTAGTATATTTTTATACACTTTCGTGTATAAAAATATGCTAATATCTCAAAAATTAGACATCTGCTTCTAAAATGCCTTTCCCAGAACATTCAGGTCGAACTAGTTTGGGTACCAGGCCACAGTGGTATCTCAGGTAATGAGAGCGCAGATCTCTACGCAAAACAGGCCACTCACTCAGGTGGCCTTGACCAATTTAAACTTTACTGTAGTGACCATTGGCTATAGAGCATTTAATTTCCGACTGGAATGCAAGTTGGGATGTATCAAGAAATTTGAAGGGTAAATTCTACTATTCCCTTCAGAGTCAGGTGTTGGTGAAACCTTGGTTCTTCAAATATAGGAAAGCTAAAAAAATTGTCACCTCTAAGTTTTGCCGCCTGCGTTTGGGTCACTGTTGTACTCGTCTTCCTTCACAAAATTAGGGTTAGAGATTCGTCTCTATGTGAATGTGGACTAGATGAAGACACTCTTGAACATATTTTTTTCAGTTGTCCAAATCGTCTCTCCTCACTATATGATTCACTTCCCCCTAATGTCCCTCGCCCTTCTAACTTCCAATCCCTTTTGTCCCTAGTTCATACCCCCTTTGTTTATGTTCTGTGTAATTTTATTAACAATAATAACATTAAATTGTAGTTGTGTGCGTCTTTACTAATAAACTAACATTTTGTATTTGTCTTATTGTTCCAGGTAATAAGGAGATTTATTATGTTGTAAATTCATTTTATTACTAGATTTTAACTATTTTTTCTCTTGTTCTTTCACAAAGCCCCACTTTTGCACAAAGTCATCGTCATTGGCCACAAAGTTTTTTTGTATCTCATCTACACTGACACTGGCTATTCCTCAAGGGAGGCCATTTTTAAAGAAGAAGAAGAAGAAGAAATATTTAACGTAAACAAAAACAATGCACGCGAGGCACAAGCGTCAAGAATCGGAGAATGAATACCTATGAAGTAGGAGTGCAATCAAGCCGTTGTCGCACGGATCCCGACAGATGACGTCATCGTAACCAATTCAGCGGAAGCGCAAGTTTCAAACTAGCCGTGCAGAAAAACTTTAGTAAATCCACCATTTCCTGACGAATTTTAATAATTTGAAAAATAAAATAAAAAATAAAAACTCAGTAAGTTAATACACATGCGATGTACTCAGTAAAAATCAGATTTACTACTGATTGATCCTCATTCAAAAGTATTTTCTACTGTTAAACATTATTTCGACTGTTAGACTGGGACTATATGATCCGGAATCCGGAAGGTCGGAGAAAATTCAGGGCACCGAAATAGAACTCTGGGCTAATATACAATAAAGTTGAAAATCGAACACTGGGCAACACACGTCAGCAATTTTCAAACTCAACGCTCGTTCGTTCGAATTTCAACTCTGTTGAATTAGCCCAAAGTTCTATTTTCAGTGCCGTGAATTTTCTCCGGCCATCCGGATCATATTATAGTTCCAGGTTAAAAGAAATACCTAGGTATTGTATTGTATTTTTTTAAACAAAATTTTGTCATTTTTACAGAGATACTCGGATAAATATTCCGACAAGTACGATGATGACAGCCAAGGTTGAGCAAATCACTCTGAGATAAATAAAGTGTTTCCATTGCAATACACAATTTGTTTTATTTACTTTAAGCTTATATTTAAGGCTACATAGAACACATAATGCTACCAATTTAAATGTCACTAATTACTATTCAATGTGCATTATAGTGCAATACAACAGTGGCATGGGTGTACATAACTCCATTCCTATCGGCTTCACTTACATTATGGAGACCGTCATCCAAATCCCTACCAATCTATACAGGGTTATTAGCTTCAAAATCTGGAATGAGCTGTCAGAAGCCATTTCCAGACCGGTACGACCGTCTAACCTTCAAGAAAAGAGCGTAGTTACTCCTTTCTAAAAGCGCGGCAACGCTCATACGACTCTCCTGGTGTTGCGGGTGTCTAAGGGTGACGGTAATCGGTTTCCATCAGGTGATCATAACAGTGATAACTTTGCTAGGAAGATACTGTATAAAATCATTAAAGATGAAAACAACTTAAATGGTTTATATGTAATTTTAGATTAAAGTTTTAACTTTAATAGTTTTGTAATATTTTTGTAAGACTTTCCATAAGAATGTAACTTACATTTTAATGGTTGAATACATATACATTATAAAATTATAAATTGTTTATTTTGTTTCGTCTAAAATAAAGACAATTGGTGTACAAAACATTATTTTAACTCATTCCTAATATTTCTATAAATTTCACATGATCATTAAATTTGACTAATTACCCACCAATCTTTGTCGGACACGCATAATATTGCTATTCGCTCGCAATATTTTATTCCTTATTGTTATTATAAGAAGACGCGTAAGCAACAAGGTCTAGAGTTGAATTTACGAATGTCATAAAATAAATAAAGACAGAAAACAAACTTCACACATCCTGCGCTCCAAAAACGCACTTTGACTTTGAAAAGGACTTTTGATGTTCAAAAAGTAAGGTGTATATATATAGTGCCGACAATCTTAATGTAGTCTTTCGATGAACGCCAACGCTACCGGCGGCCGCGACCCGCGACCGCGACCAGCAACCAGCGAACCAGGTTCTCAGAATATATTGATAATATATATATATATATATATATATATATATATATATATATATATATATATATATATATTTAATATATATTTCAGGTTCTCAGGTGCTCACCGGTCGCGAGACGCGAACATATAAATTCATACTAAGCAGTGATTTCGCGTCCCCATTTCGCTCTCGGATCGCGGTCTCGCGTCGCACGGCGCGTGCATCGGAAGGCAACCTTTAGTGTACCACTTTTGAACCTTATAGCTATCATGTTATAATAATACTAAAAATAAACTCTTTCTAACTTTTTCTGGCTAGAGGCTATTTCCTACAAAAGAATGGTTGTCTGTTAAGTCGGTTTATGGACGATAATTTTACGTAATAACGTCCGTATCATCACAAGCCGAACGCTTAGGCCGATCGTGCCTCTCTATCGCTTGTTCCGCGCTCTCGCTTGCACGCTCGGCTCAGGCGGAACGTGACAATCAGGCGGATCGTGACAATTTTTCGTGCGTGCAACCGGCGCTCATCAATTTATAAGACGTTATCACGTCAAAAAAACTACTAAATTTAGCTGTTAAACTACTACACTGCAGCCATCTACTGCACATTAATTACATGGCATTTCGACGAGTAAGCGCGGGACGTGCGGTGTGAGTGATCTGGGGGGCGTGCGGTGGCCCTTTGTCGATTGTCTCCTAAGAGAGACGCCGAGCGTTAGGCAAATAACCGAGTGTCCTTAAGCGAGTGACGAACGCCTAACTAAGACAACTTATATATAATAATTATAGCAATATCTATGGACGCTTCACACCATGTCAATCTGGTCCCGTGGTAAGTTCTCGAAGAACTTGTGTTATGGGGACCAGGCAACGGACATATATATTTAATACTTTTTTATACTATACATATATTTAAGAATGTTATTATATTATACACATAATTAATACACATCCATGACCCAGGAACACAGAAAAACTTTTTATTTCTTCGGCGGGATTCGAACCCGCGACCCCCGGCTTGAGCACCAACACGCTCAGCCACTGAGCCACAGAGGTCGTCTGAGGAATTATTTATTGGCAGTCCTGAGCTTTAACACTTCGTTCTGTACGGTCACACTGAGCTCCTGTAATGGCACAGTTTCAGTCTTCCAAAACACATCCCTCTTTTTACAATGTCGGTTACGTCGTTTATTTGTTCGCAAGTGTACCTGAAATATACAAAACGGAGTTTATAATGAAAATCCTAAACCTTAATGAGAGGTATGTTATAAAATTCCTATCACTGGGCAAATCTATTTGGATATAGTGCCTTAAATACTGGTGGGTCAATCTCCAAGAAAAATTTGATTTTGTAACAGACAATGACAGTAGGTTTTTTGTGCACTACACGGAATATCGGAATTTTATCGTTCGGTTCGATAAATTTTATCGCTAATTTGTAGGGATCCCTAGTTCACGACCCGGAACCCTTATGGTTTCGTCATGTCCTTCTGGTACTGTGTAGTGCTAGAAAGATAAAACTGCATGGATATGTGTATTTAGTATTAACCACGTCGACAAAGTGCTAAAATAAAATCACGAAAAAAAATTTTTTTTCGGGGTACCTTCCCTACACATAAATTGGGGATGTTTCTTCTCTCACGTCTAGCACATAGTGTTGGGTATCATTAGATAGGCCTTTTCAAAACATTGAGAGGTTTGTAAGACGATTACGAAATGCGCTTACTTGGAAAACTTCGTACAAAAATAACGAAATAATAAGTAAACATGTCAAATCCTACTAATATTATAAATGTGAATGTTTGTAAGGATGAATGGATGGATGGATAAATGTTTGTTACTCTTTCACGAAAAAACTACTGAACGGATTTCGAAGGACTTCTTGTCTTGAAGGAATGGTAGTACTTTAGGCTCTGGATTAAAACATAGGCTATTTTATCTCAAAAACGTACAGTATCCTATATATAGGTATAAGCTAGTATTGGAATAATCGTACGGAGCCCTACGTGCGCGACCCCGACTCGTACTTGGCTGGTTTTATAAAATTAACCACTGATAGAAGTAAATTGATTTAATACTACCATTTCATAGTAATTAAGTTACATAAACTTTACCCTCTTTATATGCGTATTGACCATAGACCGGAGATGAAATAGAGCTGGGCATAAGGGACATTGTCTAGTTGGCGCTGTGTGTGAACACAGGGCATGCTGATTCCTCCTGTTTGTCGATACAAATCGTCGGCCACAGGTGTGACATTCGTACGGTTTCTCCCCAGCATGGAGTCGACCATGCCAGAGTAGAGACCTCTCGTCCACAAAACTCTTTCCGCATTCTGTACACGTGTATTGCTTAGCAGTCTTAATTGTTTTTTGGGAGCTCCTGAAAAAATTTACATTTTAAGATGAAGTCCTTTTTCATGGACAGAATATAATATAGTTGTTGGCTGTTGGCTGGATATACTTAAGTTTTTATACCTTTTCTATTTCGAATTTAAATGTATTTTCTACTGTCATACTTTTGATACGGTGACATGTTTTTGATACATTCGTTTTGTGCATATCTCACAATACAGTTGCCGCTGGAGAACATCTTTAATTTCGTAGTTTAGTATTTAGTGGTGTATAATACTATCATCTTAGCTTCATTTAAATACAGTCCACTCTCACTCATTAACAATATTAAACACAACATTTAAATCAAATAGACAAAAATATATTATGTTATATGCCTATGTAGTAGCAAATTTTTGTAATGACAGTATGTATAGATAAAAATCTTCGTAATTTACAGAAAAATAGCATGATTAACATTTCCTAACAACTCTCACTATGCATGGACGACCTTGCATTGTCGTACGCCGCGCCGGCTTCGAAAGTCACGCTACAGCCTCACATCCTCACTATCTTGTCATAGCTACAAAAGAATAAAAATGCCAGACCCTAGATTTACAATAGAGAAAAACTACGACAAAAGCAATCATTTAGAGCCAGCGCAATTCCGTCTCAGGTACAGGGTCGTATCCAGACGTGTTGTCGCTCGTTTCGCTTGCGGGACGGCCGGGTGTGAGGGAGCATGAACTCAGCGCATTGCATCATTTTATAGCTTATAGTAAGCCAATAATATATATATAGTAAGCCAATAACAGTGTGAACGACTCCATAACAATGTATGGTGCACAATATTGTTGTGCTATGAGCTATATATTGTAGCATAGTCTGAAAGCCAGTTGATCACTCTCCTTGAATATCTATTTTTGTTTTCATTACACCATAAATAATTGAATAAAGTAGTAGATTTGCATCAACATGTTATTTGTTTAGCTAATTGTGTTCCATGCACTTACAAAAACTTATACTCACTTCATTTCACCTTTCATATGCATTTCATGTTTCCTTATATGCATTTCAAAACTAACTTGTATCTTGTATCTTCTACCGCAGTAGTAACACGTGTATTTGTGTGCGTGTTTACACTCTCTATGTGCTGCTAACTCTCTTTCACTGGCTAGGACTACTCCGCAGACTTCACAGATGTATGTAAACTGTTTAATCTTCCTATCGTCCCATAGGTTCATTTCTTCATGCCATTTCAAGTGTTTGATGATTGTGCTACGCTTTTTAAACACCACATTACAGTGTTCACATGTGTGGACGTCTGTGTGCGTTAATAGATGAATCTTATATTCATACTCGTCTTCCATAAGTGCTCGACAGACCTGAAAACATACATGAACACATCAGCAAGATTCAAAGTATTTTTTGACAAATATTGGCCATTTAATTATGTTTGGGCAGCCCCCAAAATTTTATGTATTTGACACTAAACCATAGCTCAGTATGCATTCAATTTCCTTTTTTAATAACATATGCTAACTGATTCAAGAAGGTCTGCCTATTCAGAAGTCCAATATTCATCTTACTATATATTGAATAGTAAGACATCAGTATGGAGTTTTATTCTATGTGAAGATGTATAGTAGATTGTCGATTATCCAAAAAGAACCACTTATCCAAACTCATGGCAGCCAGACTCGGACATGCCTACCTACTCATGTTGTTTTTTTTGGGTTACTGTTAGTTAGTTACCATTTTAATATAATTTACTACAAGACTGTCCACACTTTTAAATTTAACATAAGTTCTGGGCAAATAAACATTGTTGTCATTAAAGAAAAAAATTGTAATTGTTTAAGTATATTTTTCATTTGCTTGCACATAAAGCATGTCAAAGTTCATGCAGTTCGATTATCCAAATAAATCCATTATCCAAACACTTAAGTGCCCCAATTAGTTTGGATAATCAACATTATATTGTACATAAATTTAACGTACCTGACAAACAAACAATGTGACTCCATGCTCTTCTTTCATATGTTCCTGTAATTTTCTAACAAACCTGTATCTTACAGGGCATTTACTACACATTTTATACGCCATTGGACCACGATTACGTCGTAGCTTCTGTTTCTTAATAACTTCTTTTTTGACCTCCTTCTTTTCAACCAGCTTTAAATGATTCTTATTTCTTTCTAGTTTTTCATTCAAGTCGGACAACTTTTTATACGGATGATTTAATATATCATAGTTGAAAGTCTGAGTGTGTGGAGTTATAGTGGGAAGAGAAACACAAATGTTTTCCATTTTAAAATGCTCAGGGATCGTAATATTGACTTGTGAGCTCAATTTGTCCACATAATACTTCAGTAAATCCTGGTTTTGTAATGCCTGAAGGTAGAATTTGTATGTCTCACCAGCCATCACAAAACATTTCGGACAAACTTTAAATTCTTCTATTGTGTCAATCTGAATGTTAGACAAAAATAAAATTTATCTTGCTAGGAACTTAAAGATTTTTTATACATTAGCCAGACTCATGTATAAAAAATATTTAAGTTCCTAGCATAAAAATATGTAGATGTGCAAAGGTCTTGTCTCCCACTTTATTAAATTTCAAATTCCATTATGCATGGGAGTATGGCAAATTCCCTTTCCCCTGATAATAAGCTACTTTCTAAAAGACCGAAACTGAAATTTACTTGCCTGTTATATGTATACACATGTATAAATTGGAATTAATAACTTATATTTTATTAAACTGATTAGATCTATTGTGTACGTAGATGTAGGATCCAGATTGTGAATAATCATAAGATATGACAAAAAGCAAACCTTTAATCGACAAACTTCTTCCAGAATATCTGCTACACAATATTCAATATTTTCTTTGCATATTTTCGTGAACACATCTTCGTATAAATCTTCCAAAGGCAAGAGACAAATTCGACACAACTTCAGAGCAAAGGTGCCGTTTAAAACATGTTTTATAAGCGTTGCTATATTAATGTTCGACATTTTAGCTCTAGATAAAAAATATTTTAAATTCACACAAGAAAATTTATATTTACCACCAAAAATTAAGGTGCGTTCAAATTAAATTATTGAATACCTTCGTTCAAATTAGATTTTTTGCGTTCCACTCTTGTTTGATGTTTCAACCTCTATTCTCCATGGTTTCAATGACAATTTCAAGTCAATTTCAGGTTTCAAGTCAAAAGAGTATTGATTACTGACATTACAATTTTTTTTTCTTTATAATACATAGACTATAGAGTAAGAGGCTTACAAGGTGTGTTTAAAATACGGGAAAATAGAATTTGCGTTTAAGCTCGGACTACATATCCCCTTACTAATAAAAATATTTAAGGCTGCCACAGACGTGAGGCCGATCGTTCATTTGAGCACATACACGGAAAAAATCGCATCCAACTGAACTGACGTCAGTCGGCCCTTAGGATTAATAACGCCTAGACAGTCTTCAAACAAACGCATCGTACAAAGTGAGGCAAGCAACAGATACATGTAGGCGTAAGCATTACATACCAACACGCACATAAAACTTTAATGTTGTGAAGTGTGTACAGTTTTAAGGGACGGATTTCCACGGAAAATGTTGCTCTTAAAATTGGCATTTTTGATATTTATTTTTCTGGATATTGTGAGATGTAAAAATATAGATAAATTTCATTTAAAACCATCTAAACATGATTTGTAAACATTATTATATTAAACTGGTATTAAGGAATATATTATGGCTTACCTTCATACTGAAAATACTTTAAATTGACAGTTAAAAAATCAGAAAAAACTTGAGAGGTGTCAAGGGACACCCGGATGGAACGAAGTTCCTTTCGATTAATTAGTGAAGGAATTGTAATAAAATTTTTAAATTTTTTAACAAGGATTCGCTCTTCCTTTTGGGGCTCACCTATTTTAGACGAATCTCTCCCGGACTTCATAGATAACAAATTACAACATTTTAATGAAACTTTAGACCGCCTCCTCCAAATTAACTGTCACATGGCCTTTACCGTAATCCGTTTTTGCATTTTCCATAGAGAGAGTATAGGTATAGAGGAGCTAATAGCGTATACAACGCGAAAGAAAAAATGTCATATACATACTTTGTAGCTATGTATATTACGAATAGTATTGCTACAAGGAAAATTTTCCCCCATTTTGGGGGTAAAATAATGTACTTAGTATTTACAGCAGTCCGTTCAGATATTTTGCGACCGTTTATGCCGATAATTTAAGGATCATGCACAGAGAAACTCTGAGATACAGCTTAGTAAAAAAGAGTATGACGCGGTGACAGGTAGAACTAATAAATTTTTTAACTTCTTCTATCCATATTAGATTGAAATGGCATTATAATAAATTTATTTATTATATTTTAATATATTTAAATTAAATATACCATTAAAATTTATTATGGCTAAAATATGACAGTCGAAAATGTTTTTAGTTTCTCCTGTCACCGCGTTATACTCTATTTTGCCAAATTGTAAATTATCTATGAACGGACTATATTAAGGGCCCGCGAGACGATCACACGGTTTGACTCAAACCTTACGTGTTTGATGCAACCGTTTGACGTCGGTTTGATCGGTTTATCAAACAGTTCACTTCACTGTCCAACAAAACAAAGTTAAGTAATTCCATTAAATGAGCTTTAAATCCGTACATGTTTGACAAACCGTTCAAACCATTTTATTTTTTTACATTTTACTTTGTAAACGATAAAATTGGTTTAACTCAAACCAAAATTTACGTGTTTGAGTCAAACAGTTTGATCGTCTCGGGGGCTCTTAAGGTTGTTCAAAATCTATTACGGATAATATAATTGAGCATATGATCTATTGTTTATGTAAAGACGTTTAGGCAAAACTATAATGGATCATAAAAAGTAATTGTACATACTTTATAAAATACATTGCGTTCTTTGAGGCGCTGACGTCATTAACCTCACAGAAACAGGTGATTTCAAGAGGGAGCTGAATGACCTTAACAGCGCCGTAAAGAGCGTAATGATATTTCATTAAATTTTTTTTTCGAATCTTTCAATTATTTTTCAGCCTAAACGTCTTGACATAAGTAGTAGGTTATATGACCAAAATATTCGTACCTAATTGATTTAGAACAACCTTATATTTAGGATGTTTGACTTACCAGAAATTACCGGATCCGACTGCTGGAGCCACGCTTGCATTGTGTTTTGACGAGTTAGTGAGGATGCCGGAGCCCAAAGAGGCTTGAGGATTTTAAGGACCTGGAACGCACTTGTGGTGTTGCGGGTGCAAAATTATTGTATAGCATCAGACTGTGCGCTGCTCGTTTACGATCGTTACATAATAATTATAAGATATTTCTTATGTTAGTTGATATTGACATTCCAGCCTGAAACACTTAAAATAATAATTGCAACCAGATTATCCGTGACTGTGAAGACAATTAAAACTGGCAATCTTGACACCAGGGTTTATCTAACCCTTTATAAATTATGATCAAACAGATAAACCCTGGTGTCAAGATTGACAGTTTCAATTATCTTCCCAATCACGAATAACCTAGTTGCATATTATATGTGATCCTGGAATGTCTATAAACTAACGTGAGAAAATTATGTGTTAAAAGGAAGGTAAAACACACCAATATATTTTTTCCATATTTACTATAGTAAATATACAATAATAATATCACATCTAAGTGAAAACAAAACCAATTTTTATTTAATAGTTTATTATCGCGCTGAGTTATAACAAAAATAGCTACCATTAAGCACAGCACATACAAAATAAGCCCAGCCTCATAAATAGTGAATTTGAGATCCTTAAATTAATATTCTTATATAATTAATATAAAATTGTGTTGGCTATGCACAATTTTCTTTGATATCCTTTGTTTAAAAATTGTCCTAAGCTGTATGATCCTAAAATGTGGTTGTGTCGATCTGACATATTCAGCATAAAAAAATCAGCATTCAGCATGTGTATGGAACATACGTGTTTTGTATACAAACTTGGAGTTTCTTAATTAATAATGTTATTACAAACTATACAATATAATATAACCGGATATAACATAAATGTATAATATGTAATAATAGTGATAATAGTTTGCCCTGTGTCATCACTCATCAGAACTAAAGAGGAGAGGCCTGCCTCGGAATTAAACATTTAATACCAAGAGTGGTGTGTGCGGAGTGTGTGCGTGTGTGTGTTAGCACCATATTGACCGTTTGTTGCTACTGGCCTTTAAATAGAATTAGTTTATTATAGAATACTCTTACGTTATCAGTTTTTTCGGATAGTTTTCGAGTTGCGTGATGAATACGAACTTTCAAATATTTTATTCTTACAGCCTTAATCAACAGCGAATAATGACAGTCGATAAACGATTTGCTAGAAAAATGAGGTTCGCGAGAGAATAATCTTAATCCCAAACAACAATTCAAACACTCTTGTGTAAGGGTAATTAAAATATTTTTCTTGTTAATGCCTCGATTTTTGCGAAATATTATTTCACAAAGTTCACAAATTTTAATCACATCAAACGTGGGATAGCAAAGTCCTCCTTTATCTTTTTTTAATTGAAGGCTTGGGTATTTTGTATTTGAAATGATAGCGGATACGCATTCTTCACACTTAAGCTCTTCTTTCAACTTGCTTACAATAAATCCAGCAATGTATGTAATTATGTGTTTCGAAAATTCAGTCAAAATACTTGGATCACATAAATAATTGTGATCTTTCATTTAAAAAAAATCCGTTTCTCTGGTATTGACATCTAAGTTATCTGTTAATCTACTTTTATCTGATGATCTATTTATTGCTTCCACAGGTTTTGTTAGAGTTAATATGTTAATATGTTGTAAAGGAATACAATTTCCTGACGTTATATGTTTTATTTCGCCATGTACTAACATTCTTTTGAAAGCCGATTTAAATTGTCTTGCTGAGGGGTTATTGTTGAATCCACCTTTGGCCCTAATAGAACTGAAAAAATATTCTAAATGGTCCTGACTTAATTTGTAGGTGCTCAGAAATTGAAGATTATTATTATCAACTAAAGATTCGTATAAAAAAAAATATACTTTTAATGCAAATCAAAAATCCCAAAAATCCTGTTTTTCTATTACAACACATTACGTTCTTATTTCCTAATTTCAAATGTTTAAGGTATGTAATCATTTCTTCTAAGAAAGGCTTTATTTCAAAAAAATTATCGTTCGAAAGGGGTTTTTTATAAGCGTATGCTTTTAAATTTCTTGAATTCATAACATCAAAGAGATTATTAATTTTTCTAATAAAATCAACAGTTCCAGGAGAGTTCTTAAAAGTGCTAATTTTGAGTTCTGTACGACAAAATTCAATAGCATTTGCAACAGAATCACTCATGACTTGTGCAGCCAACTTGACTTTCATTATCTGTTTGCAAAAATTTATATGTGCTTTATTTAATTTATTTCCTAAGTGCAACCCTTCATTATCTTGGAGCTCAACCAGAGATTTTATATGTTCCCAGGATACTATCTGACCTTGTGGATCAATAATTGGCCCCTTTTCTCCCAAAGTATTTCTTATTAATTTCAGCATATGAGATGGGTCTGGAAATATAGCTATCTTGTTATTGCCGACAGTGAAACAAGGATCAATATTTTCATCTCCCAAGTTGCAACCTAAAACTTTCGCCATGGCAAAATTTGTAGGACAACCATCAAAAGTAAGGGAAATAATATCGATTCCACAATCTTCGCATAATAAATTTATACAAGTAGTAACCAAATTAGCTTTTTGTTCTGCACTTATTCCGTCAATCAAAAAATACCCCAAAGGAATTTTCCAAGACCCATTCACACATGTTAGCATAAAAGTCAGTGCATCTTTAGCTAGTTGATCGTTATCAACATTATTGCCAAAATTAACGTATCCTATACAATTTATACCATCAAAATCTAAGCCTTTTCTGATTGCCATTTCGTCAAAACTAAGGGCACAATAAGTTTTGATTTATTTTCTTTTTTTTTTTTAATTTCATGCAACATTTTGATTGCGTTTATGGATTCTTTGGAAAAACCGGGTTCTCCATCGATGCACTGGTACCATCGTGACAGCGTACGCGGGTGAGGCAAACAACTGTTAAAGGTTTCTCTTACAAAATTATAAGCTTTAGGATTAATATAATGCAGGCTTAAGGCAAATTTTCGTAACTCTGGCGTATATTTGCGTTGTGTTGATTCTTTACATAAAACCTTTTTTAAAAAATCCCTGTTTACGCTGCTGATTTGTTGTCATCAAACGTCTATTGATGACAACAAATCAGCAGTTTCTTGGTTAATCAAAGAACAAGTTTTCAATTCTTCAATAACATTAGTTAGCTCAGCGGTTTTTTTCTGTAAACGCCATGTCTTGGATCTTAATGCGGCAAATTTTTTTTCTATTTTCGCCTATAATTGTTTTTTTCGCTAGTTTTTTTATTAGCTTTTGCTTTCGCGGCGTTATTTCACTCATCAATGCTGATTGTGTCTCTTGAGCCTGGAATAAAAAAAGTCCTTGTTAAACTACACACAAAACCTCAAAAAGGTCACTCATTGCAGAAACATGTACAGTTATAATACACTAGTATTGTGTATACCTTGTGAAGTGAGACTCGAAAATAATTTCCCATAAACGAAGTAATTTCCCTTTAATTGTTATTATTGTTAAACACCATACAAAAAAAATCTACTAACTGAAGTGCTTTCAATTTCTATCTTCATAGCAACTTCGACGGGTAAAGTTGTTGAGGAACCACCAAGCTGAAAAACAAAAAATATTTTTAAAAATTTATCACTTTAATGATATGTAATACTCTCGTAAAATATCTTAAATAGTATTATATTAATACTTGTTTTAGATGTGTATGTAATACTAAGAACATATTGTAATAGCAAAGTTATATACCAATTGATTAAATATTATTTATAGTAAAAAAGGGGTAAATATCGATAGTTCCTTTGTTTTTATGCTCGTAGCGTAAGATTCACATTTAGAGGTACTCTCTTGATCAACAATTTGGTTTTGTTGATGTTGAATCTGTAATGAGGAACATTTGATAAATATGGGGTGATTTAGTTTAGAATAATTGAAAACAATCAAAATCACAGAATATGACTAGTCAAAACCCTTTGTTAAAACTAACCAGGTAATACAACAAATATTGATGTCTGTTATTGTACAACATGAACATATTAATATCGGTTTTAAAGAATATTGCCTATTACGGCAACAATTTAAAGTTCCCTTCAATGATGTTATAAAAGGTTTACTATTTTATTCACTGAAGGTATAAAAAATAATATTTTAATTATCTTACTTCTATGTGAAGAGTTGGAACAGAACATGGCTTAATGTTCATATAAGTTTTATTTTTGCTCGGTTGGAAGGAATTTGACTTAAAATGTCTTGAACACATTCGAGAGTGCATAGTTGGTTGCCAGTTAACACGACCTGTACACTCAATCCATTTACTTCTATATAGTAGTTCGCGAGGAAAGCTAAAAGGAAGTATGTTCTATTAGTAATTTTCCAGTAGTTCTCTTGAAGGTTCTTCTTGAATCTATGCATAGATAGTGCTATACTAATGTATAGTAAGCAATTGTTGACTTTTGGCCATATGGGCTTTAAAATATAGTAATTATAATTTACAGCTAGGAACAACGTCTTTTAATGACCAAAAGAGTAGATTAAAATTTCCATGCACTGATTCCTCAATAAAATAAATATATATAAATCACATATTAAAGTAATAGATGTATCAGATAAACCAAAATAAAAGGCGTGCATTGTGTATATTTGTTATTATTTGTGGTAAAAATAGTGAGAAGCTGGTATCCCTGAATGTGTATAATCCAACCATATCAACATGTCAAAGAGTATGAATACGCTTCTATATACATCAATGTCATACGCACTTTTGTAGGATAATACCATTTATTTATTGCGATTTTATCATTTAAAAACTTTAAATTCGATGAAAATGTGAATAATACTAATAGAAAATAGATGATAGTTTTATACCCTGTATGTATATTTAGATTTACATACAGGGTCTAATCAAAAATGCAACTTACCGGTGAAAGGTTATAGTTGCTTCCTTTCGCTCACTACGGCTTTTACAGCCAATAACACTGCAATTCACCATAATTACAAACTAATTGCTGCGATTACAACAATAAATATCACGATTTCAAAACGAATAGACGACACTAAACACAAAAATATTTTCACACGAAAAGTGTCTGCCACCGACGCACACCGGTGGCAAACAAAAATAAAACGATACGCAAAAAGAGACAAAAAAAGTTCTTTCGTCCTGCTCACACCTACAGATTTCACATTCGCATTTTCTTACTCTTATAATTATTATTATTTTAGCAGCTCGTCTATTCTATTCTCTGTCTACGGCATTTTCGTACCTAAATTGACATATGTCTTACGGTGTTGCCAACTGTGGAAGTTCCCTCAACTTCTCAAAAAGTTGGATGATACCATAAGGCAAACGCTCTCCACTATTTTGAATACAAATTTCGATGACCGCGCATGGACTCAGGCAACGCTTCCAGTTAGGTTCGGTGGCCTGGGTGTTCGAAAGCCCTCTGACATATCGCTTCCGGCCTTCTTGTCCTCAGTCCACGCGAACCATAGTCTTATCTCCAAAATACTACATCACCCATCCTACTCCAATACCTTTACCTTTATAGTATAATAAAAGTTACCTTTCTAGACGAGGCCAAGGACGCCTGGAGCGCAACTAGTGCTTGTAGCGAATTGCCTGACAATACTTTTTCCCAAAGGCTCTGGGACGAGCCACTCTGCAGACTGGTACGAAATAATTTTCTTAATACGTCCTCCAGTCCTGTGGAGCAGGCTCGCCTCTAAGCTGCGGTGTTGTGGGAGTCGGGCCTTTGGCTACTAGCATTACCGTCACCCAATACGGGCACATTGCTGGATCGAACAGCTTTCCGGTTAGCCACTTCCCTGCGTCTTGGCACCCCCCACGTCGTCCCCCACGTCGTCCCCCATCGCTGTGTTTGTGGTGCAAACGTGGACAGCCTCGGACACCACGGGCTGTCCTGTCAACGAAGCGCCGGCCGCATCTCCCGACATCACTGCCTGAACGATCTCATCCGTCGGGCTCTTGTCACCGCCGGAGTGCCAGCTGTGCTGGAACCCTCTGATTTAGCGCGCGACGATTGCAAGAGACCAGACGGTATGACCCTGGTCCCTTGGAGAGTGGGACGGGCTCTTGTATGGGACGCTACTTGCGTCGATACACTTGCTCCGTCCCATGTCCAGGGCACCTCGAGTTCTGCAGGTGCGGCCGCCAATCAGGCGGAAAACCTCAAGCGGCGCAAATATGAGAACCTTAGTGGGGATCTCATATTTGAACCGTTTGGGGTTGAAACCTTAGGTACATGGGGTCTGGGTGCGCACAAACTTTTCAGAGAAATCTCCAAAAAACTCATTGAGGCCACCCGAGACCCCAGAGCCGGCACCTACCTGGCCCAGAGAATAAGTATCGCAATCCAGCGAGGAAACTCTTTGAGCCTTCTAGGTACTCTGCCTGGTGGGGACGACCTGGGAGATTTCTTTGTTTTGTAGCGTTTTAAGTTTGGAGTAGTTATTATTTTTTTAGTACTTACCTACTTTTATAGTTTGTAAATATTTTAAATAGATTTTAGTTAATTTTCTTAAAATAAAAAGGCTTAATGGTCAATGTTATGTCAAAAGCTTTTTTAATTCTTTTCCGATGCATTGTGACACCCTATAACGACACAAACCTTTATAATGTCCGACTATTAAAAAATAGTCGGGAGATGTAGTATGCACTAGCGCTTGACAACTGACGGGTCGTTCGAACAAACTTAGCCGATATGGCTCAGTATGATTTGCTTCACTTTTCATGCGCGTACCCGGTTTCTTGGCGTTTTAATATAAGATTCGGCCTGAACGGATTCGAGTACATACACGGAAAATCGCATCTGGTTTACGGCGAGCTTCGTTCTTGTTTTTAGGGTTCCGTAATACTTAAGAAACCCTTATAGTTTCGCTCTGTCCGTCCGCCTGTCTGTCTGTCCGCTCTCCTAACTTCTGTAATAACTTTATGACCATAACTTTTGAAGTAATTCAAAGAAAACCTATTGCGCGTTGATAGTTACGGAACCCTCCTTGGAAATGTCGTGACATGCTCTTGGTTAGGTTATTAATTTATTTATTAATTGTATTTTGCTGTAACTGTAGTCACGCTATCGACGAATCCGAATTATTGTGCCATTCCAGTAATAGTTGTTATAGAAATCATTTCTCTTTGTTTTATAGTAATAGTCTTTAGATTTTATCAACCATAGTGGCTCTAAAGATTCAAATACTTAAATTAACTCTAATAAATATTCTTTAGAACACGTTGCCATTTTTAGGATTCCGTACCCAAAGGGTAAAAATTGGACCCTATTACTGAGACTTTGCTGTCCGTCCGTCTGTCACCAGGCTGTATCTTAACCTTCGTATACCGTGATAGCTCGACAGTTAAATTTTCACTTATGATGTACTTAGGTATTTCTATTGCCGTTATAACAATAAATATTAAAAAATTTGAGGTTCCCATACAACAGACGTGATTTTTTATGTTTTGTACGGAACCCCTCTTTCCGACTCGCACCTGACCGGTTTTCTTTTACACTCGAATTTTATTACCGTTCAGTCCAATTTTATTACCGTTCAGTCCATCCGTACAGATCAGAATTATTGTTGCCAACTTAGTTGTTTTACAAAGTTTTACAACTAAATTTAGTATTTTATTTCCTCTTTAGTAAGAATTTAGTTGTTAGTAGGGGTTTTGTAAAAAAATAGCCAGACAGTAATCGTAATATGCAAAATACTATGGTAACACGCCATTTTGCATATCCTATTATGACACCTTATCATAATAGCACATAGTAGCACGCGTCCGTAAGTCGCTTAAAACTACCGATTTAAGTTCTGTAATATTTGCTATTATATTTTTATTTTTTTACGCTAAAATTATCATATTATCAATATATTAAAACTGAAATGCAGTGGTTTTTTGTTATCTTTTATTGAGGATTTCTATGTTTAGTAGCTTTTTTATAGTTATCTGTACTCTTTTAGTAGTTTTAGTAGAAAACGACGCGAGTTTAGTAGTTTCGCAAAAACAGAGTTGGCAACACAGGAGCGAATCGGTTCAGTCCTGTCCGACTGAAGGACTTTGTATCCATGGTCATGAATAAATTTAAAAAAAAATCGGTTCAGTCTATCCGGCCCACTGATGCCGAAATTGCATCTCATCACACAACTCGAAATTGCACACAGACGATACGATTTTGCATCCGTTTAGGCCGAACTGAAGGAAAACCGGACCGTGTATGGTACCCCTTAAACAGTGGAAAGTTATACATAGTTTTGTCTTTGTCTGATACGTGGAAAAAGTAGCTTGGTAGACAAGGACAAAACATTGTATTGCTTATCCGTTGTGTAAACATTTTTATTAGTAAGGGGGTAAAAGTTTAGGCTGGGATTAGGACTTATAATAAGTTTAGGCTGTTTATTATGCATCCGGAATCCGTAAGGGCGGGGAAAATTCAGTGCACTGAATACATACTGAATAGAACTCAGAAAATGTAAAAAAAATTGAGATGTCAACTGTCAAAGTTATGTCAAATACAGGAATGTTTTTGCGATTTTTTTCAAGTTTTACATGCCATGATAATGTAAATAATTCGGCGTTCTATCAAAAATGTGTATAAAATAAACTCATTCTTCTATTTTCCGATCCGTTTCTTTTATTATAAAGAAACTAAATACCAAAGTACGCATTAGTTCTGCCGCACCGTACGTTCTTTGTTTCCGGCTAATATAAATTTGTATTTAATTTCAAGGTTTCATATTGTGATTTTTTGTATTTTTGGTGGCTAATCAGTAATTAATCTTAAACTATTTTAAAATGCAAACAAAATATAAGCATTGAAATAAATGTTATAAAATAAAACCTACATCCAAAGTACCTCTTCTAAAGTTAAGAGGTCAAAAAGAAATAATAAATGGTTGATTGTTATTTATTATGATTGTTTTAGTAACAATAAGCTAAACCTGCTGCTTAATTAGCACTTTTTTACCTTAGGAAACATGACAACAGTAGGGTCATCTGATATGCAAAATATTACACAGCTTGAAGATAAAATGGATATAAAAATTGAATCAAATGAACTGACTGCAGAAATTAAATCGGAAAGTGATAATATTGAAGCGAAGGAACATGACAATCCGTTTCAAGATATTCAATTGGAAGTTAAAGAGGAAATCCCTCAAAATGAGGAAAAAATTAAAGATGAATTCATTCCGGAAGACACTAAAGATACAGATCGATCAATAGAAGAAAAAGAAATGGAAATTACTGAACCAAAACTTGAGGAATTTAGTATTAAGTTGGAGAGAGAGCAGAGTGAGGTATTGTTTGAAGAGTATCAGTATATATCACAGGACGAAGGTAGCATGGACAGTGATGAAGCCATAGCTCTGCATAATGTAGAAGCGTGTTTAGATGATGAGGAAACAAAAGTGGAAGATTATGAGGTTTGTATACTTTCCAAGAGCTTAAGAAACAGTGTAGTAAGCATGCAGCTCTGTATGTACTATATCAAGCCTTATGTCAACTTACATACAAATCATTGAGTAATCTGCTCGCACCAGGGTGCGACCATCGTGGCGATTCAAAATTGAACTTTATTCACTATTGTTTTAAACACTTACGGATTGTGTCACCATGCACTTTTCTTTTTCCTCATGTTTTAGCTACTTTCCAGCAGCCGTGGTCATGGGAGGACTGAGGTGTCAGTTGTCAATTTGTTGAAGTTGTTTAAACTACCCGAAGATTCTTCAATTATTATTTGTGTTCCGATCCATGCAAAACATACTAACAGTATCTTGAAGCGGTGGTGATTACTAAAGATACTGTTACTATGTTTTGCGGACCACAACTGCTGGAAAGTAGCCGCCGTGTACTGCGACACAATCCGTAAGTGTTTAAAACAACAATATTCGCGTAAACATAAGAAATCTTTATTCACTACTCAAGAAGATACATGTTTCATTACAAGAGCAATTCCGCACTTGTTGCAGCTTGAATTTGAACTATTGCAATTGAATCATCATCATCAATGTCTCTTTGTATGTAGGAAATAAAGTTCAACACCACGTCACTTCACGTTGTGTCTCCGTGTGAACTGACGTTTAGGAGTAACTATCTGTTAGGCCGCTGCCCCGAATTTTGCGGTGTGTGCCGCGACGGCAGGCAGTGAGTACAGTGAGCTTGTGCGCAGGTGGGCGCCATAGTCGTCACTGCATGTCAGAAATGCAATTCTGTTGCTGCTGTCTGTGTCTGCCGCCGCGCCGCTCAAAATTTGAGGCGGCCTTAGGAGAAAAGTTCATTACCTAACCACATATTTAGTGACAGTGACTTTGACTAAGAACAAAAATGCCACTGGTTATGATTATTAGCATTCATTTTGTATTTTGTTACAATATAATGTGGTTAGCATTAGGGAACATACCCATATTATGTGACGTGTCAGGGGGGAGGGGTGTTTTCAAAATGCAACGCTTGATCAGCGGGTGGAGGAGAGGTTTAGGTTTTTGTACACATAGTCAACAAGAAAATCTTGTGCAACAGCCGTACTAATGGCCGTTGCACTTGAAAAGGTGGAGGGGATGGGTCTTGGCATATACTACAGATTGTCATCGTGGGGGGAGGGAGGGGTGGCAAAAAGTAGTTATGTAATATGGTATGTTCCCTTGCATAGTCAATTAATGCCTGCTTATTAATAAGAATTCAGTAAAGTTTTTGAAACAGTAAAACTATCTAAACTTATCTTCAATTGTTGTCAGTTGATAAAAAATGTTTCATAAAATTACTTTTTAATAAAAGATTTATTAATGTTTTCAGCTTGACCACAATGATGCCAAGTATAAAGATGAAATGGATTTAGGTGTTACAGAAACACATCTGATTTCAAACAAGTTTATAAACACAACATCTACAGTTACCATGCCTTGTGAAGGTGTGATTGAATCCAAAACCACCAAGACTTTAATAATGGAAATTCATCCAATGGTACGTAGTTATGACAGGATGTCCAAAATTGGCAATCCTGAAGTTATTTTGCCAACAACTAACGAAGATGCTATTCATGAGGATAGCTACGACGATTTCCAATTGAATTCTATAACAGGCGACATATTGCCACTAGAACAAGAGTTATTACAAGCAAAAAAGAAAAAAATTATTAGTACCGAGTATCAATATATATGTCCGAAATGTCCCAAAGCATATAATAAACCGTGGGGGCTCAAAAAACACATGAGTGTCCATGATTGTATTGAAAGAAGAGCTCGAGGTGTCATACAAGGTATTCAAACAAGATTCGAAAGAAGAAATATGAATTTGTATAAAAAAGTTTACAAAAAACAAAAACCGAAAGTAGACATGGATCAACAGAAAATTCGAAAAGATCGTCTAGAAAAACGGTTGCAAAGAATACAGAATTCTGAAACTGAAAAACTTGTGATGGATAGTTTAAGTAATGAAGACAATAATTATAAGATAGAAATTGAAATTAACGATGTTAAAAACGATAATGTTAAAAGGGAAGGCTATGTATGTGTGTGTGGCCAGGTGTTTAAACGTAAAAGTAGAATGGAGACTTGTCGTCGCTCTCACGATACTAAAATAGACAATGCGTCTCATTCTTGTATCTCATGCTCTAAGCAGTTTAAAGACAAAGAAGACTTGGTAACACACAGAAAAAGGTTACATAGAAAACGCTTTCCCTGTAAATTTTGCCCCACCGATTATAACACTAGAAAAGAACTCTTCAAACATTTACAAATACACCAGGAGGTCCAGCTGACAGAGTACAAAGTGATATCAGAAGTTGTTAAAGGAAAGCAAAAGATGAAATGTTTTATGTGCAAAAATACCTACACAGAGTTATCGGGTTTAAAATCCCATGTTATGGAAGAACATAAACAGCCATATACATGTCGAATTTGCAAAGAGAATTTCAGTAAAATTATGGATTTTTGTAATCATACAAAAACAAATCATCCAGAAATAGAAGGGCAGCCAGTCTTAGATGTTTTAGAAGCATTTTCAAAACTGGTTAAGGCTTGGAAATGTGAAGAGTGTGAGCTACAATTTCATGAAGCTGATAAACTTGCAAAACATCAAATTGAAGAGCACAGTCCAGAAATCAAATCGGAAGCCCAATTCCAGTGTCCAGATTGTCATAGAATGTTTGTAAGTCAAAAAGGTCTGACGTCTCATGCGAGGATTCATCATAGTATAGAAAATATGGAGTCCGAACCAACAACAGGAGTAATGTGTGTTGAATGTCGTAAGATTTGCAAAGATATGGACGCATTGGCGTCGCACATGCGTCTCCATTCTCCTGAACGAAAGTATCCATGTAAGTTTTGCGACTTTCGTTTTACTACGCCGGAAAAAAGGAAGGCACATGCAGAAATTCATACCGGTGACATGAAATTTGTCTGTTTCATTTGTGAATACCAGTGCAGCTCAGAAAATAGGTTAAAACAACACAAAATGTCCTTGAAACATGTGAACATGAAAGAGTTTCTTCTAACTGGAAAAACTCTTTTACAAGAGGAACCCTCTAAATCAGCAAAGAAAGAAAGAAAAGATGAAGCGAAAAAACGAAAGAAAGATACATCATCAGATGATGAAAAAGAATTAATGTGTGATATTTGTGGAGAAAAGTTTTCGAGTAAGAAGAAAATGTTGAAACATAAAGATTCACATCCATTTATAGAATTTCCAAACGAAGATACACCAACTAGAATATTTTTTAAATAGTTCTTGCCATTTTAGGCCCATGCCCATTGGAAACTCATGAAAGAAAGAAACTTTGAGGCAGCTATTTCCAAAAGGTCAATAGTTTGTTGACATATCTTATTAAATTTATTCAGTCTTAATGCAGATCTACGAAAAGCTAGGGACCACTTAAAAATTCAATTCTTATATTTTTTTATTTAGTTACTATAACTTTTATTATTTCTATAAATTATGTAGTTTTTTTTATAATTCTTTTATACTCGTATATTTTTTTAGATACTTTTGAATTTTTATATAATTTTGAATTTTGTCTTATATGCTGGGAAAAAGATTATTAATATGAGTTCTATACGTGACGCGGCGCTGCATTTTTGCACTGCCCATGCGCTGTGCAGCACGGTGCAAGTCGACATTTGAACTCTTACAATAAAACCTGTATCTTCTTGTGTAATGAATAAAGTTCAATTTTGAATAGCTATCTTTAAACCACGTCGTGTTGACCCTTATTCTTATTTAATCTGGATCTGCACTAGGGTACATTTGTAAGGGGAGGGATAACTTGTTATGGACATTGTACACATTGGATATATTTTATTTGGTACTTGTGCACAGAAAGCACATTTTCTATATTTTTTTCTCAAGTTTACAATAGCCCAAAGAATCCTTTCAAGAAACCCTCTAACCATTTTAATGTAGATGTTGCAATTTTTTTTTAAACCATAAAAAATTTATCCAATGTGTCTGGGATTTGATAATAATTGATTGCCGATTGGTGATTTGTTTGTGATGTCTAGTCTGTTGCTTGGGGAGTGATGGTGCCTGAGAGATAAAGTATTATTTTAGATTTAAGCGATGTTACTACTTTAGATATTATAAAAGTTAGTTCTTTATTATGTATTGTTTTATTTATTCACATTAACATTATAACAACTGACCAATATTGCATAAATATAGATTTTTGTCTCAATATCGAATAACATACGGTATTTTTACCCGGCTATGGCGAAGCCAATAGGAAAGGTAATGATTTTGGCAGTCTGTATAAATGTATTATGTATCAAGGTATGTTTGTACCATCGTAGCGCTTAAACTTTTAATCCGGTTTTAATGAATGAGGTGTCAATAGGTTCGTAATTTAATGAGTAACAATATAAATTCTTATTTTGAATTTCCAGTATCGCTCGTTTTCAATTCTATCAGTCGCAAGGCAAATTTGCCAACCAAAACGACAAGGCGATTAGTCAAGCGAGACGCCGCACGGTGAAAACACCATCGACCCATCATGTAAATCTCGTATAAGCCTTTAAAATGTTGTATTTTAGTTATTAAAATAATCATAAAGAATATAAGTTGTTACCAAAATAGTGCTTTCTATTTCTATTCCGCTCGTCAATAATTTGATTACACATTATTTAATAATAATTTGTAAATATTAATAATATCTATGGATGCTTCACACCACGACAATCTGGCCCCATGCTATGTATCCGAAGAACTTGTGTTACAGGTACCAGAAAAAGGGAAGTATTTTTAATACTTTTATACTATACATATATTTAAGATTTTTATTATATTAAACACATATTTAATACACATCCATGACCCAGGAACACAGAAAAACTTTTTGTTCCTTCGGTGGGCTCTAGCACCAACGCGCTGAACCACTGAGCCACAGAGGTCGTCAAAATATTAAATGTAAATAAAAATGAGGCCTTAAGATTTAAACACGTACCTACCATATAAATGCGTATCTACCATAAAAAGCCCATAAGAAGTATATATTCACTTTTTAATAAATTAAATTAATTGTTTATCCTACTAAGTACTATAATTATAAATGTGAAAAATGTTAAAAGTACCTGTTGGATACTGTATTTACGCGTGCAGTGCCGCGGGCAAAAGCTAGATTTTAAGTATTTTCTTAGCTACATTTATAGCCAATCATAATTAATAGACCACAGCACATATTTTTTCCGTTAAATCTTCTCTACTTCTTCTCTTATTATTGGCAAACCAATTTCCCGTTAAATCGGGCAAAAGTTGAGTAGCTGGCATCACAATTTTTCACAAACACTAGAATTTGTCACATGCTCACATGCAAGTCAATTTACACACTAGGTACATTATTGAGTTGCCGCATTGAAGAAGAAGAAGACGAAGCTATTATTTTTCTCTACAGTTGACTTCAAAGTTGCTTAAATCAAACCTCTCTGTAATACAAAGTTATCACGAGTTCCCTGGAAAATCTCTTTATATTTCGAACTAAATCAATTCATTTATAAGCACTTGGGGAATCGAACGAAAAAAATTTATCGCAACGTAAAAAACGACGCGATAATTCAATATCATCGGCGTCAAACACTCGACAATTCAAAGTTGCAGAGAGAAAGAGAGAGAAAGAGTACAGAACTTGCAGAGGCACATTTTGAGATACGTCCAAACTCGTATAATCGTGCACGAGCCTTTGTTTTTGTAATAATTATATATAGTTTGACACACACTTCTGAACGCATTGGTCTGGTTATTTTAAGTTATTTATCAAATATAACAGTAAGATTAATTAATTCACATTAAGAATATATACATGTATGTACCTCTCTAAGCTTTTATGATTGTTAAAGAACAGCAGTTAATAAATATGTAATACATAATAATTGATTATGAACACTGAATAAGTGTTCCTTTTAATATACTGAATAGGTGTTCCTTTTAAGAACCTTTTGATATTTCAAACACTCGATAATTCGTAATATTTTAGGAGCCCCCGAGTTTCGAATTAACGAGAGTCGACTGTATTTATATACTTATATGGCGTGCTTAAAACCAATTGCCAGTATCAAGTTAAAAAAGGGGAAATTAGAATTTTCGTTTCAATTTTCTACACCGTATTCCTAAATCGTCAAGTCTAAAGTCAAAATCGGCAAAACTCCGAAGCTGTTTTTGTAAGGGTGTGCTCTACGCTTTTCTATTAAAAAAAAAATTACTCGACAGCAGGCAGCTTGTGGCAAGCAGCATGTCGAAATACGAGTTTTGCAATGGAATTCAGTGGGTGAAGTTATGGTTTTTGTATATTCTTCAAAAATTTGTGTTATTCCGGTTCTTAATGTGTAATATTGGTAGAATATTAACCATTAAATATTAGTTAACGTGCACAAGTGTGGGAAAGTGGTACAACTTCAAAAAATGTGCTATTTTGGGTTCCTCCAAAACTCCCTAGAAACTTTCAGTAAAGCTTCTACCACTTTACTGAATCGACTGACTTGACTCATTGACTGCACTGACTATTTATTTAGACTTTGACTAGACTTGACGATTTAGGAGTACGGTGTTGAAAATTGAAACAAAAGTTCTATTTCCCGCCTTTTTAACTTGACACTGGCAAATGATTTTAAGCCGACGCCATATATTTATATACTAATGAAAAAAAAAGCCAAAAACAAACGTCAATAATTGGCACAAAAGTATCACAAAAGTCAAAGGTAAACCGAATATCCCGTTAGGTACCTAGTGTTTTTCTATTTATTAAATACACATTTTTATAAAAGGAAATTGACTTAAAAGAAAATTAGATTATCGAAAAAAATTGATACGTTTAAAGTATTGGCAACCAAAGTGTTATCGCCTGGGTCTTTAGATTGGCGAAAAAAGTAGGTTTGATTTAAAAAGTTAGTGAAAGTTATTTTCGCTGCTAACGAAGCAGATTAACCGGGTTATTGTATAGGTTGCACATTTTTTATTTCTAATATTCTTTATTCTTATAAAACTTCGTTAAACTGACATGGAGAAAATAGACGGTTTGGATCAAAACCAAACTCGTAAACGAAGTAGGAAAAAGAGAGATGGGCCTGAACTTCCATTCGAAGAGAAATATTTAGCTAAATTAGAACGTTATAGGAATCACATGGCGAAAGTTAGGCTTAACGAAACACCGGAACAATACAAGGCGAGGCTAGAGCGCGCAAGAACACACGCGGCAAAGACGAGACAAAGCGAAACCCCTGAGCAGCGGGCCGCAAGACTAGAAAGAGCTCGCATCTACAAGTTGGAGTCGAGAAGAAACGAGACCCCAGAACAGAGAAGCAAACGTCTAGAAAGTGCTAGAAAGCAAACGCTGAAGTACAGACAGAAAGAGACTCCGGAACAACGCGAGGTGCGCCTCGAACGCGCTCGGATATACAATTATCAATTGAGACACAGTGAGTCACCCGAGCAGAGAGAAGCGAGGCTCGAATATACTCGGAGATACATGGCGCAGATGAGGAAATATAAAATATTCACAGGTATGATCAATCAAGCAGAGAAAGACCAGTGGGGAGCCCTCCAGGCGTTAATGAATCCTACAAATAAAAATTATAATAATGGTAAATATTCTCCACATCCTGATACTTATAAAAAACTAACTATGAAATGTTTGTTATCTAAAATTTTGTAAAAATGCTTCTAATAATTTCTTGTTATTTTGTTTCAATGAATTTTCAAATGAATTTTTAACACATTTTAAACTTTTAACTTATAGAGGACTAGCTTTTGTCTACAATTTTGTTGGGGTAAATTGGGCTTTACACAATCTTTATAATTTATAGCTTACTGGCTCGTGCTCGCAACTTTGTTTGCGTGGAACTATTAATAGAAACGGTACCCTATTTTTTTAAATGGACACTAAAATAAAAGTAGTAGGCTACTTAGTTACTCCATATAACATCAGCTATCTGCCAGTGAAAGTCTGGTCAAAATAGGTCAGGCTGTTTCAGAGATCAGAGAGAACAAACTGACAGAGACAAAAAATTTAAAAATTAATTTTTTTATGTAGGTACTGTATATACATGTATATGCTTTTAGTGCAAAGCTGTTAATTTTAAATTACAAACAGACACTTTAATTTTATTTATTTGTATTGATGACACAAATAATATTGTGACTTTCTTTAATTGGTAAAAGAGTTTTAAATATCAGGTCAGTAGATTGAGAGATTACCCATATATAACCTCACAAACTTTAAAATACTAACTGTCAGTGGCAAAGGCTGGATCTCCATCATATGGAAGCCCTAGCCCGTATAATCGGTAGGGATTTGGATGAGGGCTTCTAAAGGTAAGCAAAGCCGATAGGAATGGAGTTATAGGAACCCCACGGCACTGCTAACTTAACTGAATAGATTAGGTACCTATTGAGATTGTTATTTTGTTTTTCAGAATACAAGTTACAACCACAACTTCACAACCAAATGCCAGAAAGTGACTTACATAATGATGAGTCTATAGAATCCTCTGTTGACTTTGAAAGTAGTCAACAATGGTCACCAATACAGGATGGTCAGGTATATACTTAAAGATTATTTCTTATTTTTATATATTTAGTAGGTATCCATGCAATAAAACATCCAAAATGTTAGGAGAACTAGAAAATCCATATCCATCCATAAAATCTATAAAAGTCGTTTTATTTCTTATTTTTGGTTTGTGGCTGTTTTTGGGGAAATTAAATGTAGCGGAGAATGTTAACTAATTTTTAATGTACTTGTGAAATGAATATTTTGATATGTCAAATAGTTTCCAAGATATTTATCTTTAAAGTGGCCCAGACGGTAACTTGCGACTAACGGTGCGTAGCACGGCGGGAACTCCGGGCTGTATGGCCGACAATTTTGGAAACTTTAAACGCGCGTTTAAAATCATTACTAATTAATAATTTTGATGTGACAAAGTCTTATAATTCGATGGAGCCGGCTGCACGCACGAAAAAACGTGACTCATGCGGCGTTACCTCGCTATGCGACGTTACCTCGCTCTGAGGCATTGTCACGTTCAACTATCGTCAGTAAACCGACTTTACAGACAACCGATTTTTAATAAAACCGAAACTGTGTATCTGTAAACATAATAGTAGCTTTACTGTAAAAAGTTTCAAGTGATTATGCATACCTACTAGGTATGCATAATCACTTGAAACTTTCGTTATAAAAAAAAAGTAAATAGTGAGTCTAGTCCAAAAATTAATTATTTTACTTCTAATAAAATTCATTCATTTTCAGATACCAACTAACACAACTAATGCCCAAATTAAGACAGAAGATATATTAAACACCAATAACACGAGTGCTAACACATGTGACTTCAATGAAAATGAACTTACTTCCAAACCAGAAGAACAGACATACCAAAGTGATATTTTTCTATTTAACTCTATCACTAGTGACATACCTCCGTTACACCAAGAAGTAGAAATGGTACTGAATTATAAAGTTTTAAATAAAAGACAAACCGAACATCCGTGCCTGCAATGCAAAAAAGTCTATCGCTATGCACACAGTTTGAAAAAACACCTAAATGTACATCATACTGTGGAATGAGAGACTTTAAAGAAAAAAGGAAATTAGGCCTCAACTATTGCAGTTGGATGCAAAATAAAAATGCTACTTATATATCGTGGATTTAACCAATTCAGTAGGCTAAGGTGGATTACAGCCTAACCCTTGTTACATTGAGGAGAGACAAGCCCCTAGAAATGGCCATTTAAGTGACGGATTTAATGAAAATTAAAATTTATCTGCATCCTGTTATTGGTATAGAAAGAAACAAAATTAAATTATAATATCAATTCAATATCCAGCTTATTTGGAGTTATAGAGTAGTGATTTAAAAGACAGTCTAGTTATCTCCAGCTAAGTCAAATTGCATTCTCATCATTGTCCTGAAAAGAGGTTTGTTTTCTGCCTAATCATGTAGATTTTATATTCAAAACACAAGTACTTTAAAAAAATATATGGCAGTAAACGAAAGCCAACCACAATGTATCATTAAAACAAAACACAAGAGAGAAGATAGAATAGGAATTAAAGTGTGAAAGTAGTTAGCAAACATTTTGAAGGTTTCACTTCTGTCATGTGTAAGTTGCATTTATGTTTTGTATTCTTATTTCATATTTCCCATAAACAATAATAATACTAATATCTTTTTACTGCATGGTTAAACCATTGGCAATGCAAATTATGCAATCGTCAAATCTGTATGTTTCTTACATATTATGTAAATTGTAGCACATTTAAATTTAAATTATTATATAGTTAACTAGTTCTAAATGTACTATGAGGGAATCTAATTCATAAGCAGTTGACTGTTGTCATAATTTGTTTGTATTATTGTTCTTCTTTTGGCATATGCCCACCTCAATAGGGGTTGCCAAGGTCGGAGTGTAGATGAGGATGTTGAGTTATCATGCAGATACACATTGTAATTATAAGCAAAATCAGAATGTTAAACAAAGCAGATGTTTCTTAGGCTTCTTTTTAAACCGTATTATTGTTATTAATATGAAATCAAACTGACATCTCATTGGCAATTGTATTGTGACTGCATGCCGTCATTATTATACAAATAAATTATGAAAACTCTACCTGCTTATGAATTAGATTCCCTGTACATTGTACTATACATAGTTCATGTATTGTTAAGTATTTATTTAGTTATTCTAGTTTTAATAGAGGTTGTTGTGAACTACAAGCCAATTACACTGCCACTTTTACTAAATCTCTTATTAGTTTCAGTAAATGTAGCACAAATTTAACCATCTTACTATGTCTATTTCTCCGTGTGGCGGAAATCGTGCGTCAAAAATCGACCCATGTAAATCTCCTTAAGATTGAAATATCAATGCAAAAAATGTTATATATTAATAACGTAAGTAAGTAGTTTTTAAATAAAAGTTATTTATTGATGAAACTTTTTAATTCCTTTTTAGTCCTCAAATATCATAACAAAAATAATACGAAAAAGGGTTAAAAACTTGGACGTATATATTCACTTCTCATCCCCACCAAGAGACTACCTAGGGTACTAGTAAACCCCCTTACTAATATAAATATTTACGCAATGGTTAAGCTATGTATACAATAAACAATGTTTTGTCAAGCGACTTTCAATGTATCAGAGAAGTACCTGCTAAACATTGTATAGCTTATCCATTGTGTGAAATATATTTGTTAGTATGGGGTTAAATCTGTAATATTCTATTACTAAGGGGATCTACGTATGCCCTGGTGGGCAATTCTTGTGTTTCCAGAATCGACAGTGTTAACATTGGTAAATAACAAAATCCTATGTTATTAAGATTGAATTCATTAAATAAGTACCTTCTTTTATATACAACCACTCTTTATAAATTTAAAAAGAATGGAAAGTAAACAAAAATTAAGGGCAATGTACGCCTCTACGCGCCTAGTATTCGGGTGCATGTCTTTCAACATCGCTATTCGTTAATCAAGTAATCTAGTGTGACCGTTTTCATAAAACGTTGTAATTTTTTGTGCTTTAAGGCATTCGTCGACATCAAAAACCACTCATGCAGTCCAGCTTACAGGTCACTTTTGCCTGACCAGTATTATACTTAGTCTGGCCATAAATACTGTTACAATTAAAAATAAACAAGCAAGTTGCTCGCCGATGCAGCGGGACCCAGGAACAACTGTGCACACCGCGGGTGTAAAACGCGCCGTGAGTTGTGCTTTAATTTTTTACATACATATCTGCATTCTATAGAAGTTGCGGGCCTGCAACCGCGGCCACAGACTACTAAGGGGATACTACGTATCACCGCGGCGAGGGCGGGTGAAAACCGCTCCGTGAGCCCATAGCCTTAAACTCTGAAGTAGCTTCAATTTTTATAGCAGCAACACTACTAAAAGCTCGAATTTGATTGATTAAATTGACATTTCAATTTAATTTTGTGAATTTTCCGCAAGAGTTACGATTAATTTTTCTTTGATATCGATCAATACTTCCTTATTGTAATAAATTCATTTTTATCTTTCATTAGTTGTTACGTCGATAGGGATTAAGGACAGTAATTTTTGTACCTTTAAAAAAGTGTAAGAGCCGAACTAATTTTTTTTAATAGCGGCAACATTCTCACAAAAGTGACATTTCCTTCAGTTTTTTTTTTAATATATGGCGTCGGCTTATCTTAAACTATTTGCCATTGTCAAGTAAAAAAGGCGGGAAATAGAACTTTCGTTTCAATTTTCAACACTGTATTCTTATATCGTAGGGAGTTTTGGCGGGTAACACAAAATAGCACGTTTTTAGAAGTACACTTGCCCACACTTGTGCACGTTAACGAATATTTAATGGTTAATATTCTACCAATATTACACATTAAGAACCGAAATAACACAAATTTATGAAACTATACGAATTCCACAACGTCACCCATTGATCTCTCCGGCAAAACTCCAAAAGCTTGTGGTATAGAGCGCATAAATTATTTGATACTTTGACATACCGCATATTAGTACTGTAGCCTGTAAGTCGTTAGTGATAACATAATAAATAAGTCCTATTTCAAATAAGTATAATTTTTACATTTGCTTCAAATCATTATTAATATAAAAGTACAATTAGGTAATTGTGGTTTATTTTTAATTTAGGTAAATCTGAACCTACTGTGAGTTGTTTTAGAAGGATAAAGAAATAATGGCATATATTCTACTCCTGGAAAGCATAGAAAAGGTGGACCCAAAAAACAGTTAGATGATTTCAACTTGTGCTATCTGACAATTTTTTTTTATATAGTAAGAAAATAGGTAACACTAATTTTTTTTACTGCTATTTGTAATTAACAAAAAATAGAAATCATTTTTTTAGTTATTGTTATAATATATTCTAATACCTACATCATTTTCAGGCACCAACTTTAAGAAACTTACTTCCTATATTAAAAGAAGATTTGGGTTATGTGGAAGCCATGAACAATAATTGCGGCAAGTGCTTAGAGTGATAAAGTTCATAAAATGCCAGTCGAAGTTGATAGAAAAGCCACATAGTTATAGCTCTGCAAAAAGAGCAGAATATCTTTAAAATAATATTAAATATCTGATTTAATTTGTTTATATGTATTTAATATTTAAGTACGGCAGGCTCTGTCAAGTTCTTAAATTAAATAATAAATCACCATTGTATCAATTTTAGCAAATAAATATTGTAAACCAGGGTGAAATAAAACGTGGAGTAACAATTTGACCACTATTACTTAATACTTTAATCACTTTCACAAAATAATTGGGCAGAGTTTCTGCTTAACAATTTGACTCGATACCAAAAATCAGCAAAATGAGCGAGTACAGAGTATTTAAGGCTTGCTCCCCACCAGCGAGGCACGGCTGGCTGGCTGGCTTGTCTGGCTTGCCGTGATTGGCTGAGACCCTTGTTTACACTCGGCCATCCTGAAACAGTTGCTCCCGCAATTGGGAGAACGCCACAATTAATACCAAATCAACTAGCTTTCTAATAGATCAATCAGGTCTTCCGTTTCTAATTGTTCATCGGAGCTGCTGGCAGAGTCAGATATAGGAGCCACGCTTCTATAGGGTCTCAATAAATCCGCAGCTACTAAACCAGTGAAACTTTTGTAACCCCTTAGCCCTTTTATGCTGCGGATCCTATATCTGTCATTACCAACTACTTTTACAATTTTATAGGGACCAGAATATAAGTCATCTAACTTGGTATTCACTTTAGATGCACTATTGGTACTTAATATAGGACTGGCTAATGGCAAAGGTAAGGCAGATATTATGGCAGATTGACTAACCTGAATGTTTGGCTGTGGCTCGTTATGTGGCTCATGGTTGTCGGCTCTCGTCAGCACCTCACCCTGGCGCCAGGTGATGTTGCTGGTGCCCGTGTTGACCACCTTCATGTATCCGTCGGCTCCACGCAGCAGTGTAGCCGGCAGTGAATAGGAAACACCTTGCAACTCGAAGTGACGGGGTGCAGTGACGACGTCGTTCGTGTCTCCATTACCTACTATCTTGACTTTTATAATGGAGGTTCCGGGCTGTAAACATTCATCTTCAGCACAGATCACTGGAAACCGTTCACGCTCTTCAATTGCATTTATGTCTTAGATAAAATCTATGTCCTCTTGTTTAAGTGTTGCAGTGCCGTTGCTGATAACTAACGACATACCATTCCCATTTATAACAGGCTGGCCAATCAACAAATTAATTCCTTGCATGTCGACATTTGCTAGGTGTGCCGTGCATTTCAGCGGTATGCCATCAACTTCCAGCTCAAAGGTCACTTCTCCTCGACTAGTCACAAAACCACCTGAAAATCCCTTCAATACTGTGCTCGTTGGACTAATTTCCAAATTTAGCAGTCGTGCCATGTTTGTAGTCAATACATTTACCTGGCTTCCGGTATCTAGATAGGCTTTAATGAAAATGTTATTGACCTTGACCACCTTTTTGTAAATATCGCTGTAATTCTGTATTATCTTGATTTCCTTGACTGACTGTGATACGCCAGGTGTTATTGGCTTTGAAGTAGAGGCACTGGTACATCGAGTGGCTATGTGACCTTGAGCACCACATTTAAAACATGTACGCTGGTCAGGTTGAGGGCAGTTACGAAGAATGTGGCCAGTCTTTTTGCAGCGCGGACAGGGGTCTACATCTGGATTAATAGTAACACTTTTCTTTTCAGACAAATTCTTGTTCTCTCGATTGAACATTCGTGAATCGGAAAATTGTGGCGATTTATAGTCGTCTAAGGCACAGAGAAAGCCCTCATACAATTCATCCGGTCGCTCACACTGATATGCCCGTGCATTAGCTCGAAGAGATGCGGGTAGGCCACGAATAATGCATGAGACGGTTGCACTATCCGATAACTTACACCGAAAACATAATGCAACTTTTTCCTGGTAGTACTTTGTCATAGCTTCTGAGGGTAGTTTTCGTCGTTGCATCATCTCTTCTAACAAATTTCCGTAATCAAGATAACGAGGAAAAGCTCTTATCAGCATCAGCTTCCAATCTTCCCAACTGTAATCGTAATCTTCTAGTCTATTATACCACTTCCTGGCTTGACCTCTTAATTTGTCTTGGAGGTAAAATGCTTTTGTTTTATCATCCCATCCACACGGATCTCGCTAGCTGCTCAATTTTCCTGATCCAGGCCACTACTGTGCAGTCCTCGTTGTCGGGGTCAAACTCGGGAATCAACGAAGCAGCTCGATGTTCTCTCGTTTTAGCAGATGTGGGTAATTCTGCATTGAGGTCACGAACAGCCCTCTGCACCTCATGCTCGAGAAGATTTTTGAGCATTTTTCTGGCGGGAGGTGGCGAATCTTCATGTGGGTCGGGGATATCATCTCGTAGTGGCGATGAATCACTCCACCCTGGCGGCCGAACCAAATGCCGATCTTCCTCTCGAGGTCGATTTCTTTTCATCCCACTTCTGATTGTAAACCAGGGTGAAATAAAACGTGGAGTAACAATTTGACCACTATTACTTAATACTTTATTCACTTTCACAAAATAATTGGGCAGAGTTTCTGCTTAACAATTTGACTCGATACCAAAAATCAGCAAAATGAGCGAGTACAGAGTATTTAAGGCTTGCTCCCTACCAGCGAGGCACGGCTGGCTGGCGTTGGCGAGTGGTGGGGGCCTCGGCAAGGCATGGCATTGGCTGGCTTGTCTGGCTTGCTGTGATTGGCTGAGACCCTTGTTTACAATATTTTGTTTTTGTATGTCTGTTTTCATATAATTCTTGAAAAATTGAGCAATTAATTAATATTAGCTTTTGCCCGCGGCTCCGCCCGCGTAAATACAGTATTCTACGGGAACACTACTTTTTCGGAATAAAATGTAGCCCGTTTTAATCCAGAGCCTAAACTACTGCCATACCAAATTTCATCAAAATCCGTTCAGTAGTTTGTGCGTAAAAGAATAACAAACATCCATCCTTACAAACTTTCACATTTATAATAGTAGTAGGATAGCAGGATTATAGTACTCAGGAATATGGTTCCTATTACATTTCTTAAATTGTAGTGATACCTTAATTAAAATTCAATTATTAAAACCACATAATATAAGTAAATAGTTACTACTTATCAGATACATTCCCATACAAAAGCGAAATAGCCTACAAAATCTTAATAATTTACGTAGTAACCAATCTGTGATAATAATAATATCTGCTGTTCGCAGCGAGAAGTAATGTACCTTTATTATGAAAGTTTGTGATGGATGGATGTTTTTTTACTCTAAAAACTACGGATTATGATAAAATTTGGTAGCATAAGACGTAGTAAGTTAGTTAAGTTTGGTAGATTAAGTAGACAGAGTATAATTAAAATTGTAGATGTAAATTATATAATATTAATTATTGGACAATGTATTTTCCTAAACTGCATTTAAATAAAGTATTAAAATCATAAATAGTAACCGGAAATGGGGTGGCCATTCGAATGATGGTGGCGACCCTATTTTTTTCTACTGTTTCTTGACCGACTGTACCTTCTTAGAAGTAATACTTATCATCTATGCTGTACCTGATCGTATGAGCAAGCATACGAATTTTGTTTGAAAATTATGTTGATTTCACTTTTGCTTACAACTATATAGCTTATTTTCAATGTATGATTTTATTAATGTAAACGTCAACTACGATGACGAAATTTATTCCACGTCACAGGCATCATACGTCATCATCGATTTTAATCGATTAAATACTGCGTTTTGAGGTTAATAATTAAATCATTAACAATATTTTAGCTCACTTTTTTGTATTTAATTGAAGACATTTAATTTTTGAGTGTTAAAATCAAGTAAATTTGAACAACTATTCAAAATTTAGTCCGTTCATATTTCAAACGATAACTCGAGTCAATTTGAAATTTCCTATCATTCGATTGTTGGCACTTGATGCGATTAAGTCAAGATAAGTCTTGTATATCTAGCTTGCATAAAATAAATCGGAAATAAAAAGTCTATTCTGTCATTGCCGACATTCGACTGTCGTGTGTAAAATTTTATTTTAAAATTCGATTTAATTTAAATTAAATTTATATAACTACCTATTGAAATGGTATTTTAGTAAACTTTATATTACGTTACACTTATAGGTAAAATATAAGTAAAATAATCGAATCAACCAGGTACGTATATTGAAGAAATGGATAAAAAACCGGCCTTCTGTACAAAGAAAGATTCATTGTTCCTTTTTTTTAGCATGAAGACCTTAAGTCTTCTTCTGGTGGTGACTCTCGCCGTTGGCGTAGCAGTAGGAGTCGATAGGAACAATTTTAAGACCTGTGAACAGTCTGGCTTCTGCAAAAGGCTTCGCCCTTTTAAGCCGGAGAGATCTCAATTTGCGTTGAATATTGATACAGTTATAGTGCACGGGAATGCTCTCTCGGCTGAGGTGAACACTATCGACGCGGAATCCGAAAGCAAAAATGTTATTGTGAGTATAAAATCGTCCCCACACATTATTCTTAAAACGACATTTGCTAGAGCCTTTACAAGGTTATAATATTGTCACTAAACTCTTTAAAGTGTACATGAGACTAGAAACGACCACATAAATACCTTTAGGTATTGGAATGTTGGTATAGGAATGATGAAAATACAAATTTAAAACTTCTACTATCTATTCTACTATAGAATAAAACTTATCTACAAATACAAAACAAAGTATTCCAATATGGGAACTTTAAATGAAATGAAAACTTTATTGTGCACAACCAGCAGTAAGACATACATACAAAATATAAACGATACGCAGAACAAGATAAAAGTACCACAAAGGCAGTATTTGAAGTAATTTCTACATAACACTTTCAGCTTATTATCATAAATACATTTTTACACACCTATAATTCACCTTTATAATGTAAGTATTGTAGTAGATCTTCTGTGTATAGTATACGGGACAAATAAATAAACACACTTGCATTGAGTATATATTTAAAACAAAACACAGTTATAGGTAAACTACCAATAGTTAAAACTTTAATTAAAAGTAAAGAACATATTATATGAACCACTACCCTCCAGAAATTAGAAATATACATATAGCAACATTAAATACCAGAACAATGCGTACAGATGAGGGATTATCAGAACTAGAACAAGCCCTAGAATCAATCACATGGGACATAATAGGACTTAGCGAAGTGCTCTTCGCACTTGAAGATAGGTGAAGGTAGATAGAGAGATAGAGATAAGAGAGTACCCAAACTACATCCTATATTACAAAGGGGAAAAACAGGGACTTTATGGAGTTGGCTTCATGATCAGAAAACAACTAAAGAATTTAAAAGCAAGTCAGATCGGATTGCCACATTAAACACTGACATACCAGGTCAAAAATCACCTTGGTCGATAATACAGATCTGTACTGTGAGTGGGTACATAGATCTGTATTATACAGAACTAGCAAGCGAGACAGAAAAGGAAGATTTTTATATGACCTTAAATGACATTTTGATAGAAGCTAATAAGCATAAAATTGTGATGGGATATTTCAACAGTCAAATAGGGAAACAACAGAATGGCGAAGAAAATATTATAGGCAAATACAGCAGAGGTAAAAGAAATTCTAATGGACACAAGTTAATAGAACTGGCAAAAGGAAACCATCACGACAGTGGACTTGGAATTCTCCTGATGGTAAATACACTAATGAGATAGATTACATACTCACCAATAATCCAGTATACTTTAATAACATAGAAGTAATTAACAAACTACACCTAAAGTACAAACTACAGAATGGTGAGAGCAACTCTCAACATAAGTCAAAAGAAATCAAGGAGAAATATAAGAAAATTAACAGCACCTAACATACCGGATCCTCTCCCGGAAGAAATAATGTCAGAATTCAAAACAATGATCGAAGACCAAACCATTACAGAAAACAGCAATAATGTACAAGGCAAATATAACATATTAGAAAAGGCACTCGTATCCTTAGGAGACAAAATACGAATACAGTACAAAGGTAGGGCAAGAAGCCAGAAAACTAATGGAAGTAAGGAGAAATGTAATAAAAAATAGGAAAAACAACCTGAAAGAAATAGAAGACATCAGCAAAAAAATTTACATAAACATAAGAAAATACAAGAAAGTTCTCAGACTGACACAAATAAGAAAATAAATATAAAAGGAGGAAGAATAAAGAAAGTACTTAAATCATTAAAATAATATAATACATAAATTCCTGATCCTGATCAAAACAAAAAACAGAAAAGATATTGAATACACAATTAAGCAAAGGAAAACAATAAATAAAACAGCGACAGATTTCTACCAAACGTTATATAGCTTAGTGGACACAAAAGAAGGTGTCTGCTACACTACAGACGAAAAAAAAGAAATTCCAGACATACTACAGGCAGAAACTAGAAAAGCTATCAAGACAAGATAACAAATGAACTCCTAAAGTGACTGGTAGAAGTAATACTGCAGACATTAACATAGCTTTTCAACATGGTAATGAAAACTGAATCAATACCTCAGCAATGGACAAAATCAACTATAATATTCCTACACAAAAAGGGGGACAAAAACAAAATTGATAACTACAGGCCAGGGGCGTGCGCTCCACATAGGCAGAAATGCAGTACTTTACTTGTCTTTCACAGATATTTTAATAAAACATTCGTACGTTTTAGATGACTTTAATAATTAATTAATAGTAAATAAATTAATTTAAAAAATATAATAACTTAAAAACGCCTTATATTTTATAAATAGCAACTCATCTCATGCCGTAGCGTTCTGCAGGACAAATCATCTCATGTATGTGTAATTTTCATACTTCGCAAACGCACACACCCATGAATATCGACATGATTATATAGCGAAAAGTCCCGCGGCAGGCTCTCCGATCTCGGCTATCCGATCGCTTCCGAAAACCGCCGAACTGACTTGTCGGAAATTATTCGTTGCCTATAATCCGAGTAAAAAGAATAGTCGGAAATCTAATAAATCACGTATGCACATTATGCATTTTTGTTTAGTAAGGTTTTATTTGTTTATATAGAAGAAACGTTTTGTGTTTTGTGTTTTTTGGGGGCCATATTGCATATTTCATGTGATAAGCATTGTTTACAATTTAATCGATCCAGTTTATTTATAGTTTTCTTAAAAGATTTTTCATTTTAACATTTGAAAGTGTGTACATTTAACAGTTTATTACTGAGTTTCTATAATAATTGTAGTGATTTGCTTTTACTAGTGAGTTAGTCGATTTTTTTTAAATGTTATTTGACTGTGAGGTTTTGAAAATGTGTGTTTATTAAAAATTAAAAATAACAAGTTCTCACAATTGTCATTCAGTGAAAAGATTCAAATTCTGTCTAAAGGTAGGTGTCTACCCGAGTTACAACAATTAAACCAGCAAAAAAATAATGTAACTCGAAAATTTCATGTTAAAAGTTATGAAACGTATAACTGGCTGTGTGGTTGTGTACACACGATTAAATTATATTGTTTTCCTTGCATATTATTTAGTAATTTACATCGGGATATAGTAATCTCAAGTAACCGGAACCTTGAATATGTGAAAATTGAAGCTGACTGACTGGTGAGTAGTTATAATATTTTAAAATATGCTTATTATTTTACTTATTAGAATTTCTTCCGCCGCGACGATCGATCGCTGTTTTGTCTGCGTTGCCGTAGAAGATGTACATGAATAGTAGTACATCTAAGACTTGCTGTGTTGGCATGGTTTCGACTTAGAGATCCGTCGCTTGGCTGTAGCTATGCTAAAAATCTATAAACGAAAAAGTTTTTGTGACCGAGTACTTCGCCGCATACCCAGTGTCATAATCCTGTGCACGCCACTGCTACAGGCCCATAAAACAACTAATAGAGAAACAAAATGAATATGGGAAACCATACTATATCGGATTCGTTGACTACAACAAAGCATTTAACTCTTTAATCCACACTTCTATTTACAAATTCCTAAAAAGCAAGGAATACAACAAAAATATATAAACATAATAAAAAATATATACGGCAACAGTGTAGCAAAAATACAACTGGAAGGCATAAGTGAGGAGATCAAAAATTCAGAAGGGAGTACAGCAACCTGACCCTCTCCCCAAAATGATTCACGGCTGTAGTCGAAGATATTTTTAGGAATTTAAGAGTGGGACAGGTGCGGTATTAGCATAAATGGGCAAAATATAACACACCTTAGATTCGCTGATGATTTAGTGATATTCGCAAAGACATCATCAGAATTACAAAAAATGCTCACCGAACTAAACACTGAAAGTTTAAAAGCTGGGTTATCAATGAATACTATTAAAACCAAAGCAATAACTAACAGAAACAAAGAGGTTATAGCAATAGGAAACGAAATAATTGAGTATGTTGAAGAATATGTATATCTTGGCCACATTATTTCACCAAATTCTTTGATGTCAAAAGAAATCCAGATAAGGATATCGAACAGTTGGTCATGATATTGAGCTCTATAGGAGGTCATGAAAAATGAAACGATACCTATATCTGAAAAGGCAAAAGTATTCAATACATGTATCCTCCCAGTGCTAACATACGGATGCGAACTTGGGGTCTGACAGAAAGTAACGACCAAAAACTAAAAGTATGTCAACATGGTATGGAAAGAAGTATTTTAGGCGAAATTTTAAGAAATAGATGGAAACTCAAAGACATAGAAAAATAACGACAGTAAAAGATGCTGTATCTTCGTAATTTTTGGTCCGATTTATATAATTTATTTACATTATTTACTGTTTTTTTTGTCGTCATAAGTCTGCATACCCCACAAAAAAGATGACTGATTCTATTCTAAATTCAAAACTCTGTGGCTAGCATATAATCTCTTTCCTCTCACAAGATTTGGGCAATTTATAATATAAAGGTTTGTTAACTAAAGATACTGCTCAGCGGGCGTGTGACCTCCAAAGCCGACGCATTGTACGGCAGGGTGTCTATGCATAGTGCGAGTTGTCAGGAAAAGTTAATCATATTATTTTTCTGTAAATTACAAAAATTTTATGTTATGCGTATTGTCATTACTCATATTCCTTTTACAACCCAATGTTGGATGAAAATGCAGCCTATATAGTACATATTTTTGTGTTGTAGTGGCACTATGCACTTAAATTGTCCGCTCTGTTGGATGGCACTTTCCGCATCGAGATGGATGAAGTGGAACCACTATATCCTCGCTACAGAACCCAATTGGCTCTGGACGGAGAGCCAAAGGGTGACAAGTGAGTATATTTTTGTATGACATTTTGTAAACAGTATTGAAAAGACTGATTTTATTATTATTATAGCTTCCATTTGATCTTATCTATTGAGAATTTGAGCTTTTTGCCAGTCGTCAAAGGCCTTCTCCAACCTTTTCAATTTATATCTATTATGTGCCACTCTATGCCATGTCACTCCAGCCGCTAGGGCATAGAGAGATGTCATGGAAGGCAAAACAAAATTAAACAGTTATTTTATATATCAATTAGAAAAGTTTTGTTGAGTTACAATATTTATATTTTTTCACACAAAAAGAGATTTGTATGGAAATAAATATATATTGATAGTAACTTTTTAACAAAAAAATTAAACGCGAAAAAACTAAAATATTCTTAAAAATGCACTAAAAACTCAAAAATTTCTAATACTTATTTCTTAATAACTGATCCTTACCATTAATTAAAAAATCATGTGTTGAATTGAGAACCCCAGAGGAGGTCTTACGTCGGTTAAAAGTTCTAATCGAATTCCTCCTTGAAAATCGAAAAACAAATGCTTGGGAAACCCTGCTGTAGTAGGCAAAGGCTGGATGGAAGTGTTGGTTGAGCTAAACAAAAACATTAGCTGTTACTAATAATTGTGTGGAATGTGGCATCAAAATCATATTCATAGTCATATAAAAAAAAGTAGATTGTCTAAAGTAAGGCCAACCAGACGAGATAAAGAATGTAAACAAATTTTCAGGGGTTCAAAACATTTTTATTTGAATAAATTATTATAAAGTTCGAATTTTAATCGCTGTCGTCTGTACTAGACAAAGATGATTGGTCGGAAGAGTCCGAGTCAGCTGTGTTTATGATAAAACTATATATTGTATTATCAATCATGTTGTCAATATTGCTATAAAAATTGTCCTCGATTTTTATTATATGATCCACACAATTTCGCCATTTATCAGCAGATACACGTTGGATCCCCTCTTGTAGCAGTTTTTTCACATCTTCAAATTTAAATGTAGTATTATTGCGAGCTATGTGTCCCTTTATGTCAGCCCATACGAGTTCAATGGGATTGAGCTCGCAATGATAAGGTGGCAGTCTTAGGACTTCCACCTTAAATTTTTTGGCGAGCTCATCCACAGCGTATCTTTGGTAGTTCGCCTTTACGTCATTCACTTTCTTTAAAAGTTCTGCCTTTACGTCTTTTTCATCATAGCTTAGTTCTTTATTACGCAGCCATTCTTGAATACTTGCTTTTCTCCATGCTCTGGTGGGTGTTTTTTCTTGGCGTCTTGAGTGGTAAGGAGCATTGTCCAGTACCACTACAGCATTTTCACCAAGTTTTGGTAAAATATTCTCAAACCACTGCTCAAAGCGGTTCGCGTCCATTGAGTCGTGGTAATCACCTGTGTTTTTTGACTCAAATACATCATCAGCCTGAAAACGAAATAAGTTTTACATTACCAGTGATATGCACTGCCGAAAATTCTAATTATTTTAGTAAGTCATCTTCTTATTTTGTGGGCTGCAAGGCTTATCGATCCCAGAAACTAACCGAAACGGAATAATAACAACAAAAAACCAAGTAAATACGGAGATGAAAAAATATGTATCACTTCGAACGCAATCCAAACAGGAATGAACTTGTTCACAATTGTTTGGCGGACCAAATGTTGACAACTGCGACACTGGCCGCTTTCCTGTACCACGAAACACGCTACGACAGCTGTCGTCGACCAACTGACGTCATTATTGCATACGAGTGATAAGGACAGATATAATATTAACTCACTTTCATAACGCAACTCAGTAGCGGTCCGTTTATTTACGTTTTTTATCTCGTCTCGTTGGCCTTACTTTATTAGTATTTCATTCCAAAAAAAAGTAGCTTCTAATATATTTTTTTGGAACACGATAAAAATAATCGCAATGTTGTACTAAGTTATTGTATTTTGATGATATTATTAACTTTTTTGTTTACACATTCTTCACTACAAAGATCAGTGTTTTATTACAAGACTTAAAAATATATGATACATATTCTTACTCATTGCTAACGTAACGTATTTAAGATAAAAATCATAAAAAAATATATTTTTAAAATATATAAAAAAAAATGTAACTTTGTAAGAGAATATGAATATATTGTTTTACAGAAATATCTGAACTTAAACTACTTCCTCAATTTATTTAAGATGGATTGAAGAGAAAAAAAACATGTAACAAACATGTGTACAAAAAATGTACTTACACAATAATCTCAAAAATAGTTCATCTCGTTTTTACCCTAAAAAGTAACATGTTACATTATCAATGTCCTTAGTACATAAACCTGCTGTACATTTAATTTCATGAAATAGGAAATTCTAAAATTGATGTATTTCTACAATCCACAATAATTTTCGAAGTTTAATACTTCCACGGGAAAAAATAAGAGAGTAATAATTTACAATGCGTGTGCACACCGACTGCCAAAAAAGACATGACCAAGTTAGCTATTATCTGTCTGTCTAGTTTCTGTGAATCTCGTAACTTCAGAGTAGTATAACTTTTTACATACTGCTATTACAGGGGAGCCATATGCCAAAAGAGGAAGAAAAACTTTTTACGTGCGTACAAAATAACCTACACATATTTTGCGTACGTGTTACGCGTTACGTGCGTAATAAATACGCGTATTCCATTTGCAGATTGACCCTCATATCGAACGAGGGTGGCAAGCTATCACTTTCCAACTCTCAAGGCCACAAAGCGATCATCACAGCGGAGCCCCTCAAGTTCGAGTTCCTGGACCGCAGTGGTGAAGTGGCTGTGGTTGTCAACGACAACGGACAGCTGGTTGTGGAACCGCTGAAGAGCAAACAGGAGGTTGGAGACGGGGTGGAGGTTTGTGGTGCTTTTGTTTGTCTGATGTTGACAGGAGTACACTTATACTCTGTTCACCAGGGGTAATCACGATTCCCGGTCGACACGGATTCGGAAACTTAACGCGCGATTATTGGTCAACAATTAGCGCGGCAAGAGTTTATTGGTCACCCCGCGCAGGCGCCAGGCAAAGGCGGGCACTATCTACAAATGACAGCTCGAGCACCGACGAATGTCAGCCATGTTGACGTTTGCTTATGGTTGACACCGAAATAATTTTAAACGCGCGTCAGACAAATCTATCATAAAAATTATGAAATTATATTGTCAATTATCTCAAAACACGAAACGACCAACGGCCAGCCCCGTGAACGAAAGTCCTGACTGGAAAAAACTCATGTCCCGCTCGCCGCGCGCATCCCCGGCATACGTCTAGCCACGCACACATAGCTGCGAGCTGTCAATCGTGTAAGTCTACCGAATGAAATGAAACGGTTTTTTACGTTAGGAAATATATACCTTGGCGCAGGGAAGTTATCGAATCCTAGTCGAATTACGAATTATGAATAGCCTCACAAATCTAAAGCTGAACGTAAACAAAAAGATGAAATTCTACCAAATTAATGTGTCACTGTGATTCTTTATAGCACAGTAAATAAGCGACAGTAGCATTATAGACTACTGATGTATTTTTGTTTACAAAAAGATTAAGTTGGGTTTGAGCAGAGTATATTAATTGTTATTGGGATCAGTCTCCTTTTCAAATCGGATTGACGCCTTTCAAACTACAAAGGTTCAAGGTTTAAAAGTGCGGTTGCGGAGCACATAGAATTTAGTACTTGACTCATCGCTACTTATCTCTTTCACTCGCGCACGAATATATTGCTATCGCGCTCCTATCGCGCACCCGTGTAAACGCTATAGCCTTATATTCGTACGCGAGTGAAAGATACAAGTAGCGAGTTAGCGACGAGTCAACGTACGAAATACTACCTACGTGCTCCGCGGACTGCGACCGCACTTTATTTAGGATAATTCGCCGCGATAAGAGCAAGAGCCGAGCAGGTATCAATGTGCGACTCTTTTTGCACTTATTACGACGAAATTTGCTAGAGAAGTTGAACCATATTTTGAACTCAGACCAAATAAAAAGTGAAGACAGAGTTCTGCGAACCGCACAGTGAGCCCGGTGAGTTTAACGCTCGCAGTATAATCACACATTGTCACGCACACACATGTAACGACACTACGCCTTACCTTGTAAGGCGAGCTGTCGCGATGTGTGATCTTATATGTTTGGCAAAGCTCTGTTTTTACTTTTTAATTAGGTCTGAGATTTAGAAGCTATTTATAAATCGGAGCCAATCAATTGTTGTTTGTATGTTTAGCTATGTTTGTGTATATGTTATGTGTACTGTAATACACGCGTTTACACGTACTGGAAATACTGTCGGCCGAGCGTCGTAAACGTAACGTTTTAGCGAATGAGAGTTGTGTGAAAATCTATCAAAATCATGACAGCACCCATACAAATTTAATTCGATATGTTACGTTTACGCCGATGTCAAATGCTCATGCTAGGCCCCCTGTACGGTTTTATAAGATGGTGATTAAAGATTGGTGATGAAAGACTGGCAAATAACTTGTATTTCCCCGGGTGTTATGGGTTCAATGTGCGGCGGTTGACCTTTACAACTATGCGATCCCTCAGCTCGTTTACCACGAAATCCACGAATTATTGCATTAGCAAAATCCAACAAAACTGATGTGTTATTTTTTTATATATAGTTGTATACGTAATCTATCTTTAATTGCATTAGTTATTAGACAACTTGACATAATTAGCCACTATCTAAATTATAACGTATACTCTATACAAATAAATAAAATTGAATTGTCTGTTTGTAATTTAAAAAGCTAAATGCATATGATAGTATATACTATACACGGTACTTGCACCAAAAAATATTTTATAATTTTGTCTGTCTGTTTGTTCCGGTTAATCTCTGAAACGGCGGGACTGATTTTGACCGGACTTTCACTGGCAGATAGCTGATGTTATAAGGAGTAACTTAGGCTACTTTCGTCTTGGGGTTCCGTTTTAATAAGTTCCACGCAAACGAAGTAGCGGACACCAGCTAGCTGGCAACAAAAGTCCACGTGCGATTATTAATCACAACTAGAGATGGGTAAACGCCCGGTAAATGCCCAAAACGAACGGGCATTTACCCATCATTCACAACATAAAGAGCAAGAAGCGATTACACTATATACAGAATGTATTCAAAACAAAAATGGACATTCAATGATCGTAATCAGTATTTGATTCCCGTTACAGAAATATATTTAAAATCTGGTCTTAGATGTTGAACAGAATCAGAATAACTTATTTCAGGAAATTGATACACATAGGTGTTACTTTGTATATAATTAGGTCACAATTTTAGCCCCTAGGGCGTGGATGTAATAAATTAATAGGAATAAACAAAATAATAATATTAAGAACATGGAAAATAACTAAACAAAAATCTTGACGTCATCGAAATACCTCTATCCTATGAAATCGGATAATTCAGACTATCCTATAAAATGCTTGAATTCTATTCATTCCGCGCGGCGGGCGCGTGACCTTCAAACCCGGCGCGTTGTACGGCAGTGTGGGGGTGTCCGTGGGTAGTGCGAGCTGTCAGGAAATGTTAATCATGTTATTTTTCTGTAAATTCCGAAAATGTTCAGTTATGCATACTTACTGCCGTTACTTGTGTAATATTGCAGCCTAATGTTGAGTTAAATATTTAATTCTGATAGAACCAAACCTGTACTAAAGATTTCAAAACTAAAGATAGGCTATGCGTACATTTGACAGAACAAATCTTCATACAAAAAAAAGTTTGACCATCATGATTTCGCCATACCTCAAACGTCAGCCATCTCGATTTCACCACACCATATCAAATGTTCAAATGGCCCCAAACGACACCAAAAGTGGGGCCATTTTAGTGGAGACAGTTTTTACCTCGTCATGCCTCGTCTATAATACATACGTCTATGCCCTGTACAATAGTGTTATCTCCACACACTCGCTACACTACGAGATGTGATCATATAAGCTGTACGCGCTATCGGTCACGTATAGAGATAAATCTCAAGATCAATGACATATATTACACACTGACACTATATTGAAGATTAAACAAAGCTATGATGGAGTAATCAATTTTTAGATGCATATGTAAACTTTTACACATTATATTATACCCAAAATATCCGTAAATGATTTTACCGGACCTTATATAGTATAAAAGTATTAAATATACCTACTTCCCGTTGTCTGGTACCCGTAACACAAGTTCTTCGCATACTTATCACGGGACCAGATCGACGTGGTGTGAAATCGTCCATAGATATTATGTAGCTTAATATAGGTCATATTAGCCCTCGTTTCCACGAGCGTCTTTTAGTAGTCGCGACAGAAAAAACAGCACTGTAAATAGAACTGTTCGCTTAAACAATAGAGCTGAAAATCGTGTAGAATTGTCAAATCTGACATTTGACACTTCGACTTGCAGCTCTATTGTATTAGCGAAGAGTTCTATTTACAATGCAGTTTTTTCTGTCAGGACTCCAAAAAGAAACTCTCGTGGGTACGAGGGCTTAGTATTTAGCAGTCCAAACTAAAACTTTACTGCCCAGGACGAAAACGCGGGTGGCGAAAACTTCAAGGGTCACCACGACAGCAAACCGCGCGGCAACGAGGCGCTGTCCATCGACATCGCCTTCCCCGAGGCCGAGCAGATTTATGGTGAGTGGAGTGGTATTAGCTTTAGCAATGGTCGACACTCGTCACACTTTAGTGGCCCAGGGCCGCATTGGACAACGTGATGTGCGCAGCGGGCCGCACATGACACAAAAAGGGGGAGGGGGTTATTTGATTTCTATTATACAGGCTGTCCCGTAAATCGACGTCGAGCCGTAAACCCGTGATAGGCCAAGTTACAATAGTTATCAGAAAAATTAAAAAAAAATCCAAGTAATAAGTTAAAAAAATACAAAGCTTTTAAAAAATCGAAAAATCGACATCTTGTGGTGGTTTTTTAGTTCCCGGCACTACAAATTTCTAATTTTTTTGTAATTTTTTTTGTATGTAATCCTGAATAATGCTTTAGTAAACTAGTGCCTAAGATTTAAATCAAAAAAGTCCGACTTGAAAGGAAATGAGGCTTTTTGCCCAAAACAATGATTCCAATTTAAAAATTAAATTTCCAAGTCCTGTATGCTTATTATTCAACATGCTTTTGGATTACCGCGATAATTTTGAATAAATTATGTTAGTATTTTAATCATTAGAATGTTTATATATTCTACCTCTTTTCCGTAGGTATCCCTGAGCACACTGACAATTTCTACCTCAAGACAACTACCAGTGGCGAGCCCTATCGTCTCTACAATCTGGACGTGTTCGAGTTCGAGCTGGACAGCCGCATGGCCGTGTACGGGTCCGTGCCCGTGCTGTACTCGCATGGGTACGTACCTATATGATGCCATGTATACACCTACACTGCCACCTCAAAGCCACTACCAGTGGCGAACCATAGCGTCTCTACAACCTCGCCGTGTTCGAGCTCGAGCTGGACAGCCGCATGGCCGTGTACGGGCCCATGCTGTCCTCGTATGGGTACCTATATGATGCCACGTACAAATATACGCTACTTCAAAACAACGACCGGTGGCGATCCCTACCTGCCTACAACCATGTAGATTGCTAATTAAATACTGCATTAATACAGATACAAGGGCTGCACTAAAAGTATCGGGAATGGAATATTTCCACTGTTCCTGTCATATTAAAATCTTTTTAATTTAAAACTCCTTGGTTTTAAAAATCGAATACCGTTTATTTATTTAAAAAAAGATTCTCGGTCTTGTCACAAGGTCTTGTCAAACTTGTTTAGTCGACGAGAAAATGGAATTGACTCGAGAAAATTCTAGAGCGATGATTTATTATGACTTTCGAAGTGGTTTAACACAAAAACAGTGTGTTGACCGGATGATTTCTGCATTTGGTGATGAAGCCCCATCCAAAACCACAATTTATCGCTGGTTTGCTGAATTTCAACGTGGACGTGTCAAGCTCAGTGATGATCCCCGTCAAGGTCGTCCAAAAACTGCAGTCACCCAAGAAAACGTTGATGCTGTGCGTAAGCTGATTGAGGAAGATCGACATGTGACATACCGCGAAATTCAGGCAACTTTAGACATTGGCATGAGTCAAATACAAATAATCTTGCATGAACAATTAGGTGTAAAAAAGTTGTTATCCCGATGGATACCGCATTTGCTCTGTGAAGAGCAAAAAGCGGCTCGCGTTACTTGGTGCGTCAGTACTCTCGAAAGATTCCACGCAGGATCCTCAAATGCTGTATACAACATCGTATCAGGTGACGAATCCTGGATATACGCGTACGAACCTGAAACAAAAAACCAGTCACGAGTTTGGGTGTTCGAAAATGAGTTAAAGCCAACAAAAATTGTTCGTTCACGGAGTGTTGCAAAAAAAATGGTGGCTACGTTTGTCTCCAAAACCGGCCATGTTGCGACTATTCCTCTCGAGGGACAAAGAACGGTTAATGCAGAATGGTATGCTAACATCTGTTTGCCACAGGTCGTTTCTGAACTCCGTAAAGAGAACTGCAACCGCCGCATCATCCTCCATCACGACAATGCGAGTTCTCACACCGCGCACAGAACAAAAGAGTTTTTAGAGCAAGAAATCATAGAATTATTAGACCATCCGCCGTACAGCCCCGACCTAAGCCCTAATGATTTCTATACTTTCCCTAAAAAAAAGAATAAATTGCGTGGTCAGAGATTTTCATCACCTGAAGAAGCTGTGGACGCCTACAAAACGGCCATTTTGGAGACCCCAACTTCCGAATGAAATGGTTGCTTCAATGATCGGTTCCATCGTATGGAAAAATGTGTCAAATTTCGCGGAGAATACTTCGAAAAGCAATAAATACATTTTGAAATAGTGATGTTGTGTCACTTCCTTGATTCCCGAAATTTTCAGTGCCGCCCTCGTATGATATGTTAAAACTGTAAAATGCTATTCTACATTTTCATAAAGGTCAAATCAGTTTATGATATTAAGATGATTCATTTATAATTCAATATAAGTAAAATGAAAGTGTTAGTTAGTTATAAGAAATGGGGTTCTGAAACCGGACAAAATAATTACTGTAATAGTTTTTCGTAATTTTCAGACCGAAACGTAGCGCCGGTGTATTCTGGCACAACTCCGCGGAAACCTGGGTAGATATTGTGAACCATGCCGAGAACACCGTGGTATCATCCCTGGTCAATCTCGTCACGGGTGGACAGAAGAAACAGATTGATGCCAGGTAAATTGTACTCTATTGAAGTGATATATTATATTTATAGTATTTGTGTGCACCACGTATGTGGTGGGCATTAATTAGATTTATTACATAACGCTAAGACTGGAACTAAATTGTCCGGAATCCGTAATGCCGGGGAAAATACAAAGCAGTTAAATTAGAACTCTGTGATAATACAATAAAGCTGAAAATCGAACACACGAGTGTCGAGACAAATGTCAATGTCATATATGACAGCTCGACATTTTCAACTCTATATTAGCGCAGAGTTCTATTTTCAGTGCTCTGAATTTTCCCGGTCCTGCTGGATTCCGGATCATATAGTCCCAGCCTAAAGTCAGACTGTCTGGCTATAAAACTTTATTAAATGGCACTTCAACTACTGAGCCAACACTTGGCCAAGTGACTTCGTCAAACACTTAGCTATGTATAATCAAAAAAATACATAACGAAGTGTTTGTTCGGCAGTTAAATACACAGTAATATCGATACATATTATATTACACTGTTTTATAACACTTTATATTAAATGCACATTAAACCAGCGAGCAATCACTTTGTCAAGTGTACATAAGCATAGCTATTTGGGAATAGCAATAATTTTCATTTGACCAAGTGTATATATATAAGTGTATCGTTTTATTAATATTGTCCCACCTCCAGGTTCATGAGCGAGTCAGGTGTGGTGGATCTGTTCGTGTTCCTCGGCGACACCCCGTCTGATGTGTTCCGGCAGTACACCGCGCTCACTGGAGTCGCACCTCTACCACCAGTGCGTATAATATTACCTGAAAAAAAAAGTGTTTATTCAGATATTATATACAAAGATTGACACTATTCGATTCTCGTTTTGACGTGAGTTTGTGTATTACATTTTTTAAGATATTTATTTTGAGATCAGAGGATCAATTCTGCTAAATAAAACCTCCAATAATACAATTACAATCAAGTTCCCGATCCGCTAAAACTGCCAAACCGGTATTTTCGTAAGCGAATTCTGATTGGTCGAAACTTCATAAAATCAGTAATAATAACATGTCGCTTCACTTATAATACAATCAAAGTCAAATGAAAGTCTACTTTATATTAAACGCATATTAAACTTAATAATAATATTCTTTATTTCCGAGATATTGGTATACAATAGTTGGTCTTAAGTCTAGATTAGACTTTTAATTTTATTTTCGATGAATTATAAGTGAATCGTCTTGATATCATAAACTAATTTTTAGAGTTTGCATCAATCAAAACGCGTTAAACGTTGGTTTATTCTATTTATTTATTTTATTTTCAAGGAAAACTACAGCTAGAAGGTACAATATTAACAACAGAGTAACAATATAGGGCCAATTATTATTAGTTTTCTAGATTAACTATAATTAGACATTATGGACGAGCAAAATGAAAAAGATTTGGCTTAACTTTAAATACAATATTAGCAATTAATATTAAAGAAATTGTATATTAAGACTTTTTCTTACAATTATGAGAATATCATTTTGCTGTTTTAAAATATCGAGACTGCATCGAAACGGTATTAATGTAAGATAGCAGAATCGACTTACATCTCAACGATGAGCTTTTAATATAGCATTTAGTTTATTGTGATAATGTCGCCAGCCGGGAAACGAACCCGTTGGTGCTTAAAAAAAACACAACCAGTATTATATTTGATAGTGTTGCTGATGAAGAACGTGATGTGGTTTTGGCTACAACAGATTTCTTTTCTACCGTGTGTGAACTACATATATATTTTGTGTTTTGATATTTATTATTCTATCTTTTGTCCAATTTCTTTGACGACCTCTGTGGTTCAGGGGTAACGAGTTGGCGTTCAAGCCGGAGGTCGCGGGTTCCAATCCCGTCAAAGGAACAAAAAGGTTTCTGTGTACCTGGGTTATGGATGTGTATTAAATGTGTGTATAATATATGATTAGTATAAAAGTATTCAATACTTCCTGTTGTCTGGTACCCGTAACACAAGTTCTTCGGATACTTAGCACAAGACCAGATTAGCGTGGTGAGCGTCCATAGATATTAATTATTATTAATATTTATTCTTCCGTCTCTCTCCAGCGTTTCTCGCTCGCGTACCACCAGTCACGCTGGAACTACGTTGACGAGGCGGACGTGCGACAGGTGGATGACAATTTCGACGTACACGACCTGCCCGCTGACGTGCTGTGGCTCGATATCGAGTACACCGACCAGAAGAAGTGAGTACACTCACACTTGCCCAAGTGTATCGCACACTTGTTCTAGATTACACTCGCCAAAGTGCGGAGCATCCTTCAAAAAGTGAGTACTAACACTTGTCCAAGTGTATCGCACACTTGTCCAAGAGTATACTCGCCTAAGTGCGGGGCATCCTTAAAAGAGTGAGTACTAACACTTGTTCAAGTGTACCGCACACTTAACGGCTTAGCGGAGTGAGTACACACTGGCCGAAGTGTTTTGAACACTTGGCGGAGTGAATACAATAAGAGACCACAAGACATTAACTTTATAGAATGTAATGGTGTTTTCGGCATCTAAAACTGCACTGGGGCAGTGCAGCCGAATCTGTACGGAAATAGTCGAACGAAACTGCTAATTCACGAAGCAAGACATTTCCATCTTCTTATATTTTATTTGAAAAATGTTATAGCACTGATTTTGACATTGACAAACTCGGTAGGTAAAATTGATATTAGCTGTGCACTTGATACACTCAACTTAAAATTGAGTACACTTGGCGGAACGAATACACCTAGTACAATGATTTACGCTTTTATTTTAATCATTTATAAATCATATAATTCTCTCCCCGCAGATACTTCACATGGGACCCCATCAAGTTCGCTCACCCCACCGAAATGGTAGCCAACCTCACCGCTAAAGGTCGCAAGTTGGTCGTCATCATAGACCCGCACATCAAGCGTGAAGCTGGCTATTTCGTCCATGATGATGCGACAGAAATGGGATTATATGTGAAGAATAAGGACGGGAAAGACTATGAAGGTAATAATATATAGGTGTTGACCACCGGCAACATATTGTAACCTTTTTGTCATTGTAAAATTACACGATGCGACACAGGTGATGGTCCTAAAAGGACGAGGATCTTATGGGCCACGATGTCAAGTATCTGGATAGCGAAAAAAAAACATTAATAGCTTTGGAGAGTAAAAGAATCGTGTGCACATTAAATTATTATTTGACGACCTCTGTGGCTCAGGGGTTCAGCGCGTTGGTGCTCAAGCCGGGGGTCGCGGGTTCGAATCCCGCCGAAGGAACAAAAAGTTTTCCTCTATTCCTGGGTCATGGATGTGTATTAAATATGTGTATAATATAATACAAATCTTAAATATGTATATGCATAGTGTAAAAGTATTAAATATACTTCCCGTTGTCTGGTACCCATAACACAAGTTCTCAGCGGGGCCAGATTGATGTGGTGTGAAACGTCCATACATTATTATTAATTATTACAGGTTGGTGCTGGCCCGGTTCATCATCATACCTGGACTTCTTTGACCCTGAGGCGACCAAGTATTACTCAGAGAGATACAAGTTGGAGAATTTCCCCGGCACTAGCAAAGATGTACATATATGGAATGACATGAATGAGCCTAGTGTAAGTGTGATTATTATATTATCTTATACTTTAAACGAGACAATCTTGTATATCATATAATCGGTTTCTCGAAAACGGCTGCAAGTATTACCATGAAATTCAGTATGCAGGTCGTTTTGGGGGAGTAAAATCGATCTAACTATCTCTAAGAAATTTTTAAGCTATACCTAGACTTGCCATAAATACTGAAACAAAAAAAAAAACTAGTGCAAATAACATTCATTACTTTTACAGTGTGTTAGTTTAGTAAATAAATATAAAACAATATAAAATATAAAAAGCTTATTCGAAGTGGTCTCCATTGGCTGCAATACAGTCCTTTAAACGTTGAGGCCAGTTATCAATAGAAGCACGCACTCTTTCCATGGGAAAATTCTTCACTGCCAATCGTACGGATTGTTTTAGTGACTCGCAAGTTACCATGGCGTTTAGAGCAAGCCGTACTAAAACTGACCATAAATCATAATCGGATAAAGATCTGAGAAAATAAGCGGATTAAGATTGGGATTAGACGATGGCCAGTCTTCAACTCTGATGAAGTCCGAAACGTTCGTTTCCAACCAAGACTGCGTAGACCGAGCTTTATGACCCGGCGCCGATTCTTGCTGGAATGACCATTCTTGGTTATTGAACATGGTGTTGTTAAGGGGCTTCACTGCCTTCTCAAGAATGGTATCTTGATACACTTGTGCCGATGTTTTGATACTTTTTTCACAAAAGTATTGCTCAGTCACTCCTTCATAGCTAATACCCTACCAAACCATCACTGAAGTCGGATAGTGCCCACGTTGCACTCTGTCGACTAATTGGGAAGCTTCCTTAGAGCTTTGAGCATAAATACGGTAATTTTGTTTGTTAAAATGTTGCTCAATTTAAAAAAAAATCTCATCCATAAAAAAAAATTTCTGTGACCTCCCTCTGCGTACCGCTTGAGTAGTTGTTTCGATTTTTCCACTCTATTCTTTTTTAAATTATCAGTTAATAAATGACCAGTACGTCTCTTATAGGCTGCAAGTCCTAAGTCATCTTTAAAATACGCGACATGGTTCTAGGTGCTATCTTCATCTCCCGAGATAAAATCTTTTGCTTTCGGACAGGATTTCTTCGAATTCTTTCCCTTACTGCTTTGACCACCTTTTTCGTACGAACACTACGTGGACGGCCAGATCTTTTTCTGTCACAAACAGAGGAGGTCTCATTGTACCTATTAGTAGCCCGGTACACAAACATTTTACTAATACCAAGCGTATGGGTAGTTTTAAAAATTGCATTTGGCTCTATAAGTCTATATACCTACTTTGTGTAATGCAATAACAGCGATTCGGTTCTCTTTATCACCCCACTCCATTTTAATATCGCAAAATATTATACAATTTATTGGCGCCAAAATGAGAAAACTCATATACCATAACTCCAAACAAAGCTCGGATTCCGGTTGTGTTTCCGGAGGCTCAAGGGGGGTTGAAGGATTTTAAGAACTGAGAACGCAAGTTCCAATGTCACTCCTCTGGTGTTGAGAGTGTCCGTGCGCGGTGGTATCGCTTACCATCAGGTGATCCGTCTGCTCGTTTCCTGGTACATTTATTTAAAAAAAAAACCATACAAGCCGGTAAATGAATGGTGATGTTTTATTATTTATTAATTCCGATTTCCGACGCACCTCGTGCGTCCCAACGGAATTGCTTCGTCACAAGGTGTTAGCGCAATGTTTTGGATGCATTGAGCGCAAATTATTGCTTTGTTTTAGTGCTGCATTTTAAAATAAATATGTAATAAAAATAGGCAATATTGGGTAGCCGGCTTTACGGACGCTTCGCCTGTGGTAAACAGATTCATAGTTTGTTCTCATGTTTATCATGACCAGGTATTCAACGGTCCAGAAATCACGATGCCTAAAGATGCCAGACACTACAAACCGCCCCAGGACGGACAGGACGGTTTGGCCGCTTACTGGGAACACAGGTACATAATCTTATACTTTAAACGAGCACACCTTATATATATAATCGGAATAGTTTTGGGGTAGAAAAATCGATCTAGCTAGGTCTTGCCGCGGAGAAACTGCGCATTTTTAAGTTTTATTTTTTTTTTTTCGTTGCGTAGTGAGACGAGTGATTTCGATTGCAAAATGTCTAATCCGGTTAGCGGCTTGGTTACCGTCAGACTTTTTGCGTTGTTGGCAAATTGATGTCTCGGGTTCGAATCCCGATCTATTCGTTTGTTCCGGGTAATCTCTGAAAGCTTGACCTATTTTGACTATACTTTACGGGCAAATAGCTGAAGTTAAAAGAAATAATTTAGGCTATTATTATTTTAGAACAAAAAATTAAAATTAGATTTTGTTATTTGTATATTTTTTTTTCAGAAATCTATATTATAAATGAAATTACTTATTTTAATGAATATATTAGTCATTAGTAGCTAATACTTTCAGAATTGACCTTCCTTTCGGGAACTAACGACAACATATAGAGTTTTTGTTTTAATATTACTGAGACAATTTTGAAGTAAACTCCAATAGCGGCGTTGAACGTGAAATTTTATGGACGCGTCACGATTTTGATTTTTGGATATAACGCCATCTGTCGGAAGCTACTTATACTTCTTACATAGCAACTTTACCTTCCAAAGTACGGCTCACAGTTACACAGTTGGCGCTCTACAAATTATATTTTCTCTACTCTTTTTTGATGAGACGATTAGGGATATTTTTGGTTTTTAAATGATTAATGATGCCACGTGTATTGTGTACCCGTCATTTTTTCCTTTTATAGACACATTCACAACGAATACGGTCTATGGCACATCCGGGCGACTCGCGACGGCATGTTGCTGCGCTCCAACAACCAGTACAGGCCGTTCATACTGACCAGGTCTACATTCGCCGGCACACAGAGGTAAGTACGTATGAAATTACGTATTGAAATTAAGGATTTTTGGGTGCCGTACCCAAAGGGTAAAAACGTGACCCTGTCACTGAGACTTCGCTTTCCGTCCGTCTGTCACCAGGCTGTATCTCCGTAACCATGATAGCTAGATAGTTGAAACTTGAAATATTCACAGATTTGCCGATAAAATAAGTATTTAAGCCCGCTGTTTTGTACTGAACCCTGCGTGCGCGAGTCCCGACTCGCACTTGGCCGGTTTTTCCATTATTTCTTGTACTTATATGGAACCACTCCGGCTCAAAACTATACAAATAGAGTACTTGCCTATAATATTTTTTAATACATAAATGAATATAGTGCTCTGAACATAAAATCAAAAGGTAATTTACGTTATAGTAGATATAGAAGGTCATAATGTGTTACATACATTTAGATATAATTTACCTAGAAATAAAAAATAAATAAATATCTAATAATAATAAATCTTTAATTGTTTCAAAAGTTACAAAAATATCCTTAAGTATACCGCTGGGCTCCTAGTCAAGATGCATTCGATAATGCCGACAGGGAACTTCGAAATCAAAAATGTATGGGATTTCGACATAAGTCATAATATATGTCGCTTGCGAGGCCATAAGTCAAATCCCATACATTTTATTTTCAAACTTCGCCGTCGAAATTATAGAATGCATCTTGCCTAAAGGCCCTGGTCTTCACTCTAGGATTCCCTGTGTCAAATGTCAACAATTGGTCTCTTCGCAGGTTCGCAGCCATGTGGACGGGTGACAACATGGCGGAATGGGGTTTCCTGCAAGCGTCCGTACGGCAATGCCTCTCGATAGCGACCGCCGGCATCAGCTTCTGCGGCTCCGACGTGGGCGGCTTCTTCAAGTACCCCGACGCAGAGCTCATGACTAGGTGGTACCAGGTATGATATGCGTGCGAAGTGCGGCACCGAACAATTAACTGGATAAACCAAATTGATTTCAAGCAGTAAGCAAGCTGATGATGATGAGTTATAGCTAAGAACCAAGTTGATCTCGTAATCTTTCAAACTAAAAAAATCGCATCATAGCCGGGCATTTCGTTTAGGAGCTACGATGCCACGGACCGACAAACACACGTCGAACTTATAAGACCACTCTTGAGGTTAATAGTAGCAGTAGGGAAGAAATCATTGGTTTGACCAGTGATACCGCGGCCTTATAGAAAACCAGTGTAAAATAACTCTTGCGCAATTTTTTTTCAATAAGGTATTTTTTAAGTTTTTCGGATTGAATTATAAAAATCACACATATTCTGAAGTGAAGAGTTGGTCAAATTAGTTTTAAATAATGTTTAGTGATAAACTATTCAACAGTTGGATCTATATTCTCATCACAGGATAATTGCCTATTCGGTGAGTCGCGTGTCGTGGGTGGTCGTCCATTAAAAAAACTATCTACTTCCAGGCCGGCGCGTACCAAGCGTTCTTCCGAGCACATTCGCACATCGAGACGAAACGCCGTGAGCCTTGGCTGTACGACGCCACGACGCTGTCCCGCATCCGCGACGCTATCCGGCGCCGATACGTTCTGCTGGACTTCTGGTGAGTGAGAGAGAGACACATATAGAGCGCACACGCTCGCATACGCACACGTACGAACATATTAACAAACGCGTGCACGCGTCGCGTTTTATCACGTTAAAATACATGGCCCGCGTTTAGATAATAGGCATGTGATGCATACAAACCTTTCTCTTGAATCGCTCTGTCTATCACAGTTGACAGTGTTCAAATCCGTTTTGTAGTTTACAAGATTTATGCGCACATACAAAGAGTCGTTAAACCTATATCCAAGCCATAAATGTTAAATCTTCGAGATTTCACCGATCACATCACATCCCGGGTTTTGTCGTAGTGTTGCCGAAATAAAAAATTAAACGGCCTCAGAGCAGGTTTTTAGGGTTCCGTAGTAACTACAAGAAACCCTTATAGTTTCGCTCTGTCCTTTCGTCCGTCTGTCCCTTGATAACATCGGTAATTATGAATATAAATAGGCAAAAAAATTATAGTTACATATTGCAAATAGATTTCATTTTTGGCATCATATAATAATTTTATATTTTAGGGGTAGCTCCCCATACATGACAAGCAAGGATATTCTTTTATTTTCATTCTATCCTGTGGGGTATCGTTGATTAGGTATTTTTAAATAAAGACAAGTTATATAAGCATAATTATCATACATGATTTTTTTATAATGTAAATCATTTTCGAGTAATCGACCTCCAACTCGTCCTCTTCAATTTTCCATGCTGATAGATCGTGCTAAATACTATTTAGGAAAATACTATTTTGAACGAACTCGAACAGTACCCTTTGAAGAAAAAACCCATTACCCGTTGACAGTTACGGAACCCTGCTTAGGTCCTGACATGCTCTTGGTTAGGTTATTTTCCTGATCAGGTCGTAAATTCATTATTTTTTGTATTCAGGTATACCCTATTCTACGAGCACACGATCGACGGTCTGCCAGTAACCAGGCCTCTATTCCAGGAATACCCCAAGGAGTTGGAGACATACACCATCGACGAGTCCTATCTGCTGGGTATGTATTTGTGACGTTAACATAGACGTATATATTATAGACGAGGCGTGTCGAGGCAAAAACTGTGCCCACTTTTGGGGTTTGGGGCCATTTTGACATTTGAGGTATGGTGAAATCAAGATGGCTGACATTTGAGGTATGGTGAAATCAAGATGGCTGACATTTGAGGTATGGTGAAATCAAGATGGCTGACATTTGAGGTATGGTGAAATCAAGATGGCTGACACTTGAGGTATGGTGAAACCAATATGGCTGACATTTGAGGTATGGTAAAATCAAGATGGCTGATATTTGAGGATGATGAAATCAAGATTGCTGACATTTGAGGTATGGTGAAATCAAGTAGACTGCCATATGAGGAATGTTGAAATCAAGATGCCTGACATTTGAGATATGGTGAAATCAAGATGGCTGACATTTGAGGTATGCTGAAATCAAGATGGCTGACATTTGAGGTATGGTGAAATCAAGATGGCTGACATTTGAGGTATGGTGGAATCAAGTAGGCGTAGATTTTTCTTGTATGAAGACTTGTTCTGTCAAATGTTAGATACATTCGTCATAGCCCATCCCTAGTTTTGAAATCATTGGTGGCCTATCTTTAGACGCAAAGGAAACCTTTACAATTTTGAGTAAAACAAAATTTTTTGTTAATGGTCAATACTGTCAGTATTGACTGATCTATTGAGATGAAATTTTTGATCGTGCGAGAGGCGTGATTTAACATGAATGAACCGCATCGACATAACAAATTACGAAACTTACTAAAATCGGCGTTAAAGTTCGGCCGTTCAGAGAATGCGTTCCTGACACCTATCAGTTAGTTACGACTAGTGATGGGCACAACATAACACTGAGTTCGTTACCGTACCTCCAAAATGAACCGCCGCATTATTTTTAAGATTATTTTCGTTTTAAATTGGCGGAATCATTTAAAATTTATATTTTAGTTATTTAAGTTGAAATCAAAAAAAGGTAATATTCATATAATAAAATTGTTTTATTTATTCTTTGTTACAAAGTTACAATCTGTATTTCTATGCAATAAAGTACATTGAATTGAATGTGCGTACAGAATATTAATCAGACTCCGATTCGCTTGAGGAGGTGGTGTCTTCATCATCATCTTCGCCTACATGTATAATTATATTATTATCAATAACAGAATCAATCCTGATATCTCGGTCAAAATGTTCCAAAATCAAGTTTTTAGTCTTCTCAACAACCTTTGCCCAGTCATCTCTTGTGACTTCCCCGCAGGTTTCTTTTAATAGGGTCATCATCTTTTTCGTGCTGAATGGCGGGGAAGTATTGTGGCGGGCGGCGTAACCTTTTATTTGAGCCCAGATTAGCTCGATCGCGTTATAGGCAATGATACGGTGGAATTCTTAGAACGCGATGACCGTACTCCAGAGCCAGTTCATCGATTTCGTATCGCACATTTGCCGCTTTATTTTCTTTAACTAATTTAATTAGCTCTGCTTTTAGCATCTGCTTATTTGCGTCAATGCCTTTTGCTTGTAACCAAGCCACCATTTATTCTTTTTTATTAGCTTGCGTAGGTGGTTTCTGTATTTGAACCGAGTGATAGGAGGCATTATCCATGAATATTACAGAAGGCTCTGGTAGGCTGGGCAAAAGCACGTTCTGGAACCACTCTTTAAATGTAGTGGCATTCATTTCCTCGTGGTAGTCATTTGTGGTTTTTGATTGAAATGCCAGTAACGCGTTCTCCACAAAGCCGTATTTTGCAGAACCTGCGTGGCATATTATCAGACGGGCCCCCTTACCCATTGGTACTTTCGACGTCGACGCTTGTGTATCATCCGTCCAAGAACGGGAAACCGTGTGATTGGCGTTTAGCCATGTCTCGTCAATGAGCACGACATTATCCCAGTTATCAATTTTTTTTGCTTCTCTCAAAAAACTTATCCGTTTTAAAATTATGTCGTATCGTTCTAATAAAATTTTTCTTTTGTCTGTTTTTTTATACGAAAAACCAATATCTTTTAAGATTTTGTTAAAGCAGTTTTACCCCCGCTAAACAGTCCAGCTTCTCTTAACGATGCCAAAAGCTTCTTCCTGTTGAGATATTCATTTCTGGAATAGTAACCATATATATGATTTCTGATTGCATCGGCGTCAAAGGTGTCAATATCTGTCTCGGGTTTAGTTCTACGTTTCTTCTTCGGAGTACGTAAAATATTATCTTCCGTGCCAGTAGAGCCGCACTTTTCTTTATTAATATTTGTTATCGTTCGTTTGCTAACTCCAAGCGCCTTAGAGACGTGTTCTTGTACTTGTTCGACAGGTACCAAGGGTCCGCAATTTTGCCGCTCCCTCTCAAAGTAATCTTGCAGCTTGATGATTAACTCACGGGCTCTACTTTTCAATGTTTATCCACGTTTAGGCATTATTATGCACCAAAAGTAAAAAGAACGCAATACACAACACAATCGAAGTCCGATTTAGCACCGATGTCAGTTTGAAAAGCAGAAACAGTCCATTAAACAAAAGCCGGGTAATCAAATAAAAACAGATCGAAAACACTTGAAGAACGTGATCTATGCGTACAAAACGACAACAGACGACTGTTTTAGCGTCACAAAATGGCGGCCCATAACGCCATTTGGGGTTACCACTTTTAATCTAAGTATAAAAATGCTAGTAACGCCATTTGGGGTTACCATTTTCAACCTAAATATAAAAATGTTTGATCGTAGTTTTATTTTTATATTTCATAAAAGTTATCTTATAGTCCATTATTTTCAAATTCTTAAAAAGAAAAACAAAACGTATTATTTTATAAAGTATAACTGTATAAGAACAGATTACGATACTATTATTGCCTGTTATTGTTAGCACAGCACTATTTTACAAATATAAAGCGCTGACATAACCTTGTAATAGCGCAGTATAGATTTAGAAAAATATTGTTTACCAAGTATTTGACACTCAGTTAGGCACAAAATTATAACATTCATTGATTATTGATATAATAATGTTGTTTTAATTCTTATCAATTGTTAAAACGGTAAACAATCAGCAAAAATATTTTTATCGTATCTGCAACGCCATTACAAAGTTACGTCGTCAGTTCAATCGCGACGTGTCAGGAACGCATTCTCTGAACGACCGTAGTATAATAACGTTTTAGTTGTGTTTAAGTAACCCTTGAATCTAAGGCTCAGTTGCGCAGATCTGGGTCAGAGTTAACCCGGTTTAAAATATCATGCCTTCTCTTCCATAAATACGAAGAACGAGAGTGATAACGTGATATATAAGTTTATTATATTATTATTATTAAATTATATTTTTTATAAGATTGATATTTATTTAAATTAAATTTGAAGTAGTAAAATAGCAATATGACTGCTGTTGTTTGCTTGCTTGCTTGTCTTTACTTCCCCGCCCGGGAACAAGGGGTCTACGTAAGACCAGGGACGACTTTCCCACGTCCTCATAACCTGAGTGGATCTCCGATTCTGCGCGTTTTGGGTGTTGCACCGCCTTAATTATTTTGTTATTTTTCATGTTTATATGCTTGTTATTAATTGTCATATATATACCCTAGTTGTTTGAAACAAATCAACAGCTTTAATCTTCTTATTTGTTCTTTTTATTAATACTCTAGTTGTTGTAAAGTATATTTTGTTTGCTTGTTTCATTTTTGATGTTAAAATTAATTGTACCATTGTTGTCTACGTGTATAATACTATGGTAATGTAATGTCTAAAGTAGCAGAATAAAGATTTATTTATTTATTTATATTTAACCCAGGGTTAACTTTAATCAGATCTGCGCAAGTGGGCCTTAATCCTCGCATTGAATGACAGCTAAAACTATTTTCCTACTACCAGGCGACAAACTCCTCGTAAGCCCCGTAATGGAGGCCGGCGTGACCAGCGTCAAGGTGTATCTGCCGGGCCGTGACAGCAACACCAAGTGGTACGACGTGGACACGTACCGCGCGTACGACGCCAACGGATACATGACCGTCGACGTCAATATCAACAAGGTCAGTCAGTGTGTTGTATATTGTAAAATTGTAAATACCGTAAGATTGTGATAAAACTAGCGAGGTTGTAAAATTTCGAAATATTGTCAACCTGAACACACTGCTTACAATTTACAGCATTCTTTTTCGTTATATTATAATCTAGCGAACTGAAACAGTTATGTTACAATATGTCGCCCGTCAAATTGTCAACTGTCCGAAGGCTGTCCCTGATTGGTTGGTCTTGACTCTTGACTAATTCTAACTAATTTATCATTACAAATTTTCCCATACTCCTAGTTGGTACTAGCAGACATGATCGAGAATGTTCTTATCTATAATTCATCAACATCAGCTCGCTCACTGCTACAAAAATTCGGGGGTTAGTTTTGTTATTTATACCGGGTGTTTTTCCAGTTAGCATCCAAACTTTCAGGAGTGAATATACTCTTGAATATAAGCAACTTTTACTATGAGATCAACTTTCCTACTTGAAAAAAAGAAAGATTGGACACTGACTGAAAAAACAACATGTATAGTTTTTTCTTTATGTTAAAATTCTTGTGTGAGTGAAGCCTTTACAGCTCCATCATTTCAAACGGTCAAATCTGTCTGGCACCGACTACTAAATATTACAAGATTTGGCGTCCAATTAATAGTAAATAAATTATGTCTATTTACCCCACAGGTGCCGGTGTACCAGCGCGGCGGCACGATCGTACCGCGCAAGGAGCGCGTGCGCAGGTCGTCGCAGCTGATGGCCGACGACCCCTACACGCTCATCGTAGCATTGGACGCCACTGTGAGTGAGGCATACACGTATATATTATAGACGTGGCAAAAACTGTCGGCTGTCCCCACTTAAATGGCCCCACTTTTGGGGTTGTTTGGGGCCATTTTGACATTTGAGGTATGGTGAAATCAAGATGGCGTAACTCTTTCTTGTGTGAACATTTGTACCGTCAAAACATGTACCTACGTCATATATCCCATCCTTAGTTTTGAAACCATTGGAGTGATGGATTTAAAAAAAATAATAATTTGAGTATAGAGCAGGGTTTCCTAACCTTTTTTACACGGAGCCGTATCTTCATACCAAATTTAATTTAAAGCTGTTTAAGCGCGAAGAGGTAACAGACAAACAAAGAGACACACTCTTGCATTTATAATATTCTTATGACTATAGAATTTAAGATAGATCCCGGTAACTAACTCTAATAAATTGGGCTATTCACCATTTTTAAGATATATTTTGGATTCGAAATCTTATACTTTAAACAAAGACGTACTTTTATATAATATTATATATAATCGGTATCTCGACAACGGCTATAAGTATTACCATGAAATTTAGCATGCACTAGCTAGGTTACCCCTTAGAAACTGCGAATTTTTAAGCAATATATGTTTTTTTATTTCGTCGTGCAACAATATATCAATAATTTCGACTCTCTTCCGTCAGTCTGTTTGGCAGCTCGGCATGCGTACCAACGTACAATTGGCTAATTTCGTCTATCAAAATCAAATTATATAAATTTGTTATTTATATAGTTTCTATCATAAGAAATACGAATACAACACTATTTATAATTTCGAAAATAACACTGTAGTTTTATTATCTGTATGTCACGTGACCGAAAACGCCAGCCGCCATATTTTTCTTGTAAGTGACGTCATAAGAGCTTAATCAAATCGAATAAACAACATCGAAATTTAAATCTAAAGTTCATGCACTGCACACGCACATATGACATTTGTTTGTTTCTGTTTATGACGTCACAATAATGGTGGCTGTTGTTTTGGCGCAAACTTTTATCGTTTAAATTTTAATCATTTTTTCTTTGCATAAAGAGATATTATTTCCAGGAAATAAAAATACTAGTTGAATAGTATTTTTATTTCCTGGATACTATCGAATCAATACGAACATTTTAAAATATATTTGAAAAAAATGTAGTATAGCCTATCATTGCATTATTTGGAAATTCGGAATGCGGTGGGTTCGAATCCCGCTAAGATAAATATTTTTGTGATTCTTATTATTTCGTTTTCTTTTATATTTTTTTATTATTTTATCGTTCAACTAAAACACCGAGCAAAGCTCGGTCTCCCAGGTTGAACTTGAACTTTATTCACTACACAAGAAGATACACGTTTCATATCAAGAGTTCGAATTTCCAGCTGCGCAGCGCGGCGCCGCCCTTGCAATTAAACGTTTATTTTCTTGTGTAGTGAATAAGGTTCAATTTCTAATTGCTATCATAAAAATGATGAACTGACACTTAGCCCAATTTATAAGTCGTCAGTTCTCTCTGTGTGAACCGACTCTAGACCCTACCCTAGAGCAATGATTACGTAACTTTATATTCAACACAAATCTATTATGTATTTATTGAAAGTGATTTGATATTTTATTAACATTCCAGAACTCGGCGAGCGGCTCTCTATACATAGACGACGGCGAAACATTCGACTACAAATCCAACAACTACATCTACGCCAAGATCACTTATGATTCCACCAAACTGTCGTACAAGTGAGTACAAAATGCCTTAAATATAAAGAAAATAATTTACAGCGAATATATAAAAATCAATTACATTTTATTACGAAAAACCGAAAATCCATAGGCTGGGTTACGCAGTTAGTCTATATGGACTGTAAAAATGCAATTGTCCAAAGTGTAAATTATGTACATTACAAGATACACGTTTCATATGACATCACTCGTACACTGCACATGCGCAGTGCAGCGCGATGCAACCTGACATTCGAACTCTCACAATTAAATGTGTATCTTCTTGCGTAATGAGTAAATTTCAATTTGGAGCTATCTTAAAAATGCAGCGCCGTGTCCGTTTCGTTTCGGTGTCAATTGACCCTTTAATAGTATGCACATTTATTATAATTATTATTGAACAAAAGCAAATCTTTGACTGCATATTTTAACTGCAACATAACTTTAATTTTCTAACAACTCTTCACAGATTCGTCAACGGCAACGCCAGCTATCCTACCAAGTCGTGGCTGGAGCGTGTAGTGATAGCCGGCATCAAATCCGCTCCCCGCTCCGCTACCCTCCACGCGGGCGGTCGCGCCACGCCCTTACAGATGACGCTACATCGCGGCAACGATGTGTTGGTGATCAGGAAACCCGCGGCCAGCATGGCGCTGGAGTGGCAGATAGAGTTCGCGTATTAAATAGTGTTTTAGTCTAAGAGCTGATTATTTTAAGTTCATCTGCCCATAGATATCTTACTTGTGCAACCTAAAATCTTCTTAAATATAAACCAAATCGATACACTCAGATTGACGTACTTATATCTAACGTAAATTCGTCAAATCCACACCCGCTCCGCTACCCTCCACGCTGGCGGTCGCGCCACGCCTTTACAGATGACGCTACATCGCGTTGACGATGTGCTGGTGATGGCCTAGCAGGAACGTTTGTCAACGGCGTAAACGAAACGTTATGAATGAGAACTGTATGAAAATCTGTCAAAATCATGACAGCGCCCATACAAATTTTATTCGATACCGTTACGTTAACGCCGCTGACAACTGACTGACCGTATCTGCCGTAACTTTGTATACATTCATCTAATCCACTCTTAGCTCCGCTACGCTGCACGCCTAAGCAGGCACCACCAGTCCAAAAAGATTGCACATCGACCGTTGAAGAATATAGTATTTGTATCGGCTTCTTAGATCATCATTAAGCGTCTGTGTTTTAAGTATTATAGTCTAAGAGGTAACGACTTTAAATTCATCGTTAGGATACGGTATGTCAAAACTCAGATCCATTTCCCATAGTGATAGATACAAAAAAGTATAGATCATTTAATGTCTATTTGTTATAACACATTTTTCATTATTGCATTTGTAATGCATATCATTATTATAATATTTCAACAATAGGGGTTTAAACAGTTTTAAAATATTATCTATTTGTTTATTGTATATATATTAACAAATATACTAATATTCAAATTATCTAAAAATATTATGTACTGCTGTTTGCTTAAAAGTAAGTTGTCTATAGTATTACTATACTATAAATAAATTCTACAAGCTCTTTTAATCCATTACCCAGTGCAATAGGTTCCATGGTGACCAAAATATTATAAAATTCGATGAATATAAAAATTAATTCAGGAATGAACATAAATTAATTTAGTCATATTTCTTTAATAAATTTAAATAAAAAATGATATTTTTATCTGTATACAACGTGGCCTTTAACACGTCATTATTACACTAACAAAGTGATTATCCAATAAAAATACGCTGTCATTTATCTATCATACACAAGTCGAAGAGTCAGCGGTCATCGACATTTGTGCCATATGACGTCATATATTGATGGAAGATGGCGGACAGCGTTTTTGCAGAAACATAAAATTTTTATTTAGTTTTATGGGAAGGTACGTATTTTGTCGAAATATTTATTTTTGTTGCTTTTAACTACGTAACCAATATTTGAAGGTACTTCGTCCACTAGATTAGAATGGGTTATTTAAACGTTATACACGTTTAAATGTGTTTTATGTGATCCACAATACATGACATTTATCATATCACCATTAGCAAAACGTTACCCGCTCTTGGACTATGTTAATTAAGATATTACTAGGTGAATGTAGAATAATTTAATTCAATCGATTGATTATTGTGAGTTTTTATGTATTTATAACAAAACAATTTGTTAAGGTTTTTTAATACATACCTCTACACTTAATTTTTGTTTTTAATTATTTTTGTTATTTATGTCATTGCATCTTTTAAGAAATCAACCAATCAACATACCTTGAAGAAAAAATGTATGTAACCCGAGGTTACAACGTTACAACATCCGAGATGTTGCCAGTATCCACGATGGGCGACTGCCGACGGTAATCGCTTTCCATCAGGCGGTTCGTTTGCCCTCTAGCTCATAAAAATCATGAAGCTATCAACCGCCTTCACCAATCTCGAAGTTTATCAATACATGTACGAGTTTATTAAGCTTTAATACTTTGTATAAAATGAAAATCGTAATTTTAGAAACAAAGAAAATAATAATTAAATGAAACACCATCCTTTTTAGAATTAAGATAACAACTCATCCCACATCATCTAATGACATCTCTGAAGCTAAAATACGTCAAGCCGTTATGCATATGTTGAAAAACAGTACCCTCCTTCAGTGGCAGTCGTAGTCGGGTGAAAATAAAAGCCGACCGAAGCTACTTTCTTCCTTGCTAAATCAATATTGAAAAAAACTGTCTGGAATTCACATTTGTTGTCAAGTGTCAGTGTCAAAATTCAAGTAAAATTTCAATTTGAGCAATGCTACTTTCCTCATCGGCAAAAATTTGTTCGCAAAGTTGTGACAAACAAATCCGTTTTATTACCAAAATGTCTTCGAATCAAAAGTGGAGTGTAGAGAAAAGTCGCGTTCTCGGGTTACCCCTTGAGGAAAAAAGAAAACTATACAAGCCTGACTATATTACACTTGTTAAAGTCGAAACTTGGTCACAATATTATGATTTAAACAAGGGCATTGCGGACAAAAAGCCGACTGATGATGACCTGAATGAATTTAGGAAGATAACGCTTAACACAGGGAAGAACAAGGAGCTTAGTCAGAAAGTGTCTATTTTTAAAGGCGACATTACAAAGTTAGAAGTAAGTTTGCTGTATGTTTCGATCTTGTTACTTGGTAGTTATACATTTGCTTTAAATACAAGATTTTGTAAAGAAATTTACAATATTATGAAATAGGAAAATTATCTTGGATAGCTAAGCATTTTCATATAAATCCTAATGGTCATATTATTAAAGGTTGATGCAATAGTGAATGCTGCAAATTCACGGCTTAAAGCCGGTGGTGGTGTTGATGGTGCAATTCACAGAGCTGCTGGGCCACTGTTACAGGTAATGTTGAAGATCTATTAGACTTATCATAAAATACCACCCCTGAGATTGAGGCTCTTATTATTGTTTTTAAGTAAGTTTTTCAAATTATTGTTTGCCAAAGAATATTTAATTCAGCACAAAATTAAATATCTGGAAACAGTAAAGTATGATGAATTGTTATTTCTCTTCATCATTCATCTATCAATTAGATAGATGAATTTTGTCTTTTTACTCTTTGCCTGAAAGTGTTTCCATAATTTGTAAAATAAAAAACCCCTATTTCATTTAAAGAAAAAGATATTTCAATTTTAGTTGCACACAAAGCTTAGGAAGTAATGAAAAGTTTCATTTCAATTTAATTACATAAATAAAAATGTAATTGGTTTTCTTTTGAAAATAATCACATTTTTAGGATGAATGTAACTCCATTGGTGGTTGTCCTACAGGGGAAGCAAGGATTACTGGAGCATACAATTTGCCAGCAAAATGTAATGTATCATATATATTAACAACTAGTGTATGGTCACCCACAAGCCGGTGTATCACAAGTGGTACACCAGCTTAGCAACTGTATGTATCAAAACTTGAACTTCGAAAATTTAGTTAATTTCTTATTTGGTTTTGTAGCTTTTGATAATTTGTAATTAAACTCAACTTTATACTGTTATAAAAGGTAACCTTTTAATAATAATGTTTTGCGGATTTTGTAAATTATATTGGTCGGGTTTTGTTATAAAAATGGTATTTTTGTTTCAGATGTCATTCATACAGTAGGACCCCAAAATGGTTCTGCCCCAAACTTAAAATCATGCTATGAGAACAGCTTGGCTCTCCAGACAGAAAATAAGTTAAAATCTATTGCTTTCCCTTGCATTTCCACAGGGATTTACGGTTTTCCGAATCGCCTTGCAGCTCACATTGCACTACAATCGGCCAGGAAATTTTTAGAGAATAATGATTTAGACAGGATCGTCTTTTGTACTTTCATGCCCGTAGATGTTGATATCTATGAAACATTAATGCAAATATACTTTCCTATTAATTAATGTGTGAAGCCTGAAGCTACATGTAATCATACTCTGGTTGTAAGTTTTGTTTAAACTTTTTATAATAAAATATTTTAAGATGTAACTTAATGCTTTTTTATTTTAATCTGTACAGTGGTGTAGCCAGTCAATACCAGAAAAAACTTTGGCTGGTTTCATTGTCGCGCAACGTTGGCCCCGACACCGAAATGTATGTAATGGTTTCGCTGACCGCTTCGCGTTATTTAAAAACGCTTACTTTGATCTGTCAGCGCGACACTAAAACCCGCCTTAATTTGCAGAATAGCATGATGTCTAAGCTCAATATAATTTTATTGTTGAATTAACTAATAACCTTTTTTTTTATTTAAAAATATTACATTTTCATAGCATGGCTACTTAAAAGAGAAGACGAAGATTCTTTTGACAATTTATGATTGATAGAAGACAGTGACATTTTGTCAACAAAAATAATGGAATTTTGTTCGACCTGTCCTATTTAATTTTATTTTTATTGTAAAATAAAGTAAATATTATATTTATAATAAATAGGTACAATAATGCCATTTACGTATAACCAAAAAGGAATAAAGTGAATAAAAATTAAAGTCACCAATTGTGTTGACGTTGTCCCTATTTGTACAGTGTTGAAATGTCCACTGCAAGTGATTTGGAAGGCAGCGAAGATTTAGAACATGTTACCTTGGTCCGTATGGAAGACGTCCAACCTGTTAAAAGCACGGATTTGTATTTGGACGACGAGATGATTGAAAACTTGGAATACGACAATGAATGTATTATAGGCGATGGAGACGAAGATTGTGCCATTGGAAGTATGGTTCCGATAAAATGGGGGGAAGTGGAAGTGGAAGACATTGAGGGTGATTCACAAGATATAGACTCTGAGAGCACTGATTGTGCCAGTGATACACAGGAGAAGAAATTGGAGAGCACCGAAGACAGTAATGATACATCTGAATATATTATTCCAGATATTGTGAAGTCGGATACTATAACAAAGGTGACATTCGTTTTGATGTATGAAATAAATCACATTTAAGATGCTTGTCATAAAGCAAGCACAGTTTATTTTTTGAGCGTACAAAACAAACAAACAAAACAGTGGTCATGTAGTAATTAGTATATATATATTAAATTTTTGTTTACATGCCAAACTACTTGTTTGCCATGTAAACAAAAATGTTTCATATATTAAATGCTAAGAGATTTTTACATGCTTAATAATTTTCAGTATGTTAAATGTTTCACAAGAATTTATTCATAATTCAGGAGAACACAAGAGAAACTTCAAACAAATCCCCGAGCAGCTGGCCGACACTAGAAATTTTACCTGGAGGTGTCATCAAGGACGCAGACAAATATGAAGGCATCCTGAATTCTGACAAAAATCAAGTGAAGAACAACGAAATGGTGTATGCGTGTGCGAAATGTCCGCAGAAGTATAAACATTTGTATTGTTTAGTGAGACATGTGAAATGGCACGAGGGACAAGAGAAAAAGCTGAAAAACATTAATGTTACACCTACAACAAGTTAGTAATTATTATCAGACAAACTCTTAAATTTAGAAACGACACTTAAATTTTACCTGTAGGTGATAGTCCCTGAACAAAGTTTGTATAGCCATGATGCCATAAGCCACGCTTTGTCACAAATAGACCAGTTCAGATATTTAGTTGTCATAGAAAACTGGCATGAATTTGCTTGATTAAGCTTTCCTGAGTTTTTTAGGTTTACATAGTTCGTGTCTCATAACAGTAAACCCTTATAGTTTCGTCACATCCGTCCGTCCGTCTTTGGCTTACTGTCCAAACGGTAGTGCTAGAAAGAAGAAACTGCATGGATATATTGTGTATTTACTATGCCGAAAAAGTGCTAAAATAAAATCACGAAAAAATGTTTTTTAAGGTACCTATATACAGGTACATATAGTGGGAATGTTTTTTTTTCTCGCATCTACCCCAATGTTTCCGAACTCTCCATATTCAATTTCACCTTGTTTCAATTTCATATTGTTAAAAGTTTTTGTTTAAAAAAAAAAAGAACTATTGCATGTTAATAATCTTAAATTTGTCTGTTTCAGGGAGTTTACTTAAACCCTTGAAAAAAGATGTTGTACAACTGAAGAAAGAAAAAGTTGTCATTCAAAAAATATACAAATTAAAGTGTGATAAAAATGCAAAAATACAAAACTACACCTTCCCAAACCGCACCAAACGTAAAACCAATTTATCATAGTATAGTTTAATTGTTATATTAATAGATATGTAAAATTATAAGTTTAGTTAGTCATAAGAAAGAGATGCATATATCAATATGTTATATTGAATGTTGCCACTTTGGACACCAAAAATCAAGTGAATTTATTTCATTTTAAAAAGCACAATTTTAGTGTTTTCATAAGTTATAAGATGTCAAAATGACTACTTAAAAACATGAAAACTGTGAAACATGTTTCAAATTGGTTACTAAATTAATAATGCCAATAATAATTTTTGAAATTAAACAACACAAATAATAATTAGCATATTACAATTTAAATTTTTCTGATTTGTTTTTTTTTTATAATACCTGGTTCACCAAGATTTGGGCTCTAGTATACTGCTTAAAAGTAAAACAAATAGGTCGGCTCGACTGATAAATACCACGGCCTCGCATAAAACCCGCGTGAAAAATGCTTGCGTTGTGTTTCGCCGAGTGAGTTACCGGAGGCCCAAGGGGGTTGGGGACTTTAAGGACCAGGAACGCAAGTGAGCAACACCAGAGGAGTTACAAGTGTGAGTGGTGGTGGTAATCTCATACCATCAGGTGATCCGTCTGCTCATTTCTGGTCTATTTAATAAAAAAGAGAACTGGCATTCTGGTTACATAATATACACAAGCTTTAATAATATGTTGTTTTAAATTTTTTACACAATATGTGGTAAATGTTATGCCTTCCCAACAACATATTATGTTGTTGGGAAGGCATAACATTTATCTATTTTAAATTCGTTCGTATTGAGTAGTAAGATCCATACATTTCTGCCCATCCTTTTTACATAAAAAGTATCTTCCAAAGAAGAAGGCCATTTATAAAGCATTCAGACTTTGAGTTACATTTGCGATAAGAAGTCACATGTTGATATTGAATTGAATAAATACTGAGTCGATCAATCAATGAGTGCAGACTGCTTACACTAGCAATGTTGCTTACAAGCATTTGCTAGCAATCAATCAGTAAAGGGTATGGTTCAAAATTCATAATAAAAAAAACCAGCATCGACAACAATGAAATGTTTGCCAATAGATTCACTTTAAATCATATTTGATGACATCAAAGCGGCATCCCTGAAATATGGCGGCAGGTATAGAAGTTATTAACAAGGATGAAATCCAAAATCGTAGGTGGTAGTAGTCGAGTATATGTACAATTTCAACGCCAAAATCTACACCTACACCGACCAACATAATATGTAATACATTACAACCACGTTTTTAATGTCTTTCGGGAATCGTCATTTTTCATACATCGTCTCACGTCTGTCTTTTCTATAGAAAAATTATATTATTCTTGCTCATAGCTTCTATACCTACCCGCCGTTTTTCGGTAATTGGTAACAATAAATGTGACTTATATGTTGATTGCTGTGTTACCTCAGTTTCGTTTGACGCCAGCATAAACTATAAATAATATAATATAGTAATTAAAGGTGTGTGTTTTTATAAATGAAGTGAATTTTATATTACAAGTTTTTAATGTAAATAACAAAATAGGTATGTTATTGTGTACATAATACTTACAATAATAATTACAACATTATTTTCAAAATTATAACAAAAAAGTTGTGTTATGTGATATTGTTTATTATTTTAATTTTAAGACTGTTTTCAAATATTCAACACGCAAGGCATAAAATATATTTCTTTTCTCTCACTGTACACTAATATCATGAAAAAGACAGCATTCTTAGATTTTACAGAAGTAGCCTTGTGAATAAAACTGCTTCCAGAATATATATTATTTGTATTGACTAGAAATTATTAATTAATTTTATTATGATTGAGTTTATTAAATTAAAATAAATGTTTTTTTAATATGTTTCATTTATTTAAAAAATAATACTTAAAATTGTTTGCTGTTATCACTGTTTCATAGAAGTGATCTTCTTCATTTGCTTAAGAAACTGGTATAATAAATTACCTTTTAATTAATAATAATTAAAAGTATTAAATATATATCCGTTGTCTGGTGCCACACAACATTGATCACAGATTGACATGGTGTGAATGGGTCCATTAAGAAAACAAAATTACATATTTTATATGTATTAAAACAATAACAATCATAATGGTTTAAAATCAGTCACAAGTAACCTAAATAAGTCTTTGCAAGCGTTTTAACTCTTCTTGTTTTTTCGATAACTTTTCTTTATCTAAAATTTGATCATTTTCAGAAACTATACTAAAGTAACGATCACTCGTCATCTTAACTGTTAGTTTCTCTATACTTTCTTCAATTTTCTTCACTCTCTTGTTAATTCTAGTTTTTGCAGCTGTAAGAAGGTTTTTAATGTCATCACCGAGTAATTCTATTCTTACTGTGGTATCTTTATCTAAAGATGCATCAATTATTGTGTTCTTACTATTTACTTCTTCAAACCTAATATTGCTACTCCTTGACAGATTTAAAACAATTTTGGAATTTACTTTTATATTTTCTAACAACTCATCATCCTTACTGTTTATGTATACTGTTGGCTTTAATTTATTTGATATATTGTAAAGTCCTTTTACTTCTCGTATTAGAAATATTGTATTTAATACTTTGTCTACTTGTATTTCAAGGTTTTTGTCATGCCATATTCTAAAATCTGCGTCTTTTGGCAAATCTAAAGTATCAGTGTCTGTAAAATTGTGTATTATATTAGTTTCGAAAGCTGGTATTTTTGGTATTAATTCTTCAGTTATGTAAATCATAAATGGAGCTAAGCATCTAAGAGAAGTATTTAAAACTGCAGATAGACAATGTGCGTGCGCATAACTAATTTTAAAATTATCATCTTCAAAACCAGGTTTAGTAGCCTCTAAATATACGTCACAGAATTCATTATAAATCATTGTCCTCAAATATTTGACTGCTACATGAAATTTATTATTTTCCATTGCTTTTTCAACAGTTTCAACCATATCAGCTAGTCTGCTTAAAATCCATTTGTCAAAGAATGTTAGATCATCAATAGTAATTCTTTCATCAAGAGGTTTTAATTTATCAAAGGAGATTTGAGTATATTTAACACTTTGCCAGATTTTATTGCAGAATAGTTTATTAGCATGGCATTGATTGACATCAAAACTGACGAAATGTGATCCAATATCTTGTGATAAAAGCGTGAATCTTAATGCATCTACACCACATTGTGGTATACCATTTGTGGTAGAATAGTTTGACTTGTGATACGATACTGCTTTCTTCAATTCATCTTTATTTAAAATTCCTTCTTTATGCATATACACTGCCTTATATTTTAGCTTTTCTAAAGTTATACCATCAATAACATCAATGGGGTCTATAACATTGCCTCTACTTTTAGACATTTTAGCACCTTTATTATCACATATTACTCCATGTAATAGTACATCACTAAAAGGTAGTTTGTCTGTCATTTTGAACGCTAATACAACCATTCTATGAACCCAAAAACCTAGAATATCATGACCAGTAACCATTAGATCAAGCGGATAAAAGCTTTTCAAATCTTTACTATTATCAGGCCATCCTAAAGCAGAAAATGGATATATACCTGATGAAAACCAAGTATCAAGAACATCTTTGTCTCTTTCTGCAATGATTTCATCTGGAACTGTCCTTAAAATTTTTGACGCTTGTATCTTTGCCGACTTTTCATCAGTCGCCGCTGTCCAAATCAAATCTTTACCAACGCTACATTTGTATGCTGGTATTTGATGCCCCCACCACAATTGTCTAGATATACACCAATCTCTATTATCATTAGTCCAATCTAACCAATTCTTAACGAACTTTTCTGGCACTATTTTTAATTTACCTTCTTTAACTACTTGTGTAGCTACTTTGTTCAGTTCACTACAAGATAGAAACCATTGCTCTTTTGGTAAATATTCTATAACGTCGCCAGTTCGACTACATATTGGTAAAATCATGCTGTGAGCTTCAACGGATTTCATTAGTCCCAAATCATTTAATTCTTCAACTATCTTATCTCTACACTCATACTTATTGAGTCCATTGAATTTATTTGCATTTATTATTTTACCTTCTTCATTAACTATTGTCAGTAAAGGTAAATTGTGATGTTTGGCTACTGTGTAGTCAATTTTACTATGCGCTGGAGTTATTTTAACTGCTCCCGTCCCAAATTTCATGTCAACCACGGTATCATGGATTATGGGAATTGCTTCTTCTCGAAACGGATGAATAGCTAGAGCTCCCTTCAAATGTTTGTACCTGAAATAATAGTTTATTATTAACTTAAGCTTTATTTAAATTATGCTTTTTTTAGGAGCATGGTAGAATTATGTTGTAGTAGTTAAAAAAATCTGGCAAAGGCTGTTTTCATATCTGCTACAGTTATTTATTATTGGGTTATATGACAAAATGAATAAAGGTATACACCCAATTTTAGGATTCCATAGTAACTACAAGAAACTACATTCCTGCTGCTGATATGCTAATATAGGTCCAGCTAAATACTATTTAGGAAAATTATTTTCAGTGAAATCGGACAATAACTTGTTGTTGAAGTTATTTGAAAACCTATTAACCTTAGACATGTCCTGACATCCTCTCAGTTAGGTTATTACATAGTATTTTAGGTTTATTTTCAGGAAATTCATAAGTTTTCTTACCTCTCATCATCTGGATGAACTGCTATAGCTGTATCACCTAACATTGTCTCTGGTAAAGTGGTAGACACCAAGATTTCTTCATCGCTAAATAGTATTTTGTATGCAAATGTATATAATTGTCCAAACTTTACTGGACTTTTGTACCCTGGCAACATTATTTCTGTAGGTCCCACTATGGACAAGTTTTCTACTTCAATATCGGACACTGTAGATTTTAAAGTGTTACACCAGTTGACTAGAGCTTTCTTTCTATAAATATAACCTTTTTCGAATAGTTTTATAAATGTTGTATTGACAGCATGAGTATGATTTGGGCTCATGGTAAAAACCTCTCTTGACCAATCTAAGGAACAGCCAAGTGTTCTCAGTTGCTGAGCAATAGTGTTGGCATGTTTTTCCTTCCATTTCCACACCTCCTGACTGAAATTTTCTTTACCTAATGTATGTCGATCAAAACCTTTGGTACTAGATAAATATTTCTCCACTACACCCTGTAATCAAATACAACATTAATTGTCTTTAAGCCTCTAAGCTCCCAGAGATTTATACACTAGCTCAGTGTTTCCCAACTGCCTGGTTGTCACCCCGTACCGGGCCATCAAAATAAATACCGGGTCGCAAAATTCCCGCCTTGTTTTGAAATCAATACCTACCGTCAAACGACACATCTTAAATATTCGTAAGTGGTAAGGCAATACCAAAATATATAGTATTAATACAACATTTTTACTATCATAAATTTGTAATATTTGCTTTGCTATTATGTTTGAAAGTATTAAGTGGGCCACAAAGGGATAGTGTGAAAATTACCAGAATTATGGCAGAACAATGTTTGGGAAACACTGCACTAGCTCTTAAGGTAACCTTCCGATGCAAGTGATGTGAAATGCGAGGCCAAATTAGGGTACTGGAGCCACTGCTTAGTATGAATAATTTACATGGAGCGCTAAATAATCCCCGCGACCCGCGTCGTAGATTGGAAGGCTGCCTTTACTGTTTCAGATAAAATGTTTACAAAAAGTTATGTCTTATCTGTGTAAACTAAGATGGAGTAGCAATAAAGAGTGTAGGCTGTAGAATTATACTTGTGTAGCAATTCCTGCATGATCAGTTCCTGGTAGCCACAAAACGTTATATCCTAATGATCTCTTTCTTCTTGCAATCACGTCTTGAATTGTACAGGACAGTGCATGGCCTGGAAACGATTATAGTGTGAATATTTAATAATATTGATACTCAGGATATAACACCATTAATATTATTTATATTTGACTATACATGGCAAATCGTTTTACTTTAGCTATACCGGCTTATGAATTTTTAGTAAATATTTTAACCTTACCTAAATGTAACTTTCCAGTTATGTTCGGAGGTGGTAAAACCATAGCAAATCGTGGTTTTTTACAGTCGGGCTCAGGCGTGAACAACCTTTTGGCTTCCCAGCTATCATATTTGTCCTTTTCAACAATTTCAGGCTTATAAGCAGCAGCCGAAAGATCTTCCCTAGGTTTGACTATAACTGTACTTGAATTATATCTCTTAGGAATCGTTATGTACGAAACTACAAAAGATCTTTTAAGTCTCATCATTATAATTATAAATAATATTTTATTAAGTTTTATAAACCCCAATCTAATTTTGTAAACACTATACTGCTTCTTCTTCTATTTGTTGGCAGTTCAGATTATAGGTTTATGGTTGACAGTTTTTTTTTTTATATAAATATGGCATTAGCTTATAATCATTTGCCAGTGTAAAGTTATAAAGCCGGGAAATAGAATTTTCGTTTCAATTTTCAACACCTAAATCGTCAAGTCTAAAGTCTAGTCAAAGTCCAAATAAATAGTTAGTGCAGTCTATGAGTCATGTCAGTCGATTCAGTAAAGTGGTAGAAGCTTTACTGAAAGTTCCTAGGGAGTTATACCACTAAGTTAAGTAGTAGTTAGTAGTATAAGTTGTACCACTTGTCCACACTTGTGCAAGTTAACGAATATTTAATGGTTAATATTCTACCAATATTACACATTAAGAACCGAAATAACACAAATTTATGAGGATATACACAATCCACAACGTCAACCATTGAACTCTCCGGCAAAATTCCCCGTTCAGATAGTTCTGCCTTTTTTTCTAACCTTTAGAGAACATATTTTCAAAGTATTTACATACTTGAAACCATGTCTGTGTCATATGTTGTCTTTGTATGTCCTTACTAAAAAAACGGAAGTTTTGCCGGGGAGTTCAATGGGTGACGTTGTAGAATTTGTTATATTTCATAAATTTGTGTTATCTCGGTTCTTAATGTGTAATATTGGTAGAATATTAACTATTAAATATTCGTTAACGTGTACAAGTGTGGGCAAGTGATATAACTTCTAAAAACGTGCTATTTTGTTTTCCGCCAAAACTCTCTAGGAACTTTCAGTAAAGCTTCTACCACTTTACAGTACAGTAAAGCTTCTACCACAGTACACTCATGGACTGTACTGACTATATATTTGGACTTTGACTAGACTTAGACTTGACGATATAGGAGTACGGTGTTGAAAATTGAAACGAAAGTTCTATTTCTAGCTTTTTTAACTTGACACTGGCAAATGATTATAAGCCGATGCCATATATAAATATTAAATTTAAAAAAAAAACATTTTGACCATTTAGGAGATAAATTTGTTTTGATTTATAAATAAAATTGATAAAACTTATAAAATTATTAACTCAAGATTAAACTTTTAACATCATAAAACTTATCAATACTTATTATCAGTGTATTGTTATCAATGAATCCGTTTCCTTGACCGGTTATTTGTTACTTGAAAGATAAAAAGGAGTGAAAAACGGATCTTCTAAGATGGAATTGGTGCAATATTTAAATCCATTTACGGTCTTTCGACAGTTTATTCGTCACCCCATCGAATCCTTTATAAACGACCAGTATACAGGCTACAAGAGAAAGACTAACGAAAGCATTACCAGTGTAAAAGAACTCCTCTATAGAGCTGGCGTTATAACTGTGTTTTTGTCGGCTATTTTGTGGATCTCAATATTTATGTACATTATATTTTACTACACTTACATGCCAAACGTAACACATACACGACCAGTCCACTTACAGTTCAAGTAAGTAAAGATTTTAAAATACTAGTGTTACAAAGAGAAAAGACAGAAAAAAATTTGGGTCTGTGTCCATTAATAATTCCACACAAACAATGTTGTGTGCTAGTTCTAGAAAATGTTTGCTGTTAGTTATTGTATGTTCATGTTATTGTTATTTATTTTTTTATTAAAATTAAATTTCAGATCATGTGAACAAAATATGGGCATATGTTCGTATCCGTCAGCTCACGTTCAACTCACGCGACGTTCTAGTATGCTGATGCCGTCACAGCCGTATCGGATAAGACTAGCCTTGGAAATGCCAGAGTCACCGGTTAATAAGGATCTAGGTAAAACAATTAAGTAAATGTTAATAGAAGTTAATAATAATAATATTGTTACAGCATTGTGATCCCATAGCTGACTATTTTTAACTCCGAAGTTAAACTCAACTGGAGTTGTAACTCTTCAACTCCAGTTGAGTTCTAAACTTCAGAGTTAAAAGTCTGAGGGAGTTTATTCGCTACGAATTTCCACACCAACAGAGCAACACATATGTGTAGCTGTGCACAAGTGTAAAAGTCGTAAGCAGTTATGATTGTAATTAGTAGCCGGAGTCGTAAAGAGTAATCGCTAATATTCACTAAGTATTATTGTTGTTGCTGATTATATTCAAGCAGCTTTTGGCTGATATGACCATATCTCACATTGTTGGAGTTGTGTTTTTTGATGTTCTCAATGTCTTTTATACTGCCTTTTTGTTAGAAGCCAGTGGTCAAGTTTGTTTTTGAAGGAGTTAACAGTTGGTGCAGAGACAACATCATCGGGCAGCATATTCTATTTCTGAACTACTCTATTGCTAAGAAAGTTATGAGCTGCTAGAGAGTTTGCCAGGTCTCGTTCCAGTCTTGAGGTGGTACACCTCGATATGTTCTGGAAATGTCTTTCTTTATATACAGATTATGAAATTCAGAAACAATAAATTGATGTGTTAATATTTTGTATGTTTCTATGAGATCTCTACGGATTTGTCTTTTTTCTAGTGTAGTGAGGCATAAGTAAGTATTGATTGAAGTTAACTTGAGTTACTCTTATTTAGCTGAACAACACAGGTACTAGAAAGTTCACGGTGTAGAACTTTCTAGATCTTTCCACATCGAACAATCTAGGGGGTGAGAATGGGCCAGTGCATGCTCGAGAACATTCTAGTACTAGAAGTACTAGAAGCTTCTAGAACACTCTACACATTGAAGTGCTGTAATAATCATGCAAGTTGTTCAACTTATATTTTCAGGTATGTTCATGATCTGCGCGGAGATGAGAGCCTCTGGTGGTGCCCTCGTCAGGTCCTCCTGCAGATCGGCCATGCTTAAACACAGGTTATATACATTTTATAGATTGTGTTACTATTGTAAATGTGAAAGTTTGTGACGATAGATGGATGGATGGATGTGTGGCTATGACTCTCACACAAAAACTAATAAACATATTTTGATGAAATTTGGTATGGTAGTAGCTATGGCTCTGGTTTAACACATAGGCTGCTTTTTATCCCGAAAAAGTAGTGTTCCCATGGGATACTGTACGCGGATGGAGCTGCAGGAAAAATCTTGCAAAAATAAATATTTTAAACCCTCTGACATCAAAATATGGCCTGGAAACGTTTCTTATATTTTGTGTATTCGGGCTACATAAGAGTTACGCTGGTGAGAATATAATTTATATTAGATTGTGTCTACTTTATTAGGTTTCGAGACAAAAAACGGGACTCTATCACTAAGGCCCGTATTAATAAACCGTTCTCAAACTCGTTCTCAAGACCTTTCTTGGCTGAGACAGTCTCAAGTAACGATTAGCTTCTCAAGACGGTCTTTAATTCATAGTATGATCTCAAGACCGTCTCAGTTGATAACGTTATTGAGATCACTTACTCAACTTTTAAGCGTCATCTACACGACAAAGAACGAATAAAATAACGTTTCGTTTACACTTCTACAAAGAATGGATTTATTGATTATACATTTCTTCAATATTTCTTTTAAAAAATGTAATAACAGATTTAAGGTTGATAGGGCGAGGAATTGTAGGAGGGAGGGATCATATAATGAGGATTGTTTTTTGGGCAGCAAAAAAAAAGTTCTGCTGTCAAGTGTCAAATCAAGTCAATTAATATAAATCAAATAGGTAATTCGTTTAATATAAATAAATAAATATATTTAAATAAAATCGAAAATATTTCTACAAATACTCGACACTGGCAGAATGGTGCAAAACCTTTGCAACCGCAATTACCAAAAAAAAAGAAGAATAAGTATCAATCATGTATCAATATAGCATCTTTTTTTATAACTTTATTTTGTGTTGAGTATATAGTGTAAATTCTGAGTTTGTTTAATCATAAATATTTAGATTTTAATTTACATAATTGTAACACAACCAAAAACACCACAAATAATAATGTACTGTATCCAAATTCCCAAGCAAGCCGTTCTCAAGTCAAGGTTTGACTGTACCCACGAAACCGCGTCTCAAGTAACAGTTTGACAGCAATGACAGCGTACTTGAGTAACGAGTCTCGTTTATTAATACGTTCGCACTCACTTGATACGCCGTACCTACAGCTGTACTTAAGTACGGTCTATTAATTAAAACAACGTCTTAAGTACTTTCTTGAGAATTGTCTTAGAGATAAGAACGCTTTATTAATACGGGCCTAAGACTTTGCTGTCCGTCCACATCTGTCTGTTTGTCACTAGACTGTATCTCATGAACCCACTGTGGGCTGTTAACTAGCCCACTGAAATGTTCACAATTTTTTTTAATGAAATGAACCAGAAAACGAGCAGACCGAATGCCTGATGGCAAGCGATTACCGCCGCCCATGGACACTCGCAACACTAGATGTTCTGGTGTTGCGATGTAACTCCGTTGTTGCGACCTGCGTTCCCAGTCCTCAAAATCCCCAACCCCCCTTGGGCCACCTGTAACCTCACACACTCGGCGAAACACAACGCAAGCGTTATTTCACGCCGGTTTTCTGTGAGGCCGTGGTATTTACCCGGTCGAGACGGTCCATTCATGCCGAAGTGTAGCTTTCCCACGTAAAATGATGTATTTCTGTTGAAACTATAACAACAAACACTAAAAACATAATTATAAAAATATTGAAGAAGGGCTTCCTTATAATAAACGTGATTTTATACAGTTTTGTACGGAACTCTTCGTGTGTGAGTGCGACTGGCACTTGGCCGGTTTTGGTAGATAGTTCAAAATTTATGTGTATTTATCTCTTTCAGGTCACTATTGCATTATGTAATGCGCACCCTTGTGTATGCGCCGCTCCTAGTGATTGGCATTAATGAAGAAAAGCAGAATCTGATTGTGGAGTTGTTCACTGATTTTGAAGATGATGAGGTAAAAACTAATTAATCTTGATACTAAGGGCCTGTTTTACAATCTGCTGATAAGTATCAGATAGCTATTTGCATGTTTTGTCTCAGTCGCTCGTTCGCAAAAGTAAGCAGCGACTAAAGAATCATGGCCAAATTTGTATAGGAGCTGGACTCGACTTTTATTTTTGATGTCCCAAAATAAACTATAGTTAGATTTGATTGTTCTTATGCTCCAAACATAATTCCGTTTGAGAATTATGCCTAAATAGCCACGTTTTTTTATAATAACGTTAACAATTATTTTGAGGTTAGAATTAAGAACTACCTTTTTCCCGACTGCGGTGTAGCCTACAAGTGTATACTCGGCGATCTCGTTTCTAATTATTTCAATTTATCCTAGAGTATTACCCAAGAAATAGAACATCTGTCAAACCGCAATAAGAAACTAAAAACACTCGTGAGAGTAAGTCGCTAAACGCCCTCTTAAAATCTACTATTAAGTCGCACTATAATATAACTTTTATTGCACCAGATTGCCTCGGTGGTACAGCGATAGCATAAGCGACTGCGAACCATAAGGTCCTGGGATCGATTCCCGGGTCGGGCAAGTGTTATTGGGTTTATCTGTCTGGAAATTCTCAGTTGCAGCACGGAGTCTGGTAATGTGCCCGGTAAACGGCAATAGGCCAGCCCCCTATTTAAAAACATAGTTGGCGAAGCGTGGGCGTAGTAATACACCTCTGCCTACCTCTTTGGGGATACAGGGGTGAGACTATGTATTATAACCAAAAAATGGAATAATTGAAGGTTATAGAAATAAATAATAAATATAAGGTAATATAAAAGTAGGATTTATGAGTACATAAATGAAAAATATGCTTGATATAAACTCTTTATTCATAATCCTCTCTTACAACTACAGCATCAAGGAATGCTGCTGGAGCTGATATTGTGGGCTGATGCCTTGCCCACCCGAGATACCACACCAATGTCATTACATGTGCACAGCACCCAACCGTTCTTCTTCCAACTAAACAATTACAGCAATATTCTACGATAGCTTCCCTTCCAGACACATTATTTTCAATTAATATATAAACATAGTATATTTTTCTTGAAATGTGTCTGGATTTAATTTTACCTCTTAGAGAATTATTACCAATTGCATTTGGTATCATCAAATTATGTTGCAACAATTGCTGTCGAGATATGTGTTGCAGTCCCAGATTTCTAGGAACAAAATCCTGCACTAATATTTCTCTAACTGAGTCCATTAGTCTTTCTAAGGTTCGCCTTGGGACCATTAATAATTGGGATAAGCGCTCATCTGAGTCACCAGTTCTCATCTTCATTAAAAGTGCTCCTAAGCCCAAAATGCCTCTATGTGCTTCAATGAGACGAGGAATTTCATATAATATTAGCTCAAATTGAGCTTTACTCATTCCAAGCCAGTAATGAAATAAATTCTCATCAATTCTTTGAATAGTTTCCATACTTGAAAAATCTAAAAATGTATTAGAAGCATTTATAAGAGAAAAAGCATGTTCTATTTGTTGAGCCGTAAATGTACTTAAACTATTTTCTGAATTGTACAGCATATCCCAATCTGTACTAAATGTATGTTCAATGCAAATACGAGCATTTATAGGCAAGTAATATTTGTGCTGGCTCGAGAGTTGTTGCTCTTAAAGGGTCAGAGATCCTATGTAGATCTCTGTTTTGGCAGCCAGAAAAAACACAATGTGCTGCAGTATTAGCCGCTCTTCTATAATGTGGTAAACTAATTAATGTAGGTTCATCACCATGCTCCTCAATGTTAGGAGGGCTTTGATGTTCTTGGGGTGGAGGCTCTAGCTCTGGTTCCAGCTCTGGCTCTGGCACTGGTTGTGCTTGCTCAATATCTTGTTGCATATTGCGCATTGCAGCCCTTTTGAGTCTTAACCAACATGCATGACAGACATAGTCTGATGAGGTTGCCTGAAACAAACATTCAACAATTATAACAAATGTTTGGGCTCATTATCATTATACCCAAACAAATGAACCAGCTGCTACAATACAAATTTTGATTAGAGTGATTAATTAAATAAATATCCCTGGACAATTGAACACTGCCGCCACATTCCAAACTATGCAGAACCTGTATTATAGTAATCAGAAAGCTGACAAACATACTTATATACTTCTAAATAGATACATATTATAGACTATTACATCTAGACAGAGAACAAATACTTATGCCCATCACACTATTTCTCCTGAGCGGGATTCGAACCTCGGCTTATCAGCCATTATGCCACATAGGCTGTGTGAATTAAAAATAATGATGCTAACAAGCAAAATGTCCAAAAACAAAAAACCCGACTGCCTAAAAACATTTTATCATTTTTTTTACCTTGAAATTCAAACAGCAAGTTATGTATATTTTTAGAATGGCTATTTAAAGCCCTTAATTTTGATACCCTACTCGACCTATATGGGCGGAAAAAAAATTTTTGGAACCTCACAATTTGGACTTCAAAATCCGCAATTTTGATTTTTGATTTTTTAATGTACCCAGTGTCATTTGCGCTATCAAGACGAATCTAATGACACCTCATACGTTAAAATCCGTCAAGTCGTTCAGGCTGTAGCAGGGAACATAGAAATCTACATACATACATACATACTTATACATACACTCGAAAAACATAACCCTCCTTTTGGAGCAGTCGGGTAAAAAGTACATAATAAACAAATCATAATTACCTGGCGTGGAGCTATTCTATTTTTAAATTCCATATGTATTGATTGTTGTAAGCGAGATGGATTCTCTCTCACAATGCGGTCGCGTTTGCGATTCCGCAAAGAACACCCACAAAGTGTGCAAACATGTATGTGGCCACGGGAGGATGAGGCACTAGGTTCACCAGCTAATCTCGAGTTGACATATTGCATTGCCAATTGGTTGCAGGCATCACATATGTAATCTTCCTCGGTGATCTAAAATAAAAATAAGAGTTGTATTATGATGTGTGACAGTTGTTGTTATTTGTATTAAAAGATGTTTATATACGTACTATTATTAAAGGATTCCACTCGCAGATCGTAGAAATCACTCTCGTATCAAGATTAAGAACGAGATGACGACGAAGTGTCTCAATGCGAATGTTACAATTAACACATTGCAATCGCAGAGCTAATTGTGAGGACTCCATGATGTCTTTCACAAACAATCCAATCCAAGAAGCAAAATCGGTGTCCAGATGTCGAGAGCACAAAATAGTCGTCACAAGCGTAGTTATCAGTCCGTAAACAAAGCCAGGGTCAAAACAATAGAAGGATATCCAAAACAGTACGTAGGTATCACAATTCACAACAACAAGGCAAGCGAGTAAGATGCGAATGATCGCCGGCTGTCAATCAAATACCCGGGTCGATGACAAATGACGTTCCGTTGTAAGCATTGAAAAAAAATAATTGTACATATTATGATATTTTTTATTTTTAACATAGTTTCATTTCTTTATAATAAAAATAGGATAATCATTTTATCGCTATTATATTATAGTTCAATATAATTACAGATAATAACTTGATAGAAAACGAAAATAATTTTTGTTTTTAAAAAAGCAAGTCATTTTATACGTGAAATGAATCGTGAATGCAGGGTGCGTTCTGAACAACGTACAGAATATATAAAAGACAACAACGAAACTAAAATATATTGATCTTTTTTTTGTGGCTATTTAAAGACACATTTCTTTTTTCGATGCCTTAAAATATTAGGGAATTTTTCCTACTAATGGCATATCGGGACGCCATCTTTTATCATCTGGTACGATTTGGCCATTGTTCTTTCCGAACAAGCTATCCAATGCTTATTAGAAGTTTTTCTCAGATTTCTTAAAAATCCCACTAGGCTACTACTATTATAAATGTGAAAGTTTGTGAGGATGGATAGATGGATGAATGGATGGATGGATATATGGATGGATGTTGGTTACTCTGTCACACAAAAAACTACTGAACGGATTTTGATGAAATTTGGTTTTGATGAAGTTTCTGCTCTGGGTTAACACATAGGCTACTTTTTATCACGAAATCGTAGTGTTCCCGTAGGATACTGTAATTACGCGGGCGGAGCCGTTATCGAGTAAACATTAAACTAACTTTGGGAGTGCAATTTCAGAACCAGCCGGTAACAGACGCATACGTCGAATTGCAGTCCCGCTTCGCTCAGGTGCACTCGTGCGAGCTGCAGATCGAGGCACACTTCACCGGGCTCCGCTACATCATGTACTACTGGCCCAAGATGTCTGCGCTGATCGGTGAGTATTGAGTACATAATTGGACGACTCGCACCACGTCAATCTGGCCCTGTGCTAAGTACTCGAAGAACTTGTGTCAACGGAAAGTTGGTATGTGTTCAATACTTTTGTATTTTACATATATTTAAGATTTTTATTATATTATACACACATTTAATACACATCCATGACCACAGGAACACAGAAAAACGTTTTGTTCCGTTCCGGTGGGCTTTGAACCCGCGACCCCCGGCTAGAGCGCTAACGCGCTCAACCACTGAGCCACAGAGGTCGCGAAAATCAGTATTAATCTTGTATATAAAAATGAATTGCAAAGCCTTTTTCTCGCTGAAACTCGGGAACGGCTTACCCGATTTGGCTAATTTTAGTCTTGAAATAATCGTGGAAGTTCAGAGAAGCTTAAAACGGTGCTTGGTGATGCTTAAAATTGTCATGAAAATACTAGAAATGCCGATATTGTTAAAACAGAGCAACGTGTGTCGGGACAGCTATTATTTAAAAAAAATCACAAAACGTATGATTTTTTTCACCAAATATTAATAGTAAAAACTTATAAAAAACAAAGAAAGAGCTCTCTATTCAGAGATTTGAAGCATTTCATTGCCCTTTATACCATACAGTTTAAATTAATAGCCCATGCGCGCTGTAAATTATTCTAAAGATATCGTTTAAAACCCTATTTCACAAGGCGAAGCCGGACGAAATTTAAACTAATTTAGCTAAAACCTTGAATCTTCGGCTAGACTCTTTCAAATGAACTACTTTTTAAAAAATATATTTTTCCAGGCATAAGTTCAAACTTGTTCTTCGTGTCGCTGATCTTCATTTTGAGCTGGTATCACTTACAAGATGGATTCCCTGATTTTGTCAAGGTATTTTTATGAATTACTTAAAAATTAACATAATTACTTTGCAGAGTACATTGTACCCTCAATACATAATGTTATATTTCTTTTAATAAATATTTTTGATGTTAAAAAAAAAAACTTAATTAAAAAAATATGTTTTTTTTCAGGAAAAATTGGGAATAGCCATGAAAAAAGAAGTAGAAGATGGAAAATTTACTGGGAAGATAAAATTAGAAAGAGAAGGTATAATTTTTAAATTAATTATTTAAAAACAAACAATCTTAAAATATTTTACCACTAGGAGGAGGCAATAATAAGAGCGTAATGTAATTTTATTTAGCTTTATATTTTCTGCCTAAACGTCTTGAAAAAATATGCAGTAGATCGTATGCCCAAAATATCTAAATATATTCCAAACTAGCTTTTGCCCGCAGCTTCGCCCGCATGGAAGAGCATAAAACTTCTTTAGCAAAAAGTACATGCAATACAGTAATAACAATATATACACAGCAATATATAAGTATAAATATATACTTTATAATAAATTTTCACACGTACTTTTTAATTTTAAGATATCTCCTAGATAAAGATAATGATATTGTATCCGTCTAAATAGCTTCTGAAAATACCACATTATTGCTGAACATTTTTTTAAACTTGGAATGGGTATAGTAACCTATCCTTAAAATATAGACATATCAATGCCATCGCAGACTTTATTGTAGACATACAAAAGAGAAACAATCCAACGGGTTGGGTCAGGCAGCGTTTTCGATAAAAGTTCCCAGACTGCTTGATTTTTTCAGACACCTTCAACAATATACATTAACATCTTGATATTGTTTTTATTTACGTCCTAAATGCTTCATAATTGTTCCATTACACACAAAAAAATAATATAACATTATATTGAAACCTAAAAACGTACAAAAAAATATTTTAAAAATACACTTTTTAAAAATCACCGAAAACACTATTCGCCATGTTGGTTGATAGATTATCTGTGCTGTGACGTCATACTAGTACTATTTGTAATATGTGCTATAAGTCCGTAGTAGTAAAATGGCGGTGTTACGTTCCGTTTGACGTTTTGACATAATTAACTTTTAAGATGTCATGAACTATTTATTTACAGAAACGTTCCGTTTCACTACTACATATGTGTTTAGTGTGTTTTTTGTTTTTTAATTTGTGAAATTAAAAAACAAAAATACATATTTTTAAATCAACTTTATTTATCAATCTTAACTGGCGGGGCACGTAAGTATCCTATGTCCGTCTCCTGGTTCTAAGCTTCCTCCCCACCAATTTTCAGCCAAATCAGTCTGCCGTTCTTGAGTTATAAATAGTGTAACTAACACGACTTTCTTTTATATATATTACTTACTAATAAAAAGATTTACACAACGGATAACTTAAACAACTTTGCTGTCTTTGTCTGATGCGTTGGAAAAGTCACATGACAGACAAAGACAGCAACGTTGTTTAAGTTATCCATTGTGTCAATATTTTTATAAGTAAGGGGATTTATATATTATACAGTCGACTCTCGTTAATTCGAAACTCCAGAATTACTCGAGTTACACTTACGAATTATCGAGTGTTTAAAATATCAAATGGTTCGAAAACGAAAAAAATGGTTAGAAACTTAACTAAACAAACCAATGCCTGCGCAAGTGTGTGTCAGACTAATCATTACAAAAACAAAGGCTCGTGCACGATTATACGAGTTTGGACTTGTCTCGTAAATGTACTTATGTACCTCTGCAAGTTCTGTCTTTCTCTCTGCAACTTTGAATTGTCGAGTGTTTGACGCCGACGAGTTCGATTTAATGTTACGTAGCGACGATTTCTTCGTTCGAATTACCAAGTGCATAAAAATGTATTGATTTAGTTCGTATTATAAAAAGAATCTCAAGGGAACTAATAATAACTTTAATAAAAGTTAATTCGAACGTCTCTGTAATTCATAGTTATTATTATCATAGCATACAATTTCTGGCAATATCCCGCGGAAAATATACCCACAACCAGCAAGCAAATGTGTGAGTGCACGCGTAAGCAGTGTGCGAGGAGGGAGGTGCGTATACGCGTGCTTACGCGTGCACTCACACATTTGCTTGCTGGTTGTGGGTATATTTTCCGCGGGATATTGCTGGATATAATCTTAATTAAATTGTAGGCGAATGGATTTCCGCAAAGCAACGCTTTTTACCATTAACTAATTTTCATACCCCAAAGTGAATCATAATTCTAATCTTCATTTGCATTGATTATGGTACAATTTGATGTTAACAATTTATACTGGGTGTTTTTTCAGTCCGTGTCCAATTTTTCATACAAAATGCTATCTGAGTATGCCTTTTGTAGGAAACGGCTGATTTTTTTTCTCAAGTAGGAAAGTTGATCCCATAGTAAAAGTTGCTTATATTCAAGAGTATATTCACTCCTGAAAGTTTGGACACTGACTGGAAGAACACTCTGTATAATAGAAACATGTTTCATCACATTCTGCTTGGGTGACCGATCAAAACTTTTTTGTAGTTATTTTTATTAATTATGGTATTACAGAATACATATAACTCTAAATTTTCACCCTTCCAACACCAACAGCCATTGTTTAATATTAGTACTGTAGTAGACTTCAACCCTCAGTGCCCAGGGGCCGATAACATATCACCCGATGCGTGTAGATTGTAGGTAGTCATTTATTTATACCAGCTCGTAGTTAAGACGGACCAGCTAGTGTTTTTATAGTTTTCTCTTTTTTTCAGATTCTTTCCCATTTATAGAAGAGGAAGCCCTGATGGAAGAGTATGATAAGTTGGAAAAGGTGAAAAAGAAAGCTGCCGCTACCTCATAACATACTTATTTGATAAAGTGCGGGCGCGGAGCACGTGGTTTTTCGTCCATTGACTCGTCGCTACTTGTCTCTTTCACTCGGTACAAGTGAAAGAGATAAGTAGCGATGAGTCAATGTACGAAATTCTACGTGCTCCGCAACCGCACTTTAGTAGACATTTAAAAAATTAGGTCTACCTGTACAGTAGTTTTAAGTTTAGTAGGGTTATATACTGGGGTAAAATAATATTATATAAGTATATATTTTTTTATAAAAAGTTTAACCCGACTACGTAAATTATATAGCCTAATATTACCCGGGCTATTGTAACGAACCTGTTGACACATCAATCCTTAACATCGGATCAGTAGTTTAGGCGCTACAATGGAACAAACATACATAAATAGGCTGCCAATCCAAAATTACCCTTCCTTTTGGCTTCGTCGTAGTCGGGTAAAAACTAGGATAACGCGTTTACATTAAAAGTACTATATGGACTAAAAAAACGAAGTCTCCATAATACGATATGTTGACGTCTCGTATGTAGATTTCCTTTGTGTATATGTAATGTAATACAGTGAGGGGTCTTTATGTAAACGAATAATAAGAATAAGTTTTTAACACATAAAATATTAGTCTTAAGTAGTCCTAAAAGATTATTCAAGGACATAATAGTGTACAAGGTTAAAAAGAGATTTTTTATAAAGAAATAAAATGAGATTTTTCAGTAAACTAAAAATAAAACTAAGTATACCAATGATAATGATAATAATTTATATTTTGTATATTTTCATCAAAAATGGTACAAATACACTAATATTTATGATTTATGACAAATTAATGTTTAATATGAATAAAGATTAAGCGTAGACTGAGTACAGTGATATAGATGTAGGATATATGGATTTTGTTAAAATTTAAACTTTTAAAATGATATTTTGCAAATGTTTTTCTATTTTTATATATTTTAAAATTGGATTTTTAATAAAAGTTTAAATGTTAGGTACTTGTTTCTTTTATTTGTTAACATTTGTTTGATTCGTTATGAAGTATTCTTCTTCTTCTTCTTTTGGCATAGCCTCCCATATGATAGTAGTTGCCAACGTCAGAGTGCTGCAGTGCAGTTGTTCAATGAAAAGCCGATGGTGTACAGTGCAGGGAAGTATTCAATTCGATCATCAGAAATTAATTACAACACCTGACAACAGTGTTGCCAGTAGCACATCGTCAAATATAACATGAGACAGCTCAAAAAGTAATATTTTCATGAGAAAAGTAACATTACCTTATTTACTGTGGAAAAAGACACAATACTTTATTATGGCACTTTATTGCACAAATACTAAAATAAGTTTCCTATCCCATTTCTTGAACTTTGAAAAAAAACGTAATAACAACTCTGAATCGTACTCACTAAGAAAATAAAAAACGAGCGATGAGGGCGCTCTATTTATTATTACAGCAACATTACATAAAGCTGGGATGTGATTGGTTAAAATCTCGAAAATTTGTCATTTTTATTTAGTTCGCGAATTTTCTGCAATACGGCGAGGTTTGTTTTATTTTTGGTCAGACTTACGTAGGCTAGGTATAGTGCATGTCTAATGACGAGGCAGCCTTAGGCTGGGACTATAATATGGAAAGCCGTTGAAAATTCTACAGAAACAATAGACTTGAAAACCGAACACATGAGTTAAAAATATGAGTGTCTTCTTCTTCCATTTTTAACTCTATTGTATTAGCGCAGAGTTCTATTTTCAGTGCTCTGAATTTTCACCGACATTCCGGATTCCGGAGCATATAGTCCCAGTCTAAAAAGTTACACAAAATAATATATTGAGTCGTGTAACATGGAGGTAACATGAGAGGGTCAATAGTAACGTAAAATGTTACTTTAGTAACATTCTGCCAACGCTGCCTGACATTAATTGGTCTAGGGTTGCCAGATTTTTTTTCAGCCTATAAGGGACAAATGCTTACAAAAGTAAAAAATGCGGGATTTCAGTTTTTTACCCGGGACAAAAAATAACAAAATTAATTGCATGCGACAATTTTTTTATATTTTTCTGAGGATCGAGCGAATTTTGCATTTTATTTAGTTTTTGATTAGTTTTAGGGTGCCTGAGCTCATATTTATCTATATAGGATACTTTTTAGTTTTTAATCCTAGATTGCTCGATTTACAGGACAGCGCTTGTCCCGGCGGGACGTTTTAAATAATACTTAAAACACGGGACGTCTGGCATCCCTATTAATTACCCAAACTTTTTTTTATATTAAAAAAAAAAGAAACAAAACAATGTAGAAACTCTATGGTTGCAGGGCGAGGGTTATATTCCGAAGGGGGAGCATAATTTAATTATTTTTTCAGTAGGATGCACCGTTTGCAAGATACAAGCGACTATAAACAAAAATATGATAACACTCTAGTTCAAGATCAGCTAAGAAGGATGAGGAAATTCCTAATTTTTCAATTTTTTTCTCTTATCGGGATGAAATTCTATAGTTCCGGGTGGCGTGTTTCGATAGGGGTGGGAGCAAATTTTCATTATTTTTCAGTAGGATGCACCGTTTGCGAGATACAAGCGACTATAGACAAAAATATGATAACGCTCTAGTTCGAGACAGTGAGCGATGTAGGAGGAATAAATGAACTTTTGAAAATTGCGAATTTTCAGATTTTTTTTCTCTTTTCGCGAAGATAAACTGTAGTTCCGGGGGTGTATTTCGATAGGGGAGCAAAATTTCATTATTTTTTCACAGTAGGATGCACTATATGCGAGATACAAGCGATTATAGACAAAAATATGATAACGCTCTAGTTCGAGATAGTGTACTAAGTAGGATGAGGAAAATTCCGAATATTTCAATTTTTTTCTCGCACCGGGAAGAAAATCTATAGTTCCGGGAGGTGTATTTCGATAGGGGAAGGAACAAATTTTCATTCTTTTTTCAGTAGGATCCACCGTTTGCGTGATACAAGCGACTATAAACAAAAATATGATATAACGCTCTAGTTCAAGACAGTGAGCTAAGTAATATGAGGAAAATTCAATTTTTTTTAATTTCTTCTCATCGGGAAGAAAATCTATAGTTCCGGGGGTGTTCTTCGATGGGGGGGGGGAGTAGGATGCACCGTTTGCGACGCTATATATAACGCTCTGATTAGAGATAGTGAGTTAAGTAGGATAAGGAAAATTCCGAATTTATTCTAGCCTCTAGGTAGGGGCTGTCAGGTGTGATCTAAGCTGTGGATTTCGCTCCCCTCATTCGAAACACTTGCTTTACTCCCCTACTTACAGATTTTTTCATGTTGGGAGGAAATGAAACGGAAAAGTCAGGTTGTTAAATAAAATAATGTAATATTTTCAGTAAAATGTATTTACATTATGAGCAATTAAAACAAATCTTAACAACGATGAAAATATTAACATTCAGTGATATGTACTTAGATCATTAACAAAAATAATATTGAAAACTAAAATGCTAAAAGTTAAAAATCAACTATGGCGAATGCAAATTTCAAATATGGCGAAAAAAATACTAAAAATAATACAATGAAAACGATATAAATCTATTATTATTTTATAGCCACAATGACAAAGATAAGGTGGAGAAATGTATGACACTGCAACATTATCGTTTAAATCATTACATTTCTATAAAATATATTCAGTCGAATATACACACACCGGCATATTTAGCGGAACATAAAATAAAGGTTTGATATCAGTATCATATAAGGTTGCTGGCTGGTTTATACGTCATTTAATTTAAAAAGAAATATTTTCAAATTAAGAAAACAACTGAACATCACATTTTATGCAATTGTTTTAATTTTATTCAAATACACCTTATCTGGAGCGAACTTCGAGTATTTCTTCCTTCTGAGTTTGATTTAAAATTTCATTGAAATACTGTTTTTTTGTTATTTTCTTTTTAATCGCGTATCTTTTTGGAGTTGAGGACTGAATTATGCCTGACTTAGCCCCAACGGAGATTGCCAGGGCACTCGAAATGCGAAGAAATGGTCAAACCTACAGAGTGATATCCAGAGATCTTCGTCGACCAGTTTCAACGATCCATCGCAGTATCCAACGGTTCAGGGAGACCGGTACTTATATGAGAAGAGCAGGACAAGGCAGAAAAAGACGCACTTCGAGTAGGGATGATCGTTTCATTCGGCTTCGTGTACGTAGGAACCCCCGTTTGACGGCCGTCCAAGCCCGACATGAGTTAGAAGCAGTGCGGGGTGTAACCGTAAGTGAGCGTACGGTACGAAGAAGGTTCGAAGAAGCTGGTTTGGGTTCATTTGTGCCCGCCAAGGCTCCATAATGGTTTATGCGGGCATTTGTTTGGGAGCTCGCACAGACTTGGTAGTGATTGACAGAGGGAGTCTGACTGCAGACCGCTATATCAGAGGTTTTAGAAGAAAATGTCGTACCGTTTGCCCCATATATCGATGACGATTTTGTTTTTATGCAGGATAATGCTCGGCCGCATACCGCTCGGGTAACTCAAGCTTATCTTAATGATATGAATATCACTGTTATGGAGTGGCCGGCGAGATCACCGGATATGAACCCAATAGGGTAAAAGTGGGATAGACGCCCTTGGAGGATAGACGCCGCACCTTAAAAAAAGAGAATTTAAAACCAAGTTCACGCTCTAGTACCAAGTTCCTCGGACAGATCTCGCCCCGCACAGCTCAGTCCGCGCACGCGCTTCGACAGGACTGCACGTGTCGCCGCTTGAGTTAAAAAAACGTTGCAAAATTTTATCGCGCTTGCATGATTCTTGTGACAGTGACATTTTGACGTGTTCAGAACTTTCGTTTTCGAAGGTAAGTTTTAAGTGTGTATTGTTATTTAAATAGTATGTATCATTTATATTTATGGTGTGTTTATAAAATTACAAAATTATTTAAGTATTTTTATTTATTTGCTGGGGCGTCTATCCCTACTAAAAAGGATAGAGGCCCCACTATTGACTGAGTATAGACGCTCTTAGAGGCATATATCCTCTATGACTTATTCACAGGTACTTAGGCTATAGGTAAGATTTTTTTAAATAACGTACCTATCTAGTTAATATGCAACTTAGTAGGAAAATTGATTTTCCAGTTTATTTATGAGCTGTTTATACCTTTACATGTCGTACTTCACTGTACTTGTAAAAAATAATGCAGCGTATCACCTAATTTCATTTTTTATTTTAGACAAAATGCCGCGAAAATATTTTCGCGGCATTAAAAAGGAAAATAGGGGCACCCGTTCGTGCTGCTTGGTCTGAAGAAGCCCTTTGCAAAGCTTTTGGGGAAATGGATAAAGGCCAAGTCGGTGTAAATGAAATATCTCGTCGTTATGGTATTCCATCTCGAACTTTGAGGAGGCGATATGCTAAAAAAAACTGTGAATAACTTACTTTGGGTAAGTAATAGAGGAATTAGTTGCCCTAATCAAATTCAATTTAGGCACTGTCTTCTTAGTTTGGTTTTTCATACTTGTCCTTTTTGAATCCTCAGTTTTTTTCTGTGCCTATTAATTTCTTCTTTTTCAGGAAAACATCCCACACTGGACTTTGACAACGAGAAACGTCTCGTAGCGCACATACAAAAATTAGAAAAGGCAGGATTTCCCACAACACGACAGGATGTAAGAAGACTCGCTTTTGAATTTGCCGAGAAACTGGGTTTGGAAAATTCTTTTAACAAAGAGACACGTATGGCTGGTCAGCACTGGCTCAAATCATTTCTTGAACGACACCCAGAACTCAGTATTCGCCAGGCAGAAGGTTTGTCTATTGCAAGGGCTCAAGGATTAAATAGAGATGAAGTAAACAAAATGTTTGAATTGTTGCTAAAAGTACTAACTGAAAATGATTTGATCGATAAACCTGATCGAATTTATAATACTGACGAAACTGGAGTTCAAATAAACAATAATCCTGGTAAAGTTATTGCGACTAAAGGTGCCAAAGTAGTAAATTCCATCACTTCTAGCGAAAAAGGTGAGACAATGCCAATTATAGCTTGCTGTAACGCTGTTGGCAACTATGTTCCTCCGGTGGTCATTATCAAGGGGGTCAATAAAAGACCATACTTCGAGTAGGGATGATCGTTTCATTCGGCTTCGTGTACGTAGGAACCCCCGTTTGACGGCCGTCCAAGCCCGACATGAGTTAGAAGCAGTGCGGGGTGTAACCGTAAGTGAGCGTACGGTACGAAGAAGGTTCGAAGAAGCTGGTTTGGGTTCATTTGTGCCCGCCAAGGCTCCATAATGGTTTATGCGGGCATTTGTTTGGGAGCTCGCACAGACTTGGTAGTGATTGACAGAGGGAGTCTGACTGCAGACCGCTATATCAGAGGTTTTAGAAGAAAATGTCGTACCGTTTGCCCCATATATCGATGACGATTTTGTTTTTATGCAGGATAATGCTCGGCCGCATACCGCTCGGGTAACTCAAGCTTATCTTAATGATATGAATATCACTGTTATGGAGTGGCCGGCGAGATCACCGGATATGAACCCAATAGGGTAAAAGTGGGATAGACGCCCTTGGAGGATAGACGCCGCACCTTAAAAAAAGAGAATTTAAAACCAAGTTCACGCTCTAGTACCAAGTTCCTCGGACAGATCTCGCCCCGCACAGCTCAGTCCGCGCACGCGCTTCGACAGGACTGCACGTGTCGCCGCTTGAGTTAAAAAAACGTTGCAAAATTTTATCGCGCTTGCATGATTCTTGTGACAGTGACATTTTGACGTGTTCAGAACTTTCGTTTTCGAAGGTAAGTTTTAAGTGTGTATTGTTATTTAAATAGTATGTATCATTTATATTTATGGTGTGTTTATAAAATTACAAAATTATTTAAGTATTTTTATTTATTTGCTGGGGCGTCTATCCCTACTAAAAAGGATAGAGGCCCCACTATTGACTGAGTATAGACGCTCTTAGAGGCATATATCCTCTATGACTTATTCACAGGTACTTAGGCTATAGGTAAGATTTTTTTAAATAACGTACCTATCTAGTTAATATGCAACTTAGTAGGAAAATTGATTTTCCAGTTTATTTATGAGCTGTTTATACCTTTACATGTCGTACTTCACTGTACTTGTAAAAAATAATGCAGCGTATCACCTAATTTCATTTTTTATTTTAGACAAAATGCCGCGAAAATATTTTCGCGGCATTAAAAAGGAAAATAGGGGCACCCGTTCGTGCTGCTTGGTCTGAAGAAGCCCTTTGCAAAGCTTTTGGGGAAATGGATAAAGGCCAAGTCGGTGTAAATGAAATATCTCGTCGTTATGGTATTCCATCTCGAACTTTGAGGAGGCGATATGCTAAAAAAAACTGTGAATAACTTACTTTGGGTAAGTAATAGAGGAATTAGTTGCCCTAATCAAATTCAATTTAGGCACTGTCTTCTTAGTTTGGTTTTTCATACTTGTCCTTTTTGAATCCTCAGTTTTTTTCTGTGCCTATTAATTTCTTCTTTTTCAGGAAAACATCCCACACTGGACTTTGACAACGAGAAACGTCTCGTAGCGCACATACAAAAATTAGAAAAGGCAGGATTTCCCACAACACGACAGGATGTAAGAAGACTCGCTTTTGAATTTGCCGAGAAACTGGGTTTGGAAAATTCTTTTAACAAAGAGACACGTATGGCTGGTCAGCACTGGCTCAAATCATTTCTTGAACGACACCCAGAACTCAGTATTCGCCAGGCAGAAGGTTTGTCTATTGCAAGGGCTCAAGGATTAAATAGAGATGAAGTAAACAAAATGTTTGAATTGTTGCTAAAAGTACTAACTGAAAATGATTTGATCGATAAACCTGATCGAATTTATAATACTGACGAAACTGGAGTTCAAATAAACAATAATCCTGGTAAAGTTATTGCGACTAAAGGTGCCAAAGTAGTAAATTCCATCACTTCTAGCGAAAAAGGTGAGACAATGCCAATTATAGCTTGCTGTAACGCTGTTGGCAACTATGTTCCTCCGGTGGTCATTATCAAGGGGGTCAATAAAAGACCATAGTTCCAAGAGGGTCTTCCGCCCGGAGCCAACGTGTACATGAACAAAATTCTGCCTACGTCAACTCAGAACTCTTTCAAAAGTGGCTGAAAGAACAGTTCGTGCCAATAAAACCACAGGGTAAGGTTTTGCTTATACTTGACGGGCATTCATCTCACACTACTGCTATTGATTTACTAGAATTAGCACAAGAAAATGACATCATATTGTTCTGTTTGCCAAGCCACACTACACAGGCTTTACAACCGCTTGACCGGAGTTTTTTTAAACCTTTCAAAACTTACTTCGCTTCAGAAACTAAAAACTGGATGTTGAGTCACAAAGATCGAAAAATAAATCGATACATTGCTGGAAAATTAATAGGTAACGCATGGGCTCGCGCTGCTACCTCTTCTAATGCTGTGAATGGGTTTCGTGCATGTGGTATTTTCCCGTACAATCCTTCTGCTATTCCCGACAGCTACTTTGATATCTCTGATAACAGCTTTCAAAATCTAGATGAAGGAAACCTTGCTCAAGACCAACCAGTAGCAAGGGAACTCGACGCTAATGTTGAGCCCCAGCCTGGTCCATCGTCGTCAACTATCAATAGGGAGCGGGAGCCTGGATTTCGGGTTCTTACTATATGAAGATCTTGCAGCGGACGCAATTATTATTCCCTTAGAAGGAAATGTCAGTCCGTCCATCCTTTCTCAGAATCATAATGTTGAAACTGTAGAAGTCATAACTCCAGGTGAATATTATCTTAAAGAATGTTCACCGGTCCCAAAAATTCAAAATCTAGATGAAGGAAACCTTGCTCAAGACCAACCAGTGGCAAAGGAACTCGACGCTAATGCTGATGTGAATTCATATTATGTTGGGCCCCAGCCTGGTCCATCGTCGTCAACTATCAATAGGGAGCCTGAAACTGTAAAATTCATAACTCCAAGTAAATATCTTAACGAATGTTCACCTATCCCGAAAATTCCTGTTCCATTATACAAAAGAGGCAAGCAAGGTGCTGCCGTTTTAAATTCAGAAGAACATATTAACTCTAAGAAAGCTAAGTTGAAAGGTAAAGCTAAGAAGCAAACACCAGACAAATCTAGAAAAAACAACCAAAAATCAGTTCCTAAAAAGAAAAGACCGAGGTTTAGCTCTGAAAGTGAACAAGAGTTCGATGAATCAGATTCTGACCAGACTGAATCTGATAAAGAAAATACTCAATGCAGAGAATGTTTCGATGACTATGCAAGTACCAAGTCCACGGCGGACTGGATTCAGTGCCTGATGTGTAAACTCTGGTTACACGAAGATTGCACTCTATATGGCGATTACTGTAATAGATGTGGACACAAGAAGAAGCTTGCAGCTCTAAAAGCTAACCTGGCCAAAGTGAATTCAAAGAATAAGTAACCTGGCCAAAGTAAACAGTATCTCTATATTTGTTGATTATTTGAAAATTTTGATTACTGTTATTTTTTTTTAAGAAGGAAGCTTTGTTTTTTCCCAAAGAAGTCTTAAGGGACGGATTTGTTTTAAGTTTTATTATTCCTAAATTTAGTTCTGTAAAGTTTTAAATAATTTTTAATAGACGTTGTTAAGTTGCTAAGTTTACCCAAAGAATTATTGAAAGACTGAGCCATTTGTTCCTATAAAAGTGCCATTTACTTCAGTTTTACGGTATATTTGGATAAGAAAACCTTATAATATATTATTGCAACTAAGAAAGCAAATAAACATTTTATTTAATTTTCTACGAATTTTTTTATTACGGAGGCATCTATCCCATTGTAGGGCATCTATACTCATGTCGAAATTTTGCCAGGGGCAACTACCCCATACAGTAGGCGTCTACCCTTAAACAATAAGTTTTTTTTAGAGCCGAATATCTACAAATCTACGGTATGCATTGAATAATGATATGAGTAGATAGTAAGTATAAGGGCTATAGTTGTTACAAATAGTTAACTCACTCGAATAGTGCTTTAAAAAAAAAAGTTATAGTCAGCTTACAGAAAGTGGGGCATCTATCCCACTTTTACCCTAGAGCACGTTTGGGACTTGCTGAAAAGAAAAGTTAAGTCCAGAATTCCAGCTCCTGCCAACGTGGGTGAACTGCGAATCGCCGTAGTTGAGGAATGGCGGAGACTATCCCAGGAGACCATCGATAACATCATTCTCAGTATGCCTAGACGGGTAGAAACTTTAATAAGAGCACGTGGAGGAAATACGCGATATTAATCACCATTTTTCTAATTTAATTAATTTTTATTTTAATATTAATTTTCACTTTTCCCGGATACATGAAAAGTTCAAAAATGTTACCATTTTTTACAAATAGCCTTTACTCGCAAAATCTGTTCTTAATGTGATCTCATTTTAAGTAAAACAAATGAAACTTTAAATAACAAAATAAAACTATATTTTTTTAATTATGGACCTTTTTTTTGTGTTCCGCTAAATATGCCGGTGTGTTTATTATATAACCGCCTCCTTTTTTTAGAACTCGGTTAAAATATAGCCTGTGTATGTTAGTGCTCAAAACTGTTTGTTTAATTATTTTGCATAGATGTGGATTGTTGTAGTTAATTTAATTATAAGTAGGTTAACTCATATTATTAGCATTTTATTAAAACTTTCGCCACATTAGAAACGCGTGCATTAAAACATTTTGTGCGTATTTTTGTGTTTAAAAAATAAATCATAAACATATCATGTATAAATTTAAGATATTCTAAACAAATATTTTAAATATTCGATTCTACAAATCAACATTATTTCAGCACCACACCAAATCCTTTAGTTTAAACGTCAAAAAACATTAAAATAAGATGGCGAGCACTCGTAAAGATATCGCTGGCGTACTTGAAAATGCGGTAACAAATAGTACGCCGAAATCGGCGTGCCCGAGCCCCGTCACATTGAAATATTCGTGTCAGATGTACGTACCGAATTCACGCACACTAGAAATTGTTTTACACACAATGATATTATAAACCCACACTACAATAATGAGTTGCCGCATTCACGGAGCTGCTGTTGTTATATAACTCGGTATGTAGTCGAGCGCCGAGACCATTAATTATCTAAGGATGGCGCTAAGTGCATTTTTGTTTAAATTATTGTAGGTTGGTATAGATATATTTTGAATTATTATTCGTGACATTACATTTTAAAATATAATGATAATAATTCAAAAAAGGCATTTACAGTAATTGATTACATTGTTTTATGTTCGATAGTAATAACTTTTCCCACAATTAAAGATTTAAATATCATAACCAAATAACAAAACCCGTGTTATGTTAACTAACATATCGTAATGCCTATATAACGATTTTTAAAATATTTATTATTTAATGTAATTTTAACATACATAATATTGTAATTAACAATTTTATGCTTAGACAACATAAAAGGAACAATAATTATAATACATAATATTGAATATATATACAAATAAAAAATACACTATTACTGATTTGGACATCATTTTTGATTAAATACCTATTAAAGTCAGTTATACCAGGTACATAGACAACCTCGCCATATTGCGGAGAATTCACGAAACTAAATGAACGAAAACGAAACACGATGTAACCAATACAATAGAATTGAAAATGGAAGTTTGGAGTGTCGAGCTGTCGTAAATGACATTGACTCGACACTCATGTGTTCGATTTTCAACTCTATTGGGTTCCTTTTCATCTGGTCACCTTCTAATCTTGCAACCCTTACTAGATTTTTTTTATCTTACTAGACCTTTATATTCTTTCATATACTAACTGTAGTTTGGACCATCTAGTTTTATTGTAAGGTGCAGTCAGTTACATTGGTCTTCAGTTGTGGCAGCTATTCTTCATCATAATAGGTAGGTATGTAGAAAAGTATTTTTATTAAACATTCATGGTAAACAATTTACAAAAATAAAATTTATATCAAATAAAATCGTTACTTTTTAGGAGGCTGCGCCTAGTAAAATGCATATCTCTCCTCAATATTTGCCGGATGACGCTGAGTTCATCACGATAGTCTACTGCGGGTTGGTAGAATTCACCATCGAATATTGTTAGTATTCTCAGAAACTCAGGTTTCCTCAGGATTTTTTCCTTAATCGTTTTTAGCACGTTATAAACTTTTTTCTGATTTTACACAAAATAAAAAAGTAAAATTTTGTCATTTACTTTTGACGGTGGATTACGGGACGCGACCTCGACGCATTAGGCTGGGACTATATGCACTGGAATCCGGAAGACCGTAGAAAATCCTGAGCATTGAAAATAGAAATTTAAGCTATACAATGGAGTTGAAAATCGTAGCTTCAGGTGTAGAGCTGTAATATTGACATTTGACTCGACACTCATGTGTTCGATTTTGAACTCGTATGTTTATAGCGCAGAGTTCTATTTTCAAGACTCAGAATTTTCACCGGCGTTCCGGATTCCGGAGCATATAGTCCCAACCTTATGTTGCTTATACACGTACAGATTTGGTCTAGAGCGGACTATTATGTAAGCACGGCAATCGTGTGTTTGATTTTCAGCTCTATTGTAATACTCTGTTTGAGTACTATTTACAGTGCATTCCGATTTTTGTGCAGTGTTCCAACTCTCGAAAATATTTCTTCCCAAACTTAAATAAACTGATTAATAAATAATAATAAAAATAATGTTCCGTCCTTTTTACATAAAAATTGACTACCAAAAGTTTATTTTGAACAGGTTGACTTTTCTAATCGTTATTGATAAATATAACAGTTAAAAAAATAATTTAATTAAATACAAGAAAATACAAACCTCTTGAAATAACCCTAAAATATGGTGGATATTTTCCCAAATTGTAGGGATAAACTCCTAAGTTGGCAGTTTTTTTCGACCCGACTGTACTATTCAAGCAAATTTTCCATATTTTGAGAGCTGTCCAATACTTCATTATTATTATATATTGGACGCGCCGATTTCAATCAAAGTTTATCAAGGGTTGCGAGATAAGATGGTGGCCAGATGGGAAGGAGCCCTCTATTATATTAGCGCAGAGATCCATTCTCAATGCTCAGAATTTTCTACGGCCTTAATGTCAAATCTTCGAGATATAAAGCGACTTACTCACGGTCCAGCCTGCAAATCCAAAACAATTACTAATAGCCGTCACTAGTGTAAATAGTGTCAATCATATAACATTTTTTGCCTACCGGACCGTGAGTAAGGCGCTTAAGGCGCGCGCCAGTTTTCACAGCGTTGCTGCAATAAAAATTGAAGCACCATCAGTGCAGGTTTTTCATTTTAGTAGCCAGGCCACAGTATTTGATCTATTGAAATTGCCAGGCCACAGTATTCGATCTATTGAAATTGCCAGGCCACAGTATTCGATCTATTGAAATTGCCAGGTCACAGTATTCGATCTATTGAAATTGCCAGGCCACAGTATTCGATCTATTGAAATTGCCAGGCCACAGTATTCGATCTATTGAAATTGCCAGGTCACAGTATTCGATCTATTGAAATTGCCAGGCCACAGTATTCGATCTATTGAAATTGCCAGGTCACAGTATTCGATCTATTGAAATTGCCAGGCCACAGTATTCGATCTATTGAAATTGCCAGGCCACAGTATTCGATCTATTGAAATTGCCAGGTCACAGTATTCGATCTATTGAAATTTCAAATATGCTCATTAAAATGTTGTTATTCAAAACCACATAAACACTGGTACAATCAAGTAATTTCAGTAAAGCCTGATCTGGCAAAGTAAAAACCTGTATTGAGGGCCGTTCAATTTTGATTCCAGCAATACTACGAAATGCTGGAGTATGATTAGTTCAGATTTATTTCCGTGAATTGCCGCAATATTTTAAGGTTTTTTATTTTCCTAATCCTAATCCCATCACCTATCCTTATGGCGCTTGCTTAAAATATGAGCTTTTCTACAGTGACGCCACCAATGAGGGTTTTTATATTCGTGACATCTGACAGCTTTTTGAGACGACAAGGACCGTCGGGCTACCGCCGCCGCCGCTTGGCGACATAAAAAGAATCGAAAATTCTTAAGGACCGTTTTTGATACCACTTACGCCACCAGATGACGCTTTGTGTGCGTTGGGTCTGCCCCCTAGCGGCAGCAAAATATATTAAACACCCTCATTATTTCAAATCTTCACGGCGAATTATATTACACATTAGATATTAATTTGTAGATTTTAAACATTTAAATACATGTAATACTAATGTATTAAAAGTTAACGTAATTCATATATAATTTCAAACAATAGTTTGGCAGTTTACTGTATGATTTCATTACATATTATTGCAGTAGTCTATCGTCCAATCGGCATTACGAGAGGCAGTATGGTGTATATCTACTCTTAAAACATATTTTCCTAAGTTTTATTAGGCCTATTACTTTAATTTAGAAAGATACCCTAAATATTTATATTTACATTTAGTCACTTGAATTTTTTAAATGTTCTACAAACCCTTTTTAAACCTCCGATGCAAAGATGGGTAGATATTATAATGTACATAAATTCTTACGACTTAAAAATTTCGTATTGTCTTTTAATAAATAAAAAAATATATATATTTCTACCCGTTCATATTTAATGTTTTTTTAAATTATTTTAACTTCTTCTGATGAATGACTTCTTCTGATGATGAATTATAAAAACAATTAAGAGTTATAGATTAATGTCAGTTGTCACAAAGATTTAAACTTGACTTTACGATTTAAAAATGTCAGTCTTTCCTTAGTAGATATTTGTCTTTGTTACTTTTAGACTAATTTATGTCCACTGTCTTTATTTACTTATATTTAATTAACGCAAAAAGGAAATATCAAAATTAACTTGAATTATGTTGCCAGACATAAAAAAATCTATCCTATCCTCAAAAAACTAAAATTAGCTATTGCGACAAAATTTACTAAGCAGTTACTCTATTTTCTATGTTAGAATATTTAGAAATTGTTGTAAATAAACAAAATGGACTTGGAATAAACAATGAAAAATTATTATAATTAATTTTCAACACATAACTGTCAAATTAACTGGCGCCAAAATCCTCCTTTTTCTTTCTAAATCCAACATTAAACTGATTTGCCATTTTTGTGCAACTTAGGAACCAATGTTGCGTTCACAAAAAATAATTTACCATCAATTCAGCTCGCGGTGGACGCGTATCTTGACAGCCCTGGTAACGCCATTCCGATTACCTAGAAAAAAAGTAACTATCATTAATAAAAAAACTTTTGACTTCCGTGACGATACAGGCATGTCAGATGACAGAGAGTCCCGTATTTTTAAGTGCCGCATTACAGAGGTTCTACTTACATCATTATCAGCGCGCTCCTCGTCGCTCTGGTACTGCACATCTAGCTCGGAGCTGTTGACACTGTTCTCCCAGTCCTCTGACGATACAGACGAGACTTCCATGTCGAGATCTGAAATTGTGACGCCATAACGTTCGTACAATAGTGACGTCATAATTCAGTATTCGCTTGTATCATCGATTGCTTTTTAATATGGACTGAGTAATTGATTTCACAATGAAGTAAAGTTGTACAGTTTAGTCATAATTTTCTTTATTAAATATTACGCTGGTTTTGTTGTTGAAAACCGTGGTAACACTTGCTATAGTACAATATATGATTGGGCAGCCTATGCAGCCTGAAATAAAAGTTATTTACTAAGCGCGGGCGCAGCCGGTAACCGCTGAAGCTTGGGTAATCACCATATAATATAGGATCTGGCAATCTAGGCGCTGGAGCGGCGGGCAACCGTAATGCTGTGGCATTCACCGCTAAAGCTTGGGCTCCATGATGATGACTCGACGACGCTTGTGTGTCTGTATAGCGTATTACTGGATGCTCCTGAAAGAAATAAAAAAAATATATTTTTAAAAACGCATAATAAAATAGGTAGATCTAGTTTACCGATGGATTAAGAAAAGGACCTGATTCACAATCTACTGATAGTAGGTGCCAGATAGCTTAATTATATGTTTTGTCTCTATAGCTCAATATAAAGTAAGCAGCGACAAAACTTCCGAATAAGCTATCCGACACTCATTAAAGATTGTGAAACAGGCCCTAAGTGTACTAAGTAAACTGTACTGGGTGTTTTAATGAAGTTAAAAGAAATGACGTGTTTATTTTCACCAAAATTTTACATTAGTACAGAAAATTGGATTATACTACTTTTTAAAAGTAACTTTTTAGATGAAGCTAGTTGCGGATTTTATCGCAGTTTACTTTTTGTACCGCGAGTGCCGCGTTAGTACATAATAGGCTACTTGACTCATATTTAATTTCATACATTAAAGGAGTATTTCCTTTACTACTTGGCTTAGGAAAACGTATTCTAGCGATATCATAAATTAAAATCTTAAGATTGATAAATAAAGTTGATTTAAAATTATGTATAAATACATTTTTTTTTAATTTCCACTGATGAAATGAAAACACCTCGAAGTAACTTCCGGAAAGGATGTGACGACACAAACACACTAAACACATATGTAGTAGTGAAACGGATCATTTCTGTAAATAAATAATTCATGACATCTTAAAAAGTTATTTATGTCAAAACGTGAAACGGAACGTAACACCACCTTACGCCAATAGTACACCAATAGTACTAGTATAACGTCACAGCACAGATAATCTATCAACCAACATGGCGAATAGTGTTTTCGGCCGTTTTAAGTGTTTTTTTTTAATTTCAGCTTTCAAATGTTATATTCTTTTTTAGTGTGTAATGAAACAATTATCAAGCGTTTAGGACATAAATATAAACAAGGTCAAGTAGCCTATTATAGTATGTCGCGATAAAATCAAATATTTAAATTAAAAGTATGACAAACATTAAACATAATATTATTACGAGCAAAATCATTACATGTATAAAGTTTTATTATATTCTAGATTTTACCGCGGCTTTGCCCGCGTCGAGGAGTGTTCGTGGCAAAAAAAATCTTTAGCAAATGTTCCTGCTGCAATACAGTACTAACTTATTGTCCCGTCCCGTCCGTCGAAGAAATTTTTCGATCGTACTTTTTAATTTTAAGATATCTCTTAAAATATTAATTTTAAAGGGCAATAATACTGCGTATGAAATGCTTAAAGTGACTAACTTGTTTAATTTGACAAGGATTAGGTAATATTGTATCCGTCTAAATAGCTTCTGAAAATACCACATTATATTTTGTGATATTTTTTTAAAACTTAGAATAGGCATAGTATGCTATCTTTAAAAGACAACGGATTAGGGAGCATTTTTGATGAAAGCTTGATTTTTGCCGACACCTCACATACCTTCAACAATTAACGTCATATTTCAACCAATTTTCACAAATAGCATTATCAAATTATATACCTGAACCTTCCTAACGAACTACTCTGTCGTTAAATGAAAACTTCATGAAAATACGTTCAGTAGTTTTTAAGATTATCGCAAATATACACACAGTCAGACAAACGCGTGGTGGGAGAATAAAATTTTTATTAATAATTCTCTATAATATAGACCAGTTGGTCTATATTATAGAGAATTATGTACCATATTGTATAAATGGCGATGGTCGGGGCATATTATGTTGCGAGAGCCGAGACAGACAGGAAAAGTGAAGCACTGAGGTCAAGCACTGGTACTCAGAGATGGCAAAAGGAACAAAGGAAGGTAACACACTAGATGGGAAGACGCCCTAAAGCTAGCAGCTGACCCAAACAGGAGGAGTTGCTATTGATAGAGATCAATGGAAAATACTAAATAGGAGGCCAATGTCATGCGACATACTGAGCTTAGAGACACCTGTAACAACACAAGAAAGAGAAGCCCAGGATAATGACATATATATTATAGACGAGGCATGGCGAGGACAAAACTGTCACTATTGGGGTTGTTTGGGGCCATTTTGACATTTGAGGTGTGGTGAAATCAAGATGGCGTAACTTTTTCTTGTACGAAGATTCGTTCTGTCAAATGTATGTCATAGCATATGTTTAGTTTTGAAATCTTTGTATAATAAGGCTACACATTTTAATAGAATAACAATAATAATCAACTTACCGGATGTAACAGCTCGCACACGGGGTTCAGTCTGATGTCAATCATCTCCATTACCTGTAGGGTGTTGTAGTCAAAGTCACAGGGCATTGATGATATCTGAAATTAGTTAATTACATATTCTTACAACTTCATTTTGTTTAATTCGACTACCCAAATAAAAAGTAATCTACTACCATAATCATTGAGAAAAAATATAATTTAAAAAATGTTTATTTTTTTAAATTAAACCAAAATGTCTGTTTTAACTTCAGCATAAAAAGATTAAAAAAAAAATATAGATGTTGGGGTTGAAAATGATGAGTTTGTTTTTAATAAACTTTTATGCCAAAATTGCTTACTGACTTTGAAAGGCTACATTCTAAAAATGGTTTTTAGGTAATCAGTATTGTAACAAGTATTGAAACAGATTTTATTGTGATTACTATTCACCCAAATGACATCTGCAATGAAAAAGGCAATTGTTGCCATCCCACAAATCTAAATTTTAGTAGGACTACAGCTTGGCAAAAAAGAGTATGAAACGGTGACAGCAGAAACTAAAAACCTTTTGGATCATATTACCCTTATTTGATTGGAATGCCATATTTAATTTAAATATGTAATATTATAATAAATAAATATATATCATTCCAATCTATCAATAGGTAAAAGATGATACAATCGAAAATATTTTTGGTTCCTGCTGTCACCGCAACATACTCTTTTTTTCCAAGCTGTAAAAGTCCAAATAGTAAATAGCTTAAAAGTAATTAATTGTCACTTAGGTATTTAAAAAAATACCTCATTATTATTGAGTTGTAAAAACATAAGCTCTGGACATCTTAGCACAGAAGTTGGAAATTCCTTTAACCTGTTATTCCTCAGATTGCAGTGTATCAAACCCTCCATACGATCCATACAATTTGGTAAAGTTTCTATTTGATTTCGGTCCAGTGTCAACCATCTGCAAAATGTCTTTGTCATGAGGTTACAAAAAAAGTTATTGAGAAAAACCTATAACCTTGAAATCTTATTTAAAAAAAACCTTGACCTTTATTGATTATCTTTTGTTTTGTTGATTATCACAAGTACTAAAATATATTGAACAAATACTTTTTGCCCTATAATCACTAACAATAAAATATGATTTCATTGGGGTATTAAGTTTTTGTCAAATACATAAACCTAACTTTTTAGTTAGGTTAGGTAAAATTATGTTTCGAAATCCTCGATAGCGGATAATAATCATAGTAGCTATGTCGCACGTTCACAGCATGTCAATCTGGCCCTGTGCTAAGTACCCCTGGTGCCGTTTAATATTTTATTTACTCATTTACACTAATATTATAAAGATGAAAGACTTGTTTGTTTGCATTGAATAGGCTCCGAAGCAACTTGACCAATTTTTATGAAATTGGACACAGATATAGCATAGACCACAAGTAAGAACATAGGCTACTTTTTACTACGTGAAAATGTACGGTTGGGTTAGGCACATAAATAGGATCTTAGCATGCCCGGCTATAATAACGTTAAACTTAATAACCTATTGAAATAATAAACTTCAAAGAAATATATTTTTTAAATAAAGTTTTTAAGTATTTTGTTAGTTTCATTTTTGGGCAAAAGACAACTGGTTTTTCAATAATTAAGGCTAATAAAATCAATAGGGTTCTGTAACATCCTAAGTAATAAATTACCTTACTTTAAATTAAATTGTTATCCTTTCAATAATAATAAATGTGAGATACTTACATGGTTTAATATAAACATGGCATCAGGACATTCCAGGACAAACTTTCGAGTTTAATGGTGCTAACTAAACAACTTTTATATGTATTTTAGATGCAATAAATAAAAAATACCTTAATTTTGTCAGTTTGGTCATATCTTCAGGAATGGTTTTTAGTTCGTTCCCGCGAGCGCCGAATGTATCCAACTTCGTCAATTTACCAATCTCTTTCGGAATTTCTTGTAAACCTATTTTGTTACACCAAAAAGCTTCAAGATTTTCCAAATCCCCGATTTCTGGTATCAAAACTTTCAGGGGATTGTAACTGAGGTTTAAATTTACTAAATTCTTTAAGTTCCCGATCTCCGAAGGTAGAACACTTATGTTATTATAATCTAGAGTCAATGTAGTTAAATTTAGAAGCTGTGTTAATTGCACAGGTACATTTGTTATGTTATTTAGATGTAAATAAAGATGCTCGACGTCCAAGCACGTATAGAGAATCGCGGGCACTTCGCTTATTTCGTATGAATTTAAACTAATACGAGACTTTTTCTTGGCAATAGCTTGTTCTATAATGGCCAGAATATGATTTTCACGGATAAATTTTAATATAGCACTCATTTTGGACCTATTTCTGATTACATTTCCGTAAAATATTGCGTAGGAATTTTGTGGTTCGGTTGACACTTTACAAACGACAGTGACATCATGACATGACATGACAACCATCGTCAGCTGCTATCAAAAAATAATGTTGCCACCTAATAAAACAAAACTAACTCGATTAACTAATTAAAAGAATAATAAAAAAACCTTAATATATATATTTACACTTGAAATATGTACTGTATTTTATAAACTGAAATTGTCTGTTCAGTTAATATTTGAAAGGACTATTAGAAGTTTGAAGTGCCATGCTTTATTACTTCTCGGTGGTGGTGGGATCGGTGCGCACAGCGCTGCCTTGAAGATTTATTGATTTTCTAAAATTGACTGCACAACGTTACGAAAATAAACAGTGGATTAATAATTCATATCAATTAGCTTAGGCACAAAGCGATTTGATTTTGTAAATGGAGAAGAAAACTGCTCAGTATTAACATGTTCCAGAATCTAGTGTTTTCAGTTTTGTATACAATTGTTTTTATACAGTGTTTATCAAAAACTTCCGAATGTACGTATCATTTTATGTAACTTAAAATATACAAAATATTATAGACTAAAATATATAACAAACACAGTATATTTCAGGTTCCCAACAAAATAAAACTTTACATCATTCTCGAAAGGCGAGTTTAGAGAACAACGTTTTTAAGAGGCAAAAATTAGCCTATCGATCCTTTCAGCCTGTTGCTCCAAAGGTCCGAAAAAATTTCTACCCAAGAGTAGAAGAACGACCGGATTACGATCTTAACGCTTATGATACGGAGTATGGTGGAGTTGTTTCCAACTTTACATCATCGATATACGATGATAACCCTTTGTATCCAAATCCTGAAACTATATCACAACATAATAAAGGTACGTATTTTTCATTATACATTCTCTGAAGAATACATTGTACCCCTTAGTTTACTATATTATTTACAATAATAATATAATAATATCTATGGACGCTTCACACCACGAAAATTTGGCCCCGTGGAACTTGTACTCCTTGTGAACTTGTGTTACGGAGACCAGACAACCGAAAGTATATTTAATACTTTTATATTATGCATAATATATTTAAGATTTTTACTATCTTATACACATTCATGGCCCAGGAGCACAGAAAAACTTTTTGTTCCTTCGAAGGTATTAAAACCCGAGACACCCGGCCTGAGCACCAACGCGCTCAAGTCTCAACCACTGAGCCACAGAGGTCGTCAAATTTTTTGTAATAAAATTTTATTATTTGGTGTAGGATCGATTAACAAACAGGTCGAAAAGACGAATCAAGAGCCTGAAGTTGAATTACCAGATGATTCTTTGGCAGACGCTGACCTGAAGGAACATAACATGATTGATAGTATAACTTACCTTTATGGCTTTAATAATTGTCACGGAGGCCGAAACGAATGGATGATATTGGTAAATATTAAAAATTATAATGATAGATTTAGTTAATTTATACCACAATAAAATCTAGAGCAATAAAAACAACGTGCAAACGAATTGAGAACCTCCTCCTTTTTGGAAGTCAGAAATATAAAAACGTCAGTAGCACATTTTCTAAGAATGTATACTTACGATTTTTAAAGCAAAAGATTCACTTCGTTACACACAATGCATGACATACGAATGTATAAATTCGTATTGCATATTCGAAAAAAAATCGGGTATTTTTTACAGTATTAATAATTTACTGATCATACTGTATAATTTATACTTATTGTATATTCTATATAATTTAATACTTTTTTGGCTTTATATTATTTGTGTAACTGAATTTATATGATTTTTTTTAGATATTTATAGCAAGTGGTTTGTCTGTGATATGTCCCGTGGTCACTCTTATGTGGCTAATGTATAACAATGCTTCATCAGAATTTCGAAGTACGAGCAAAATCTATCCCATCATCACCAATTTGTGCTGCTGCCTCATCACTTGTGCTTGCATTTACATGCAAGCAATAATGGTATTTATTAATATTTACATAATATTTTTCAGTATAACAAGCAACGCTGAAAAACGATAAACGATTACCATCCCTTTTGGATAACCGAAGCACTAGCATCTCTATTACAGTACACGTGATAAGTGCTAGTGGGTCGAGCTAGTGTGTCAAAAGGCGACACTTCAAGAAGTGTGAGACGGCTATGTCACTTTAGTGAAGCCTGGACATTCATACATTGTTGACAAATATATTATTTCAGGGATCGTCGTCACCAACACGGTGTGAAAGAATAGCTTTGGTATTGCACTATACGCATATCTCGTGTTCTATGTGGATAGTTGCTTTGGCAGCAGCAGTAGCTGAGTATAGCTTGTATGAATCAGTATTACCACTAAAATACAATTACTTATTGGCCTACGGTGTACCTGCTGTTATTGTAATGGTAAGATAATGTATTTAAAAATGTATGCGAAATTACCTACGCAAATTCCCTTACGGTTTTGAATAATTTTTTACCATTCTAGTTTTCTTATGCACTCTCTTTGGAACATTACGAGATTAAAAACTATTGCTGGATGTCGATTGAGAAGGGCATGGTGATGGGTTTTATGATACCAGCTATGATACTGATAGTAATAAACACAGGAATCGTCATAGTTGGATTGCAAAGCGTTAACAGAAAACATTCAGAAATGCTAGCGTCTACGATACAAGAGCTTGTTGATCATCACGTAGCGAATTGGCCAAAGGATCAAAATGAAAACGATGAGAATATAGAGCATAATTTCTCTCCAAGCACGAGCAGGAAGAACACAGATAGCTCGGACACTTTAGATAAAGAATACGATGAAGATGACTGTCAATACCCAGAAACAAGCGATGGTGCAAACGACAATAATTTGAAAGAGGTAAATTATTGAGTAGTTGATAGCAATCGAGCTTTACAACAAACCACCTTCTTTGAAACTAATAAGTAGCTATGATTTTCAGATTAATGATTATTTGAAAACATTACACGAGAAAGGGTTTTTGAACATGCTTTACATGGACAACTTATCATTCAAATGGAGTTGGAATACCGAGGGCAATCAATTGAAAACCTATTTGAACCTGTGTCTGGTTTTGGAGCCGTTCTTTGCAATAAACTGGGTGATGGGTGTAGTGGCTATTGAGAATGCTAATCATTGGTCAACACCGGCAATCTACTTGATTCTGGTTTTATCAATGGTAAGTTAATAAAATAGACAATGTTTAGTCTCGAAAAATCAACCAACGTTGTGTCGTTTACATTTATTTTAATATCTGAAATGTAATAATGCTTATGAGTCGTGACTTTTATAGTGAAAATCAACTTATAACTTGCGTTTTAATTTTTCAGCACATATACTTAGCGGCCACTGTAATGACCACATTGCCAATAGTACAGAACAAAAATACTGAATGTTGCGAAGATGTCGTCATTGAACAATCACTGCCACGGTCAAGGTATTTATTTAATATATTTTTTTGTTGTCCTGTTACTGAAATTATAATAAATGCTTATTATTATAATATTTAAAGAATTTATGTCTTGTTTTAATAGAAATATCGTTTTCAGAACCACAGATGACATACCTCTTTTGGACCCAACTGTTCAGCAACCAAGCGTTACTATTGCACCGGCAGACACAATAAGTACCATAAGTATATAAACTAGTACACAATTTCGTCTATTAAAAATATGAATTTAATAATCGACTGTCTTCAAATAGTATAATAGTTCAACGTTTATTGGTAATATTTATTAAGTGGCAACACGAATAATAAGTTTATGAAAAAAACACCTTTCAAAAAAAATAACGTTAATTATTTCTAATTCGTTTTTATGTGACTAATGCCTAAGGATTGAATTTTGTAAATAATTTCGTATCGAAATAATTGTCGCGTATTATTAAATACGCAAATTAAAGAATGATTATGAATGTGTTCTAAACTTATATTTTTAATCTTCTATTTAATAAGGATATTAAAAATAGTAGATTTCTTATTACAGTAATACGATTAAGATACAACATTTAGGTACAATAATTAGAAAAAGAATACCACAATATCAATAAAGTCAGCTAAAACCAAAAAGACTACTCGTAGATAGTCGATGTTTGCGTACGTCCTACTGGCCATGCACAGTGAGGAAATTAGGTGTTTAGCAGAATGACATCACAATCTGATAATTTTGAATACTAAAATAAACGCTGACGCTATATTATGCTTATTAGTAAATATTCTGTTGACATTCATTTGGTCACCCTTAAAAAACAATGGCCTAATATGTTAATAAACGAATTATTCTGTGGCATAACATACGCATCCCTTGTGTGAAGTTGCCAAAACAGAAGAGATAAAAAAGCGAATTATTTTTAAAATTTACACAGGGCCGTGTTCAGAAAAGAGGCGAAGAATTTACCTCGTAAGCAGAGATTTAGCTTATTTTTTATACACCATGTAAAACCTATTTTATTGGCAAAAATTTAACATTTAAGAGTAAGTACAATGATTTAAAATTTTATTAAAAAAGAAATGTAATAAAATTGCAAAATTTTAGGGTCGTTATCATAATAGACTGGTTTCCATTGGAGCCTAGGAAACTGTAAAATAAAATATAAACGATGTATTCAAAACATCTTACCGGGTTTTTAATAAGAGAAGGGTCCTAGCATCTAGCAAATAATATTAGTTTTAATTAGGATTAAGGTTTATAAAAAACGGTTGATGTTTAATCTCTCTTGTGGATACTATCAAAAGTAGTTAACTGATAAGTCGAAATGTCGCATTCCTTAGTACGTTTCTCGATTCTCGAGCGAAATAAACCTTTTAAACTTATTAATTTCAATTCCATTAATAATTTATATAGACCCAAATCGGATTATGTTTTAATATCTTATTGTAAGTCAAAGAAAATGAATACATCCCTAATTAATAATAGGGATGTTGCCTAGTGTGGAATATCACATTTTATAAATAAAATTTTAAATTTTTTGATGAAATATACATAATCTAACAGAAATAGGTATTTAGATTGACGTGATTAAAAATTATAAGCAAATAAAAAATGTTGCCCATCTCTTTCCCGCAAAACGATTTGTCACGAGTTGCACCCGCCATACATTTGTCATTACAAAATGTATGGCGGTAGCAACTTGTGACGTCAAAGGCCGATATATCGCTCACTTTCTTATTTAAATTTAAATGGTTTGTATCTTCGTTATTTTTTAAGATATACGAAAACGGGTTCTAGATTGTTTATTAATATGTTGTCTAGCATCGAATAGACGAAATATTTTTTTTTGGCAACATGCCTATTACCATTATGTTAACAGTTTCTTACCTTGTTAAGACACATTTTAAGGTAGGCAACATGTATCCCTACTTAAGTCCTATCTTTTACTATATCCTCGCGGTCTAACCTATATTAAAATAAAACTTCACATTTACAATTATTATAGTTATAATGTTTGCAATTTTAATGAATAGATGCTGTGATAGCAGGACGTTAATGGTTTATTAAATGTTTTAAAATTGTACTGTTGTTTTATTTTAATTTTGAAACATTTACCAGAAGTCAAAATATTACATTGGTTAAACATTGGTCACAAAAACAAGTCCAAGTTCGGCCCTGATTACTGAAATTTATTCGACAATTTTTTAATCTTGTAAGACAAAATCCACCTATCAGAAGCCCCCAAAACGCATGTTCAAATACGCTGTCGTGTTCGAAGAAATACCACGGCCACACAAGACAACCGCCGTGAAAAAATGCTTACGTTTGCAGTTAATAGACGGAATAGGCGACCCGCAGCACGCTTGTAACTCCAATGGCGCGCCAGCGGATTTACAAGCGTGCTGTAATAATCTCATAATTGAATTTTGAGATTATTTTTTATAACAGGTTGATGGCGTGTCCGTAGATGACTGTAATTGCTATAGCTCTTGTTTTCCTAGGATAATGTATAGTGTGGCCGCCACATGTTCAGTCACCGCTGTATTACGCCTGCCATGTGACAGCAACGCATACACTATCCTAGCAAAACGGAGCATTACCAACAGGTGTCATATTTGTCATTAGAAACAATCAACTATAGGTAAGCTATAGGCATTCTAAAATGCCTAATTCAAATTTTATTTGCTCTACTAGCAACATTAACTTTGTATCTACTAAGAATTTGTATTCTCTTGGATAATAAAAAAAATAAACCTATACTAATATTACATATGAAGATGAAATATTTGATTGTTTGCATTGAATAGGCTCCGAAACTACTGGACCGATTTTGATGAATGACAGACACGAGTAGACCACAGGGACGAACATAGGCTACTTTTTTGCGAGCACTAAGTCGCGGGCAACATCTAGTAGAAAATAAAACAACTTATTCACTTATATCGAGTGTATTTCTGGATAAATTGGTTACAAAATACTTAGTACACGCCATAACGACGCTTTACAAGCTAACTGCACATAGCAATTTGAATCTCGTGGAAACTGCATTACAAAACCGTACCATTACAAAATCGTATACAACTAAATACTCTAAAAAGACGACCGGCGCTTAAAACCTGTATTTACTTTTGAGCTCAACATAACATAACTCTTTAGTTTATAGGAAGAAATATATAAAATAAGTATTATAATTTAAATTATTACAATAAGATTCATATTCGCTATTCAGTTTGACAGTCGCCTATTCACTGATTTGACCGCCTAAGCTTGAAGATAATTTATCACCGTAGAGCGTCCTATACAGTTGCACAAACGGAACTCCCAACGTTAAAATGCATATCAAAAGTGAAGAGATCAAAATGTATAAAAAGGTCAAATTCTGTCACCTGGACCTCGCGCGACTAGTCCGAGGTCGAATGCACCCCGTTAAAAAATTGAGGTCAAATCTACCTGTACTATTAATCCTAATTTAGTCCCCGTTTCAGGTCACAGACCTAGATCTGTGGTAAATGTGGCACTTGGCAGTCACATCAACCTCAGCGGCCATAAGATCGTTTCCGGTCGAATGACCTTAACGGGTTAAACGACAGTTGGTCATGTTGTGCAACTGCTGTAGACGCCCCGTACGTCGGTCGTAGCGAAGTTAAATGCAGATTATTGGCGGTCCGTGGCGCGTAACTTCTCCTCGACCGCCTCCTGGGAGGCCTCCGACAGGTCGGTTGCCTGTATGTACTTCTGTACGCCGACTAGCGACTTCTTCAACGCGTCGAAAGAGCTGGAATAAAATAAAATTTGTTAATAAATGCATTAAAATCCTTTTTCAAGCACATAAACGAAGCCATACGGCCTAAGTTTAAAAATACATTTAGTCATTGGTGTGAAATTTACTATTGTACAGTGTACTCTTGCACGGGAGTATTTGGTGATAAGAACCCACTATTTTTTCAATTTTTTAATGGGAAAGTCATTATAACGGTTGAGCCGGCATAAACGTGCCAAAGTTCAATACTTTGGCACGTTTATGCCGGCTCAACCGTAGTTATACTACATCCTTACAGAAAACCCGCGTGAAATGAGTAATGTTATCACAATCGTAAGATGTGATAACTTCACTCACCATCAGGTGGATGTCAGGTTAGGTTAGTCTACTTGCCAACTTACCTGGAATACAACATCTTCTTCTTGACCTTGGCGGTGTCTGGGCACCACGACATGAGGAACAGCTTCTGTTTCTTGCTCGCCTCTGACGTGCCTTGGCACTGGTGGGTGTACTCGAAGTCGAAGAGGCCATATCTGAAACGATGGGAAAATAATAAGCCAGTGGAAAAAAAAAACAGCCATAGATACCTAATGCATGTTAGAAACTAAAAATAATCTAAACTACGGTCGACAAGCACTGACTTCGACGTAATTGACGCCGAATCGTCTATGCCCTAGTGATGCGGAAACGCAATTTATACATATTTAAATAATTTAACATTTCTATGATGCAGTGGTCATGCTGTGCGTGCAGAACTATTCAAATGATTTTGGGTCAAATTACCTTAACGGGTTTTGACCCGAGTTGATTTATTTAGTGACTGTGGGTCAAACAACCTCACGAAGGCATAAAATATCATTATCACCTGCACTCGCCGGTGCCGCCCTTCTGCAAATCCTCCAGGAACTGGTCGTACTCCGCGTTCCTCTCGCCCACAGTCTCCACGTCGATCTGTTTCTCGTCCCGGATGTAGAAGACCACGTAGCGGTGCTTCTTGTCCTTCTTTATTTCCTCGTAGGTTGTCTTGCAAGCGTCCGACACTGTCACACCTGACGCCTGGAAATAATAAGAACAATATTAATTTTAAAGCAAAGGTTTACAATAAATAGGAAAATCATGAAAGAAACTATAGATCTGGAATTCACAATATTACAATTAAAAGTTCAAGTCTTAACTTTTGAATATTAAAGTCACTTTTCTTTACCCAGCCATATTAATATTATTAAATCGAAAGTTTGTATGTATGGATGTTTGTTATCAGTAGATTTTTGCAACAAGCCCATTACATCTTTAATTATGTAGCAAAATCTTGTGCCCGAAAGCTTAGTTTTGGGAGATGGTATATAAATCCTACTACTATTTATAAATGTGAATGTTTGTTTGGTAATGGATGGATGAATGAATGGACGGACGGACGAATGGATGGATGGATGCTTGTTAATCTTTCACGCAAAACTGGTGAATGGATTTTGATGAAATTTGGTATGGCAGTAGTTAAGCTCTGGAGTCTGGATTAACACATATGCTACTTGTTATCCGGGAAAGGACAGTGTTCCCGTGGTCGGAGCTGCGGGCAAAAGCTAATATTAAATATTTGATTGCTAATATTGCTAAAGAAGAAGTTTGCCAGTGTTGTATTAACAATTATGAAAGTCTGGATGCCACATACGGAATGCTATTTAAACATTTCACACTCCCCTACTGGTTTTATAATTACACAAATATATGTCCTTGTACAGTACAAGTAGTCAAGTACAGTTAACAATACAAATGACAGATAAGAAAATAGAGATAACTGTCGATAAGATTAATAAACGATTTTGTTAACAAATGTGACAATCAGAATTTGTTTATCTATATTAGGCGAAATGCCTCACCCTGCGTTGGAATCCTTTTTTGGCCCATTGCTATGTTTCCTGGGATTTTGCACCTGTGGTCTGTGTCTGTGTCAAATTTCATTAAAATCGGTCCAGTAGTTTCGGAGCATAAGTTGACATTATTTGTAGCCATACATCATAATATCTATCGTCCAATAGGCAACGTCATGCTGCATGCTGATTAGTTATAATTGACTGTGTATGGTCGTAGATTGGCACGTCGGTTTGTACTGTTCATGTCAAGTTCTAGCTGATCCAATCGGTAGCGTCATGCCGCTTTCATCAGTGAGAACTGCCCGTGTATGGGCGTGGATTGGCACGAAAGTTTGTACTGTTCATGTCGAGTTCCACCTGATCCAATCGGTAGCGTCTTGCCGCTTTGATCAGTGACAACTGCCCATGTATGGGCGTGGATTGGCATAACAGTTATACGTATGTTGTATATTTGGACGAACTGCAGATTGGATCAAGGCTGCAGCGTCATGCGAATTGGACAATAGGCAGACTGTTAGCAGTGGCGAAGGCTGGTTCTCCTTCATACCTGTATAATTCCCTAGCCTGTATTATTTGGCTATTGTTGGGCTTTGTAGGAGGGTCTTCAAAAGGTAAGTGGGAAGTGAAGCCGAGAGGAATGGAGTTATAGGAACCCCACGCCTGACGCCACTGACTGTTAGTCAAGGATTTTACTACTAGCGGCCAGCCTCAACATTAGGAAGCTTGTTTTTAGCGCTTTGAATGATTGAACGTGCCCATGGAAGTGAAGTAACGACCGAATACTGAAAAGCTAATCAAAATTAAGGAGCCCTCCTCCTATTCATAGGCTGTCGCTGTCTCTACTATCCGAAATGACAAGGACAGCATGTGACTTGAGCGTCACTTAATTTAACTATCGTTCCAGTAGTAACACTTTTTGTACATAAGACGTTTTACTATTGAGTGTTGTAACCAAAACATTTAGAGACAGCTGCTGCCGCCGCAGTCCCGACTCACGGCTATTTTCGATACGCCTAATAATATTTTACAACTAATGAATGTACTTCACGTAACATAAACAACTGACTTTGCCCGCGACTCCCACCGCGTAAATATAGTATCCCACGGGAACATTGTACTTTTTCGGCATAAAATGTAGCCTATGTTTTAATCCTGAGCCTAATCCATTGCAAATTTCGTCAAAATCAGTTTAGTAGTTTTTGCGTGAAAAAGTCACAAACTTCCATCCATCCTCACAAACTTTCACATTTCTAATTATTAATTATATTAGTAAGATTTTGTGGAGGCATACAGTCGAATTCTCAAACGCTACTCAAAGTTGAGGCCTTCTTAATCACAGGCTGTGACTGTCTCTACTTGGCAGAATGGCAAGGACAGCATGTGACTTAAGAATTTAGATCTTAATTAAGTAGCGTTTAAACTTTTAAGTTTTTTTTGAGACAAAATATTTTTGAAAGTTGGATATCTTTAAACTTTAGGAGGTTATAAATCTCATAAGATTTAGTCATAACTATTGCCAAGATAAATGCAATTTTAAAAGTGCTTTCTAAATATACCTAATTAATCTTAAACGGATCATTTGAGACATTGGGAATTGCAATGCGGGCAGATACGACGATAACGCATTTACGATTAGAGTGAAGCTGAAAGAATTATTGACGATGGGTCTCGCGGGTGTGTCTAATTGATTTATATTGCTACGTTCCTGAGATAATTGAAAACGCTAAGATTAAATCTCGATGATTTCAAACCTAAGGGTCGGCTCACACCGAAGCGACGAATCCACGACGCGGCGCTGCATTTTTAAAATAGTGATTAAAAATTGAACTTTATTCACTACATATTACATAAGAATATACACGTTTCATTGCACGAGCGGCGCTGCGCTATTCAGAGCGGTCTAGTTTGACATTCTTGTAAAGTGAATAAAGTTTAACCTTTATGTCCCTTATCGTCCAATCCCAATGATTACCGTTCCTTAACCCCAGGGCACTTCTTGATAGGTCGGTCTATGCTGTCCTTACCTTCACCGTCACTTTACGAGGCCAATACAAATAATCTACAACGACATGCAAGGCTAGAACAAATTCGACAACACTTTTGGCAACGCTGGCAAAAGGAGTATGTCTCGGAGCTACAACAGCGATACAAATGGAAAACAAATTCGTCAAAATTACAAGTAGGAGATCTAGTTCTTTTAATAGAAGACAATTTACCGCCATTATTCTGGAAACTAGCAAGAGTGTCACGCCTATTTCCCGGATCCGATGCCATAGCACGAGTTGCCGAGGTGCGAACTTCTACGGGCACTAGCTACCGAAGACCGTTGGCCAAGCTTTGCCCTATTCTTACCGGGGACGAGCTATGAAGTTGAAAGCGATGCTTTCCACGGAGGGGAGGATGTTCGAGCGCCTACAATTTCTACATAGCAAGGGATAAAATATACGGCCACCCACAAATTTATATTTCAAGTACCCTACGCATTGGTCATTTTTATGTATTTGCTTAGTCATTTCACTTTTTTCTTATCTCTCTTTGTTCTCACAAGCAAGTTGCAATAAATTTACGTTTTTCAAGTCAATCTTTAATTTCGACCAACCTACTATACAAAACAATTTTTGAATAGCTATTTTAAAAACGCAGCGCCCCGTCGCGTCGCTGACCCTTATAGACCTATGGAGCTAACCCTGACTAGTCCTAATAATCACCGCATATATCGCAATTCTGACGGTCGAATTGCTGAAAGACGGTAGATTTTCACTATGTTGCAGGCTTTTGTCAACCGAGTAAATCACGAATAATAGTTCCTTGGGCGTTTATAATAGTATATTAGGCGTAGCATGTAGAGGCAGAATAGCGTAGATATAAATCGATCAAATGGGAATACGTGCGCAATGCAGTATTTTGTCGAGCTGCAATTCTCCTTTAGAGTTTAGTCGATATCTCATTGCAGATATCAAATTCTACCTTTTACACCTTACACCCTTTCACGCTTAAACTACTGAATTAATTTTCATAAAACTTGGTATATGCTACTCATTATCCCGAAAAAGTATAGTGTTCCCTTGGTATGTTTGACTGTCTTTCACGGCCAAAGCGCTGAACCAGTTTGAACGAAAAATAGTATGGTCGTGGTTTAGGCTTTGGATTTACACACAGGCTATTTTTTATCGCGGCAAAATGTGTGGGATTTCGCAAACGTATTCTGAAAGAGCTTGAAATAGCCCTTTAACATTCTTGTAACTTTTCTAGGACTGCGGGTGTCCTATATTAGCAATTTTGATCCATCACATAGGGTTCAACCAGCGTTTGCAATGTAAGCGCAAAAAATGTGTTCATTTGCGACATTAGAAACCTCTAAAATTATCAGTGTTTCTCTACTATATTATGCATGTTATATACATATAAACCTTCCTCTTGAATCACTCTATCTATTAAAAAAACCCGCATCAACTTCCGTTGCGTAGTTTTAAAGATCAGAAAATACAGAGGAACAGACAGAAAAAAGCGACTTTGTTTTATACTATATAGGATACTATATTTATAAATGATATCGTTGCATTGTAAAGGGTTTTCACATTAATGAAAGTAGCTCGTCAACGCGTGTCGCTTTCACCAGGCGATCCGAGTTCAAATTATATATATATATATATATATATATATATATATATATATATAGACAGGCCAATGTCTCTACTGTCTATAAATACACGACGCGGGTGAAAACACGATCCTGAAAACGGGAGATGAAACATAAAAAAAACACGAATCCCCTTTATTACGCAATCACGCCTTATCCACTGAAAGGATTATGATGAAATGTAGCACGGGGATCGATTGGAATTAGACTATGGCTCCTTTTTATCGCTGCAAAATGTACGGTTCCATGGATTTCTGCGCGAATATATAGTTTTGTATGTTTAGATGTCAGTTTACTAAATACTTGTGCAGAATGTCACCAACAAAGACGGGCTGGTTTCCAACCATCAACTAATTTAATATACTTTTGCAAACGTTTGAAATAACGTATGAACACTATAATGGGTTTAATATTAGCGCTGTGACGCAAGAAACACCCACGACAAATGTATAATCTTAAATCTGTTTAGGTTACATTGATAGAACGAAATGAAACTTTGTATTGTAATGAAAAACACTTTATAACGACGAACCGGCTACTACGATACCTATATTTTTATATCCCCGTCAATCCGATTGCGAATCCACTACATACACGAGTCTAAGGGTCAGCTCACACCTAGAGAAAGAACGAGAGACGCGGCACGCTCTTTTTGAGACAGCGCGAGCGATTCAAAATCGGTGTTAATTTTGGCCTCGGGGAAATGGCCCACCGGCCCCCACACATTGCCACGAATCGACAGTGGTAACCAAACCTAACCTCAGACTTTAAAGTTAGCAGTTATAAGCCGAAATATGACGTAATCCCACAATTTACATTTTTTATGTAAGAATTTTATTTAAACAAATAACTGTTTTGATGAATGATGATTTACTATTTGACTTGCGACCTCTTAATTGATTTAATATGTGTGATAAGAGTTTTGTTAATTAATTAAATAAATAAATAATATAATTCTTCATTTTGTAAAAAATGAACATTAAATTATCTACATACTTTTGTTTAAAAAGTCAACATCTAACCTTGCTAACAGCTGTTCGAAATTTGAACCAGTCAATATGAATAGTTAAAAGTAACATTATCTATTGTGGTCATTGCCCCAGCTAGGCCGACAGTCAAGGTCTTATGAAAATACTAAATATCGTCGTAACTCGCAAGTCTTACACAATGCAAAACCCATTATAGCGATATTAATATACTCCGTTCAGACCCAATTTAATATAAACGTGAAAAAAGAACAATTGAACATAATATAGGCTACCAATTAAAATGCCACTCATTTCCCGTGGAGTACAGAAATACAATGAAACACTTAAATTTGGTTGCGTTTAATGTTTGTTTACGTTTAGATTTAACTGGATTTGAACAGAGTATAATAATTTATAACGAACCACCAGGCATTACGACAAGAAAGTTCAATAAAATCGCAGCCTGTGATTCAGGGGTGCCCCAAAGATAAGTAACGTTTGCAAGTTCGGCCGTGAATCGCGCCAATTTATCGTTCGTTTGTATCGCTGCAAAAAACGTGTGCGGGATCTTAGCGCGAGCGCGGCGGGATGATTTCAGGGGGGTAGCGCGGTCGTTGACCTTGTGACGTCACCGCGTGAGTCAATATCGATTATTCCTTATCCGGTCAAGATGCGGCGTCTAGTCATCGTTTAGTCATGAGAGCTAATGGCTCAGTAGCGAGTAGTAAAAACAATAGTTGTCGCAACTTCGGATCTGGAATTCTGATTAGAGTGCAGAATGATCTGATTTATCGATGCACATCTGCACCGCCAGAGGAGATAAGAGTGAGTTGACGGTCTTTCAAAACTCTGCCGCCCTTGGGTCCTCCGGTACCCACACAATTATGTGCAGAATTGTAGCAATTTTAAGAGTAACTATCACGGAACAAGTATGCAGATTGACGTGGCGTAATCCTACTACTATTATAAATGTGAAAGTTTGTGAGGATGGTTGGATGGATGTTTGTACTACTCTTCACGCAAAAACTACAGAACTGATTTCGATGAAATTTGGTATGGAGTAGTTTAGGCTCTGGATTGAAACATAGGCTACTTTTTATCCGGAAAAGTATACTATTCCCGTGAGATAACCGATACTATATTTACGCAAGCGGGGCCGCGGGAAAAAGCTAGTAGGTTCATAAATATTCGTTTGTATGTGCCATGTAACGTCGCTTAAACGAAAAAAATAAATAAATTTTGAAGTTTTAATCAGTGACATTTATATTCCACCTTTTTCAGGGTCATTTTGCCTCCTAAATACGCATGTAAATATTGTCTATGTAATGGTGTCAAACCTACTGTTATTATACAAACGCATGGTAGTGTGAGTGAATTTTCAAAGATAGAATTATATATATATATATATATATATATATATATATATATATATATATATATATATATATATATATATATATATATATATATAATTCTATCTTTGGATCTATATATTATATATATATTTTTTGTTGAACTTTTGATTTTCTTGTATTATCGTAATATAGGATGTAATCTATGCACTAGATGTCCAGATGTTAATGATATTGTATAACCTAGAAGGAGATCTGGTAAACCTTGACAGTCGATACCTTGGGAAACGTAATGTAAACCACCTGATTTTAAACTTGATATAGCCGATGTTTACAGATACTAGATTATGGGTAATGTTACAAATATCGATGTTAGGTTATTGAAACTTGTAGACTATAGGACGTATATAATATAGACGAGACATGTTGAGGCAAAACTGCCCCCACTTAAATGGTCCTTCTTTTGGGGTTTTTGACATACGGAGCCGCGGGTAAAAGCTAGTGATAAATAAATGCTTTTCAGATACCTATCACTGTAACTTTTTTCTTACACACAATAAAGCATATCCTAGCAGTAAGGCTTTATGACTAACAACAAATTATGACACTCTTAATATGGTGCTGAATCATATGGTTAAATATAATTATGCTACTTGAATTTATTTTTGCTAATTTGTTTAATTTACATAATGCAACATTATGTTTGTTTGAAAGTGTCAGAAACTTTTCATTTATTTGTTACGACTGGAGGTCGCCCCGTGGTGGAAATTCACCCATAATAATTCAGTACCTGGGTAACCCGAGCTTTGCTCCGAATTCCAATAAAAAAATAAAAATCACAAAAAAATTAATTTGACCGAGATTCAAACCCACCATATTCCAAATTACCGAATAAAGCAAAAAACGCAAACCAATCTACCTATCAGACTGACATAATAGTGTTGAAATTATTGATATGTTGTTGGATGACAAAAGAAAAAACCTAAATAGCTTAAAAATGCGCAGTTTCCTAGAGATAAGACCTAGCTAGATCGATTTTTCTCCCCCAAAACTCCCCAAAAATCGTCTACAAGTATCACCATGAAATTTATTATGCTCCCTGCATACCGATTATATTATACATACAAGGTCCAGTAAAATCAATAACAGATATTTTGGGCATATGATCTACTGCTTATTTAGAGACGTTTAGGCAGAAAAGTAATTGTGATACTCGAAAAAAAATATTTGCCTTTATCTGAGTTTGTGTTGAGCGGAGAGTCACCCATACATGAGACGATTTTTTCACTTTGAGTATGACAATATATTTTTGCCTAAACATCATTATCTTAAGCAGTAGATCATATACCCAAAATATCCGTAATTGATTTTACCAAATCTTATATGTATATACAAGTTTTTCTCGTTTAATGTATAAGATGTAAGTTTGTAGATTATAAGGGTTATTTTGCCTCTTAGATTGAGCAAAAAATAATGTTGTGACAGATTGAAAAATATCAATGTGTAACAAAATTGTATCTACTATCAAACACATGGCGGTGTGTGTTAATAATCTGAAATAGTGTGTTGTTGTTAGTTTTATTAATTTTATGTATTTCTAAGCATTATTAAAATCATATTAGCTTCCTCCACATAAAACATTAACTGTGCCAAATATCATATATCGTGCTCCTCCATTTGCACAATTCGTAAAACTGAGCTGAAAGTTTTTGCTTCACATATATACATAATATAATAAAATATAGATTACTAACGCCTAGTATTTGCCCGCGGCTCCGCCTGAGTAAATACAGTATCCCACGGGAACACTGTACTTTTCGGGGATAAAATTTAGCCTATGTTTTTATCCAGAGCTTAAACCACTACTATACCAAATTTCATCAAAATTAGTTCAGTAGTTTTTGCACGAAAGAGTAACAAACATACATCTACACATCCTCACAAACTTTCACATTTTTATAATAGTAGTAGGATAGAGCAAGCGAGTAATATTTTCAAATATTCAAATTAATTAGTCCAAAGATAGAGGAAAATTGAAGATGAAACGGTAAACAATTGTTGACAAATTAATTGTACTTGGCCAGGAAAGTTTATCATTAATATTAACATGTAATTAATAAGTTGATAGTCTGACATTGTAAAATTAAGGATATAACATTCAGGAAAATAACCATTAATTGGAATAAATGTTTCAATGTGTGATTGAAGTTTTCCTGATACATGTCCTGTCCTTTTGAATCATTTGATCATCATAATGTTTGTATGTATTTTGTCCTATATCTCAGAAATAACTGTTAAATAAGTATAAGCAGATGTCAGTATGTTATTGAACTCATCGGGAACAGATCAATTTTTTTTTATATTTAATAGGTCAGGGGAGGTCAGTATTTGTATACATACATTAATAGCATTCATGTCAAGGGAGCTTTTAAGTATAAAAACAAGTGCAACACAAAAAGTATGTTCTTACCCAGAGAGAAATGTACAGTATGCCCCTCTGGCCTCAACTAACCTAACCATATCACTGCAAGAAACATTATAACATCTTTACATTAATTAGATGGGGCCATCCGCCATGGTTTATGCACAGAATTTGTATCTACTAAAAGTAACTCTAATCCAAATTTAATGCATCTATAACACTAATTGCATACATCATTATTTTTTTCTGGTCTGTGAGTAATGTTTGTGTAAATGACATGATTACAAAAACATTTAATGCTTAATTACAGATTTTGACAGAAACTGTATGGAATTTATTACAAAGTATATATGAGTGCAGCTGCTATTTAGTAGAGATTTTGTCGGAAATTTGGACTTTATGGCAAAATCGTACTAAGTAGCTCCTTGAGTAAGCATTAAATGACTCGTAACTGCAGCACTCAGAAGGACACACTCTGACTAACAGACGGTCGGAGAACATATTTAATGCTTACTTTGTGCAGACTTTGACATAAAGTCCATACACTTTCTGTCAAAATCTCTACTAAGTGACTCCTGAAGTAAATATTAAATTTCTCTGAGTGCAGCCGAGAGACATTTTTTGCTTACTTAGAGACTGACAGAAACTGTATGGGCTTGTTGTCAAAGTCTGTACTAAGTAGCTCCTTAAGTAAGCATTAAATTTCTCTGAGTGCATCTGTTAGTCAGTGAAAATGAATGTTAAGGAGTTTGATAATCTTGATTTTCCTCAACCATACATTTTGAATTATAAAATATAGCTAGCTTTATTAGTATGTACAGCTTGGCAAAAACGAGTATGACACGGTGACAACTGTAACTAAAACCACTCATCGACTATGTCATCTTTTATCCTCATTAGATTGGAATGACATATTTCATTTAAATATGTTACAATATAACAAATAAATATAAATTTCATACCAATCTAATAAGGATAAAAGATGATCCAATCGAAAATGTTTTGTCCTTACTCTTTTCTGTTAAGCTGTACAGATAAAACCATAATTCTAGTATGAAATTTATAGCTACTATTGGAACTTGTGTGACAATATTTGCTGGTTACAAGCAGCAAATCTAATAAGGCAAAAGTTACTGTTTTAGTGGTATTTTTGGTACTGATAAGCTGTTTTAGCTACTGACTACTATTACAAGATGTATGGTGCAAAGAAAACAGAATGAACAGTGAATTTATCACATACTTTATTGCTCTCTTTAATACAAATTAATCATCATCAGCATGAGCTATCAGAAGGAAAATCTTCAATGGCCAGTTTTGTGATTCAGATTTAGCGCTCACACATTTTTGATAGCATGACTTTTAGAACATTTCGGGTACTATCGTTGATGTTATTCAACACAACCTCAATTTTTATTCAAATACCCTGATTTGTTAATATTTTCACAAGTGTTTCCAATGCAGTAACGATGGTTTTCGTGAAAAACAAATTCTGTTACAAATGTTGAGTGATTCATAATGAGTCATATACTGTCAATATTATAATCAATACATACGCTGAATATGGGTACTGAAAGCTGAACTTGACTTTGGGGCGTACCCCATAGGACATTTGAACAGAAATAGAATTAAAATGGTCGGACAGAATGCTATACCATATAAGGTGAAGTGCTAAGGCGGCTGCGCGACGCAGTACTGCCAAGTTCGATGCCCCCTACCGGTGACTGATAACTTGTGTATCACAAATTCACTGCATACGCGCGACCGTCATAAAAGGTAAAGAAAAGTAACCTTAACATGAAATCCAACACCGCCGAAATATCGTCATATACCACACCTTTCACTCGTTTCCTTATTGCAGCAGTAATTAAATTTTATAGCATACAACACGTGGCATACAACCACTGAACGATGAAAAGTAATTCGATGAAAAGGCGTGCGAAGTCGGCGAACGGTTGTGCAAAATATGGCCGAAGCGGCACCGGTCGGTTTATCTAAACGGGTGGAAATAACGCATTTTCGTCACCTTATCACACATTCCATGACAATATATCGAGACACACATGTATAACACTGCAATTTATAACAATCACTTACCATTTTTTGATATTATTTACGTAAAAATTCCACCACTAACTTCACCAACTCCACGACAACCGGAACGACACTGAATCAGACAGTTGGCTAAACGTTATTTTGCGCCGACCAATGAGCGCATGTGTCAAAATTATCCGAGAAGTCAATTAACAATCCTTTTATTACGAAATGAGTTAATTTAAAACAAATCTAAATAAAATAATTAGTATATCAATTTAAAATTAGTATTCAATATTTAAAGGCTTTACAAAATTATCACAGTTCTATTTTTCAACAAGTGAAAAATATATATTTTTTACTCTTATCAAATTAATTTGACACAAGGTGACAACTTTTCAAAATGTCAGCGGCTTTCGAGTGCTACGTACCTATTGCTACTGTAAAAATGCAATGGCTCTTTATATTTATTTCGGATTTAAACTGTATGATAAAGGCAACGATAAGATTAATTATAACTTTACAATGAAGAGTTATAACGACGTAATTCCATGTCGTCGTTCTGTTTGATAGCTTTGTGAGTCATTGATGACGATACTTTAATAACCAATCGGTGACGAGGATTCAATAAATGTCCTTATATGGATAGACGGAAACATAGCGAATCGTGACAGTCCAATTCAAAATTCTAGCGGGAGATTTTCTAATCAAAAGAAACTGCTATGTAGTTAGCAAATTATTAATTATTATAACATAATGAAATGTTTATATTAATAATTGATGACATAGTATTTAATACGAAGATAAATATTTTATGCTATGCGCTTGGTTTTATCTAGATTTTTGTTTTCATAATAGTTTCCACTTTTATCTAATATTGTTAATCGTAGCTTTTAACATAATTAACATAGACGTATATATGAATTAATGCGTTGAAGTTATATATTTGTTACCCAGCGCCATTCGAAGTAAAAATCTGTTCTTTAAAAAGAATTTCAATTTATAAATTCAACCACAATCATAAGACTGAAAAGAGATAGCAACATGTGAAAGAGAAGGGTAGACATTATGTCCGCAAAGATATGCCCAAATTTGGAAATTCCATTTTTAGGGTTCCGTAATTCAGACCTCAGTTATGGTTTCGTGATTTCGTCCGTCCATCCGTCCACAACAATCCGTCCGTCCGTCCACAAAATGCTGAAATAAAACTACTATACTATACTATATTTTTTTGGGTACCTCCCCTACACGTAAAATGGGCGTTTTTTTTTCTTGCGCCTACCCCATAGTGTGGAGTATTTTTAGATAGGCCTTTTAAAAACATTGACAGTTTGCTAGGACGCTTATTTCTTTTAGGTATCAAGGATGTTAGGTACAACTTTACTTTAAGAGCTTTAGTTTGCCTAGAAGAATTATTAACACCCAGATTAAATGTACCTTTTCAGTTTTAATACTGCAAGCTGCAACCAGAAACAATTCTAAAAAAATGCTTTATAATAAATAAATAAAACTACAGTACAGTAATACTATAATATATTGGAAAACCAGGACCATTTTAATTTTTTTTAACTCATTTAGAATCAAAGAGTGCCCTTTGATTCCCAATAAGAAAGTATTAAACACAGTTTGAAAGTCAAACAATAATAATTATTTTACGGATTAATATAGTACATCGTTCGACTCATTATTGTCTATGTATTTATTAAAAAATATCCTTCACATAAAAAATTATCTCCCTTCAAATCCAACAAATGATTTCAAAACTAAGGATGGGCTATTTTGTATGAAGATTTTTTCTGACAATGACGACTTCGATGAAAAAATTTTACGCCATTTTTATTTCCGAAGCATAGATGATAAGTACTACTACTGAGACTTAGAAGATTTTGTCAAATAGATACGGACTGATTACAGTGCGATATCAAATGTCAAGATGAAAAATGTCAAACCTCGACTGCCCCAAACAACCTCAAAAATGTCTCGTCTATAATATATAAGGTTGCATTGTTACTAATCAATTACGGATATTTTGGGCACGGCATACGATCTAATGCCTATGTAAAAACGTTTAGGCAGAAAAAAAGACTAAATAAATTTACAGTACGCTCTTTGCGGCGCTGTTGAGGTCATTGACTTCAAACATCTGATTGTATTGATGTTTTTTTGTGCAAAGCCCTTGCTGCCCTCTGGAATCAGCTGTTTATGTGAGGTTAATGAGCTCAACGCCTGAGAGAGCGCAATGTAATTTTACTATATAAATATTTTTTTAAATTTAAAAATTTTTTTTTTTACAAAAGCCGTAGATTATATGACCAAAATATCCGTAATTGATTTTGTAACAACCTTATATTAAGGCTTTTTCGATTTTGTTTTCTATGAATTACCCACATATTTGTGGTATCTTTTATACATTGTGTACATGTTAGTCATCGTCATCTGTCCCAAGGAGCCAGCTAGAGCTCTCCTCAGGAAGGCCATAGCATACGTAGAGTCTGACACTTGTATGAGAAGCGCTATGGAACTTTCCAGATGTTGTCGAATGGTCTTCGGAGGTGGACTTTTCTCTATCCATGTGCAAATGTCAGCTACGGTGTATGCGGATATTTTGGACACGTGAGCTTTTCGTTTACATATAGATTGGGTTAACCTGAAACAAAAATATTGATATTAATTTGTAGCCGGAAAATATAAGCCTACTATTATTATAAAATATGTAAAAGTTTGTGAGGATGGATGGATGGATAGATAGATGTTTGTTTCACGCAAGAACTACTGAACGACTTTCGATGAAATTATTGGATACATAGGTTACTTTTATAGGTCTTTTAAAAACATTGAAAGGATGCTAAGATTATTTTTGATTTTGGTATTCGTTTGCGAGATATTCAACCTCAAAGCGCATTTTTTGGTTAAAATAAGTCTCCCTCTACCCTAAAAGCTAAACGACTGGCTCGAAAATCCCGCCTGAACCCGAACCCAAAGTGCGCGAGTCCGTCTCGCACTTGGCCGGTTTTTTGTTCTATGCAAAGGAAGTCGCAGATTGCGTTTTGGGTCAGTTGACGGCCTCTGTGGCTCAGTGGTTAGTGCGACGGCGCTCAAGCCGGAGGTGGCGGGTTCGAATCCCGCCGTGGGAACAAAAAGTTTTCAACTTTCCTGGACATGGATGTTTATTAAATACGTTTATAATATAATAAAAAATCTTAAATATATTATGTATAGTATAATTAAGTACTAAATATACTTCCCGTTGTCTGGTGCTTGTAACACAAGTTCTTCGGATACTTACCACGGGGCCAGATTGACGTGGTGTGAAACGTCCATAGGGTTTTATTATTTTTATAATAATACCCTATGGATTATAGTTATAATGTAACGGATTATACTATGCTTGAACTTACTTCTCAACACAGTATCCACATTCAGCGACTTTGTGTTCTATCTCTCTGTTCTCGTGTATGCGAGTATCCAGATCTACGGTCCTCTCACATAGACATTGGATGAGGGTTTTATAGCACTGAATGTAACAGGGCCACCTGGAATTACAAAATAACTAATGTAATTTATCGAGTACCTGGGAGACCGAGCTTCAGTAGAACGGTAAAATAATTTAAATGAATAAAAAAAAAAATAAAAACAATCACAAAAATATTCGTATGACCGATATTCGAACCCAAGACACCAATTTGCCAAAAACGCAAAAAGTCCGATGCTAAACCAAGCCGCCAACCGGATTTGACATTTAGAAATCGAAATCACTCATATATTATTATGCGACGAAAGAAACAACATAAACATTAACATACAAAAAGATTTACTATGCAAATTATGAACATAAACATGCAAACTTCACAACAAAACATAACAACAACGAGATATCAGAAGAGTTGTGGATTTGAATGGTCACAATACGAATACTACGAAGTGTATGGCACCATCTGGGCCTAACATGCGTGTGACGTCACATGTCGTACGACTTGTATGGCGCATATTCAAAAGTCTCTTAAAAGTGCTGTCTTTGAAAATATTGATTTTTAGTTTACTGTTCCTTTTGCGAACTTTCTTATTTTACAGAGCATAATTCATTTATGCAATTAAAAAATTACAGGCAAGCACAATATAATCTAATATTGGGCTATGGTTAGGCGCTATTTTTACCCGACTAAGGCGAAGCCAAAAAGGACGGGCAGGGCAATTTTGGCAGTCTATGTTATGATAATTATATTAAGCATTATGTAAGGGACTACTCACCTATCTTCTAACAACTCTTCTCTAGACAACAGCAGATTGTTTAGTATCATTGAATACCCTTCGAAGAATTTGAAGAAAGCCTGCCAAGTTATCATACACCTTCTGTCCGCCACCTTAGAGCCCATTATGTAATGTATCACATGCAGTAGCTCGAAAATTGCATCCATGAATTTATAGTCCAATGGTATCTGTAAATTAAACAGTAAAAAAATTTGCACACGTATTTCTCATATGACGTAGGCAACCACTAAAGAAGGATTTTGCAAAATTTAACCCCCAAGGTGGTGAAGGGGATAAAAGTTTGTATGAAACTTATTATTCCTTGGACATATTTGCATGAAATTTCGTTTGAATTGAATACGGAATAACAAACCTTTTTCAGTGTTGTCTAAAATTCAACCCCTAGGTTAATAGGGGATGAAAGTTTAAAACCTAATTTCAAGAAGCCGCGGGCAACTAATGCTAGTAATATCATATTATGTATTTAGTGTAAAGTTAGTTTGAAATTACAAACAGACACTTCAATTTTATTTATTTGCATATAATGGACTGCCGTAGCTTAGTTACCTTTTTCGCCGCCAAAATAACTTCCGACAATATATCCAAATCATACTTTATCAGGTCACAAATTGAATCTTTGACATTTACAATGCAATCATCGCCATTTTGATTTCCGCCATCTTGTTCAAGCTCGTAGTGTTGCTGTATCCAAAAACACAAATTCTTTGTCGCCCGATAAATGAGTTTTGTGAGTGCAACGCATTTTGGCGCAATGATATTTGCTTTTAGACACTGTAGCCATAAATATTTGGAGACTTTTCGTGACGATATTTCTGAGTTTGTAGATTCGTCATCCTTCAGGATTAATGAGGGTTTCTGGAACGTTCAAATTACGAATTAAAAAGTTACACTAATTGATATTAGCTTTTTATTGAAATATTTTATAATAATATTAGACTTAAGAGCCAGAACAGAGCTGTTAAGATTACATAAAATATTTAGTTTCATTTATATATTCAGAAATATTGACTGTTGAGGTGTTATTACTCGATAAATGTAACTGTTTTAAAATTTATGTGTAGTTAAGTAATGATATACATCTAAAAATTACAAAACTAAATCAATATTTTTGCTATATTAGTAAAGAAAACCTACAATCATTGGTTTACTTATTTTATTTACAATTAAAAAAAGCTATAACCCAACTACGTAAATTATATAGCCTATGTTACCCGGGCTATTATTATGTATATATTGACACCTCATTTATTAAAATCGGACCAGTAGTTTAAGCGCAACGATGAAGCAAACATACATAAATACATAGACTGCCAAAATCATTACCCTTCCATTTGGCTCCGAAATTCGTGTAAAAATGCACGAATTTCGGACATGTGAGCAATTATGTTCTTGCGACCGCTGTATCTCATACAACTTTAGGGACCTGTGACGTCATAGTTTCGGCGACTTTTGTTTTGGAGCGTTTTCACGAGACTTGCGAAAACATTGATTAATTATTAAGATACTGTTTCTTCTGCTTAATAATTTGACAGTAGTAATAAGATTTTTTACATTTGAATCAAACAAGATGGCTATATCAACGGTATAGAATAAAACATACCTTTAATAGAGCATAATTACTTAGGTCCCCTACAAAATTCGTGCCAAAGCATTCCACAGATGACAATTCAGCCAAAAACTTCAATGTCACAGCAATCTCTTCCAAAATATTACCCTTCCTTTCCTTTTGATTGTAAAGTATCAACCTAACCTTGACACATGTCCAGATTTTTTTGAACAATTCGTCCTTTTTCTCGAAAATTTTGTGCGATTCAAGTTTTTTTATATACCTCAAAGTTACGTTTAGCAGTTGAAGTGATGTATCTATATGTTGAATTTTTGTATCTGGACTTTCAATAGCCTGAATCTGGAAATAAATTGTTTTCCGTTAATTTTTTCTACACACTTACAAAATAAATATATAGCGAGTCGGAAAGTAACAGTCTAGACTATAGTGTGTTACAAAAAAATTAATAATTAAAAGTAAGAAACTAAAACCCGACTACGCAATTATATAGCCTATGTTACCCGGGCTATTATTACGAATCTATTGACACCTCATACACTAAAATCGGATCAGTAGTTTAAGCGCTTTAGACTTAAGGCGCTACGGTGGAACAAACACACATACATAGGTACATAGACTGCTAAAATCATTACCCTTCCTTTTGGCTTCGTCGCAGTCGGGTAAAAGCAACAAAAAGTACTTACAGCATTATTGATAAAGAACTCCAGCCCTGACCAAAGACAATCTAAGCTTTTAATTTCTTCAGCATCTGCGCTTTCACAACATTTCATTAAAGTCAAAGTATAAGCGCCCATAGCATTCAGTATTGCCATCCTAGTGTCTGTGTTACTAGGTTCAATATTTATTTGCAAAAAATCGATATTTTTAAATGATTTTAACATAGCGTTGTTTAGTTTCTCTTGGAGATTTGCTAAAATAGACCTAAACGCACTTGTTGTTATGGCTCGTTTTTCTTTAGCAATTAACGGTAAAACTATGCAACTAATTTGAAATACGCTATTGTTGAACAGTTCTATGTCTTTGCTTTTTGTTTTGTGGCTCTTCAGAAGTATATCTACAATATTTTTAATAATTTCAGAGTCAGTTTTGACTTTCTTCACTGCAGATTCCAAGATGCATTTGATTATGAACATATTATTTGATGTTTTGTTAGACAGAGTTAATGACTCTAAAACACTATTATCATTAAAATCGAAAATGGATTCTACAGTAAACAGTTTATAAATATCCGGATATTTCGGGCTCAATTCAAATATTCCATGTATTATGTTGTCGATGGTACGTTTATGTTTTTTCGTGTGGCAACACTTTTTGAGCAGCAACAAAACAAAGATGGCCGCTAGTTGAAAACTCTCATCTAAGCAAGGAACTTGTATTTTTTGGAGTATTTCAAGATATTTCAATACTTCAGAGTCACTTTCCATTGTAACATTTTGTATTAATTCTTTTAAATCATTTTCCTTCCCCAAAGCTGATATGTCGCTCATATATTTATTTATAGGTTTTGTAATTGTTGCGTTTTCCATAGATTTTATTAAAACCTTTGTAGTTTCTAAAGCGATAGCTTGCAGCAATTCTTTATTTGAAATTTTTCCCAATTCGAATATATCACTCGAGAATTCTTTAACTATAATTTTAGCTAGATCTTTCAATTGATTCTTGTCAATATCTGTAAATATCTCTGTGAGAAAACAATGTTTGATTTCTGTGTTGATATGTTTGGATATTTGTTTTATTAAATGTGATTTCGTATTACTGATAGACTGTAGAATGTTTTCATTTGCTGGCATAATCTTTAGAGCCATAACTTTTATAAGAAGTAGATTGTCCTGAAAAAAGTGTAAGGTATAAAATTAGATTTGTACATTAGTATTACTGTTCCTAAAATTGTGTTGTAGTGTTTAAAAAAAAAAGTGTTATCATCCTATAAAGCAGAGATATTAAGATTTATAGATTTATGGGAATGTAAGTAAAATGCAAATATTTATTTGTATTATACAAGAATAGGTAATCATTTGGCCTAAAAAGCTGGTTAGTCGGCACTATCCCGGTAAATTAAAAATAAACACGTCATATTATATTTATACGAAGCTATTAATTATCGTATTCCGATATGGTTAGTTTTTATTTCAGATATTATCCGATAGTTTCGGTAACGGTTACGGAGTTCCATAACATCCCTGCCATAAAACAGACATTTTTCACTATATAAGAATCTACATTAACTTACCCATATTAAAATAGCACCATCTTCTTGTATTTTAGATTCCAATGTATTCCATTGCTTGCTTTTTAGACACGGTAGAATAAAACTCAAATCAGATATTTCCAACACATCTGTTACTACTGGTACACTCAGTTTAGTGTTGCTATACTTAATGTTTAATATTTTTAATTGGGACACCCCAAGGCAGAGCTGTAGAAATGCCGATATTAGTTGTGGATTCTGAAAAATAAATTGACTTGTATTATTTATATATCGCCATTTAATTATACTCATTATATATATATATATATATATATATATATATATATATATATATATATATATATATATATATATATATATATAATTTTTGTGCTGGATGTTGTTTACTATATATTTTCAGTTATGATTAATTTTATTTATGTAGGGCATAAATACCAATTTGCCTATATTATGTAGCTTAAGTTACGAACAGCACTTAAGCCAATAATATTATATTGGTTATTATAAATAACAAAAATGGTTTTGCTTAATCAACGAAGAAATGATCTTTATCACTTACATAATTCAATTTTAAAACACATTCCCCAAACTTCTGTAAACATTCATTTTCAGTTTTTTGGAATGTCGACCAGAATTCATTCGCAATATTCAATGGCACCGTGTGGTCCGCCATTTTGCTGTGGCGCAGAAAACTTGATAAGATGGCCGACAGCACTTCTGTCAAGGTTATGATTGATGGACCTGAAAATAATATAGTTTTCATTCAAGAATTTTGGAAAACCTGGAAAATGTAGACATTTCAAAAGTTTCCTATGAAACCCTTAGTAATTTTATATATCTAAAGCTATCTTCTCTACACCTAATTATTTAGAAGAATGATATTATTTATATTAGAAGTGAGGCAAGTTAGGCTTCAAGCTATTTCAAAAGTTTCATTTTTTGCTAGCTACATGATATCATTAAGGGTTTAAAATTAAAACCTCAAAAGTTATCATTGCAATAAATAAATTATTTATAGCAGTTTGTGTTTATTTTAAACAATATGTATAAACAAATCAATACATACTGACGAATCCTTCTTCCAACATCATAATGCAGTTCTCTTCAAAATCTTTTTGTAATGATAGCAACAGCTCCTTATTCTGTCTAAACATTAGTTCAGACGTAAGCTGCCCATACATTTCCACACAGTCAGGTGGTAATATGTCATTTCCAGTAATAATCTTATTATTTAACCTCTCACAATTTTCCCCTAGTTCCATAGACTCATTTAACTTTTGTTTAATTTCAAACTGAGTAACATTAGAACCTTCCAGATACAATTTCAAATGCGGAACCATTTTGCTAACGAAATCAACACCTCTGCTTAGTTTAAATAAAATTTCTAATAAACTATTCATTGTTTCTTTATAGACATTCATAGTTGAATTGTTTTTCTTTGCAGTCATGATGTAAGGTAATATTTTATCCATTTTTTGTTCTACTATACTAGGATCTAATTTTAACACTGCATTTATAATTTGTAAAGATATTTTATCAATTTTGCCTTCCATTTTCAACACACCCATCATAGTTGTTTGCAGAAAAGTCATAAAAGACTTTTTTACTTCTACCTTAGCTATTTTTTCACCCAATGTGTCAGTTAATCTTACGCTTATATCTATTTCATTTTTCAACAACACCTCCAACATATTTAAAAACAGAATTCTTTTAATTTTATTATCATTATCTTCGAATAATATAGGTGGCATTTTCATGGCTGGATTCATATAACTTTGTTGCATATTTAAAACATTTGATGTAATGATATAAAAGGCAAATATCAGCTGGCTTTCTTGTCTATAACAGTTAACAAAAATATCAATGAAGTCAGACAGAAATTGTTCAACTTTCTTAGATCTTCCATTTGGAAATGTGAAGAAAGCACTCATAATTTTGAGTACTGATTGTATATTATCGCCTTTTTCAGCAATCAGCTCATCAATATTATCCTTGCGTATTAAATTGCTGAGAAAACTAGAAAAAACTGGTTTCTTTGTCATCGGAAACAAAACATTTTGACATAACCTGATCACAGATTCACGGTTTGTATGTAAATATTGGAATACCGTTTCTAAATTTTCCCCATCTAAAAACTTTATTACAAACTCTAATTTCTTTTTAGATTCTTTATAATATTTTGCTATACAGTTAAATATTCTCTGCTGTAGCTGTTTATCATTGTCAGTATTTAAGTAGTTTAGTAGATTTATTGCAATGAAGAGAAAATCGTCTATCTGGGTAATGAGTTGTGTTGAAATTTTTGTGTTTTCTATAAATGATATAACAAGCTGCACATCATCATTACTCAAAGTTTCACTGTGAAGGTATTGGGAAACCACCTGGAATTTATAAAAAAAGTTATTTTATTATTTACTTATACCCCCCACTAATTAAAAATACACAACTGATTAGTATGCAACATTGCTGTTTTCGTCTATCTTTTTTCCAACATATCAGACAGCAACACCTAATATTTAATCAGTTGTGTAAATATTTTTATTAGTAGGGGGGTTATTATAATTATGTGTGAAGTAGCTGTTGCCCACGTATCCACCCGCGTAAATACAGTATTCCTCGCAAACACTGTACTTTTCCGGATAAAAAGTATCTTATGTTTTAATCAAGAGCCGAAACTACAACCATACCAAATTTAATTGAAATCCGTTCAGTAGTTTTTGCGTGAAAGAGTAACAAACATCCATCCAAAACTCACAAAACTTTCACATTTATAATATTAGTAATTTATAATAATATTACTAGAATTATACTAACAGACAGAGTAATAATTTTAAAGGAAGCTTTCAAAATGTATAATAAACGCCTATTATTTTAATCTGGTAGAGCTGCAAACAAAAGCTTATGGATGTCTGTAAATATTTTAGGAAGAAGGGTTACCTTTATAAGTTTACGTTTTAATTCACACGTTAAAGATTCTGCATTATTGGTCCAATTCAATATTTCTTTTATTTCTTTGCTTCTGATCTTTCTACTCTCTATAAGACTGCTCAGCCATTCTCCAATAATTCTTTCTTTCGGTGCAGTGGGAAAGTGTGTAGAATTAAGGACGTTTTTCGCAAGTTTTAAACGTTTTGGTAGAGATACGCTTTCATCCTCAAGTTTTCGTTTTAAAGCTGAAATTGTTTGTAAATTAGTGTTTTTTTTGTACACAGTAAGTAGTATAGTAGTGTACTTGTATAAAAGTGTTGAGAAAGTAAATTAAATAATAAAATATCAAAGAGAAACACGATGTATCACGATCACGATTGAAATGAGGTTAGAAAATGAAAAATTATAATGTAAAACATACCATTTAAAGGATATTGCGTCATCGTAATTGTTTAGTGTAAACTATTTATTTTTAGGTTTAGAAACTTTTAAAACATTAATTTATTAATAGCATTTTATTCTCAAGAAACAAAATGCAACGCATGTTCGTGTTTTTATTTTTTGTATTTCTTCCACTTTAAAAGAATCTGACAAGTGTCAATATTGACAGTTTTGTTTTATTTATGTATGGCATCGGCTTTTAACTATTTGCCAGTGTCAAGTTAAAAAGGCGGAAAATAGAACTTTCGTTTCAATTTTCAACACCGTATTCCTAAATCGTCAAGTCTAAAGTCTAGTCAAAGTCCATGAGTCATGTCAGTCGATCAGAAGGTAGAAGCTTTACTGAAAGTTCCTAGGGTATCTTGGCGGAACACAAAATAGCACGTTTTTAGAAGTTGTACCACTTGGCCATACTTGTGCACGTTAACGAATATTTAATGGTTAATATTCTACCTATATTACACATTAAGAACCAAAATAACACAAATTTATGAGGAAATACAAAATCCACAACACCACCCATTGAACTCCCCGGCAAAATTCCGTTTGGTTTTTTCCGGTGTAGAAAAGGCTATGTTTTTGATAAAGGCTTTCATTTTAAAGATCAAACTTTCATGGACAAAAATTAAAATGGTTTTTTAAAAAAATGAGCTTATCTGTAAAGCGTCTTACTCACGGTCCAGCCTGCAAATCCAATATTTGGATTGAAGCAGACTTGTAGACAAAAAGTATAAATGATTGACACTTTTGATACTAATGACGACCATGACGGTCATGGTCACGGCATGACCAAGGACTGGCTGGACAGGGTATGGCGCTATAATTAATATGCCAACATCATATTATCTTTTGCAACTTTATAATATTTTTTTTTTGGTACCTATGGAATAGAAATTAAATCATTAGTTAAGAACAACATTAGGTAGATAATTTAGAACACTATTAATTATTATTCCATTAGCTTTAACACCCTGTAAAATCTTCTGTCAAATGATAAAATTTTCAAGTAAATGCCTAAACGTAAATAAACTATTTGTCTTGGATCGCCATGATGTGGAGTAGTTGACATTATTGTAAGACTATTTTGGCATTGAATTATGAAAACATTTCTTCTTTAGCTTCAAAAGAGGCCATTTTGTGAGCTCATGCTCGGAAAGAAAAGAAATGTTGTTTCTCATAACGCGCGACGCGTCGACCTTGCTGCCTTACAATAAGACCTATTTTGCTCCGAATGGTAATAATCTTTCTTCAATCTGTCATTTTGTCGAGTCTTCGGTGTTTCTAGGGTGCGCATGCTAAGCCTGCTGATGTCATGAATTTAAAAACCCTCATTCCGGGGTTACTTATGCAGCCAAAATCCCCTCGACTGAAGAGATACCTCGGTTTCACAGAGACCTGGTGTGATATAAAGTATTGTGTATAGACCAGTGAATATCATAACGGCCATGTCTGCAAACGACGGATTGACGGTCGATAAGCCACGCATAAGCAAACGTGGTGTAGGTCCTACGGCACGATGGACCAACGATTTGAAGAAGGTGGTTGGCGGGTGGATGAGGGCTACCCAAGATCGGGATGGTTGGCTCTCATTGGTGGAGGCCTACGTTCAGCAGTGGACGGCGAGAGGCCGATGATGATGATGACACTGGAGGAGGATAAGGCTGCTAACGCGCTTTTCATATCTCTGGTGTCGCCGATGTCAAAATAAAGGCATGATCTAATCTGGATGTTGGGATGGAAATGGAATTAATTATTCGAATTCGTAAAATTATTATTCTTCGCATCTCTAATACTTAAAGCATAGAGTAGAAAATATCTGGCGGCATGACAGTGCCTCCGCCAAGACGAGCTAAGCGAAGCGCCAGAGCACTACCAGACCACCTTTTCTCGAAGCGTTTCGTCGATTTTTTGAACCCTCATAACTTGGGTTCGGATTATACCAGACAAATGAAATTTACAGGATACGTTCCCAAACATGTAAAGTTTTGATTGGATGGGTCTTATACTTTAGATTTTATTGACTGATGATCAACAAAATTATAAGGTACTTTCGAATGTTTTAAAAAGCTGAAATTTGGTTTGTTAGCTAGTATTAGCACATAAACAAAATAAAAATTGACAATCTTGGAACTTTCAAATTAGGGGAATAAAATTTTGTAAGAGACTTACTTACGCAAAGTTTTACTCTAGAGGTCTGAAAATTGTTGCAGGGATCCGTGTTATTTATAGTAATAGTAAAATAAAAAAAGAAAATTAAAATATTGTCATAATAACTTTAAAAAAGAGTTTTGCCGGGGAATTCAATGGGTGACGTTGTGGATTTTGTATTTCGTTCATAAATTTGTGTTATTTCGGTTTTTAATATGTAATATTGGTAGAATATTAACCATTAAATATTCGTTAAAGTGCACAAGTGTGGGCAAGTGGTACAACTTCAAAAAACGTGCTATTTTGTGTTCCCTCCAAAGCTCCATAGAAACATTCAGTAAAGATTCTACCACTTGTAATAATATCCCACCAAAAATTCAAAATGTTTTTGGTGGGATATTATTTACTAACGTAGGTACCTACAGAACAACGGCATTCATAGAACGATCCAAATCGTTCCAAATCTGAAAATTTTTACGTCCCCTTCAACGGCCCACAATTTTTCCACACAATCGTGGACACACCGTATGCTTGTAATGAGCTTGTAGTACCTACCTAGGTTCTAGTGCAACCAAATCGAAATCCTATATTATAGGTAGTCTTTTATCTGTTCTTCATTCTTTTATCTGTGCTTGACTATGGCCACATACTGTTTATTTAGTAGACTTGTTATAATCTTATCAAACTAGATAATCTGAGATTTCTTTCTTTTCATTTTCGTAACTAACTAAATGGCCTATCTTGAATGAGAGTGTTATATTTTTTCTGCCGGTAGGGGGCATACCCAAAGCACACAAAGCGTCATCTGGTGGCGTAAGTGGTATCAAAAACGGTCAATAAGAATTTTCAATTCTTTTTCTGTCACCAGGCGGCGCTTGGTAGCCCGACGGTCCTTGTCGTGTCAAAAAGCTGTCAGATGTCACGAATTTAGAAACCCTCATTGGATTTGGTCTCTACGACCGCGACATCTCAAAACTTTTTGCGAAGGAAATATTTGTTTTTATATCATATAGGTAAATACAATCACATTTCATTTACATATCATTACATTACAGATGTTATAATGTTTTTCGAGTCTTACACATTCCACATTCAGGCATGCAAAGATTTCACAATGAAACGCGGGGTGAATAGATTTCCCTTTCTGCGTGGACGAAGTCGCAACGTCTTTATTTTATTACTTGGCTAGATTCGAACCCACAATCACTTTTATAGCACGCTAAAGTTGGCGTTCATACTACTAAGTACTAAGCCTGAATAAAGGCTACCTTTGCCTTTACCTGGTGGTTTCGATGCACGCGACGCGCGACGCGTGACCGCGACCTGAGACCGAACTAGGGCCGCGGAGCCACAGTTTAATATGAATTTATATTATGGAGCATTAAACAATCCCTACTTCTATTGGCCGGAGAATCTGATTCACTGGTTTGCTGGTCGCGGTCGCATAGATCGGCAGGCTACCTTAAAGCTGTCATTGAAATTGATATTTGACGTCACCTTTGATACATAGTTAACTCCAATGCCGCCATTATGTTGTGATTATGGTCTCAAAATAGCTAGCCTCCGTCAATAAAGGCCAATTTACTAAATATAGGCATACACCATAAACACGTCAAAACAGAATCGAAAGATAGTTTCGAAATCGATACTAATTACTATTACAATGCGATTTTGCAGCCATCTTTCTGTATAAGTATATATTTCTACCCGACTACGGCGAATCGGGTAATTTAGGAGTCTATGTATGTATGTTCCAGCGTAACGCCTAAGCTTCTGCTCCGATTTCAATGAATATAAAAATATTTACGGCTTAAGATAAAGATTTCGATGTTGGCTTAGGATCATAATCTCTCTATTGTATTAAAGTTATTAAAGTTATTAGTAAAAAGTTGGTCACGATTCTGCAAATTAAATTGGACGAAGGTTCGAAAAACTTCAATGACTAGTGACACAAAGCATTCCAAATTTAAACTTGATTGAGTAAAAGGTTCATTCATAAAAATGGTCTTATTGGTATAAAATTATCATCACGGTCAACTAAAATAGGCCAAGGAGAACTTTCGGGCATGCGCAAAAATATTGATCGAAACGTCACGTCTGACTCCGCTAACGCTTCAGTATAAAAGTAAAACAAACAGACACACAGTACGTCCAAATGGATTGAGATAGTGAAAAAAGTATTTATGATATCGCGTGACAGCCATTTTCCTGTATTCTTCCAAGCTCACCATGCATTTTCTGGCGAAGATATCGTGTTTATGTAAGTTAAATCATTTATTGTCGTTAATAGTAAATTAAAATCGTAATATGCATTTTTTTTTAGTTTTTCCTTGATTTGGTTTCTGTGGCAAATATCCTAGCAACGACTTGGCGTCTGTCGATTCGTAAAAAAATGTCAAAAATCGAACGCAGCGGCTGTGGCCGCGGCATTAAATTATTTTTCAAACGTCAATAAATTCGATTTGTAAAATTTGTTCTAAACACACCGGCATATTTAGCGGAACACAAAAAAAGGTCCATAATTAAAAAATATGGTTGTATTTTAAAATCTACTTACTTACACTTCTTTTGTTATATAAAGTTTCATTTGTTTTACTTAAAATGAGATCACATTAAGAACAGATTTTGCGAGTAAAGGCTATTTGTGAAAAATTGTACATTTTTAAACTTTTCATGTAACCGGGAAAAGTGAAAATTAATATTAAAATAACAATTAATTAAAATATAAAAATGGTGATTTATATCGCGTATTTCCTCCACGTGCTCTTATTAAAGTTTCTACCCGTCTAGGCATACTGAGAATGATGTTATCGATGGTCTCCTGGGTTAGTCTCCGCCATTCCTCAACTACGGCGATTCGCAGTTCACCCACGTTGGCAGGAGATGGAATTCTGGACTTAACTTTTCTTTTCAGCAAGTCCCAAACGTGCTCTATTGGGTTCATATCCGGTGATCTCGCCGGCCACTCCATAACAGTGATATTCATATCATTAAGATAAGCTTGAGTTACCCGAGCGGTATGCGGCCGAGCATTATCCTGCATAAAAACAAAATCGTCACCGATATATGGGGCAAACGGTACGACATTTTCTTCTAAAACTTTTCTGATATAGCGGTCTGCACTCAGTCTCCCTCTGTCAATCACTACCAAGTCTGTGCGAGCTCCCAAACAAATGCCCGTCCAAACCATTATTGATCCACCACAGTATGCAACTGTAGTTTCAAAATTTGTCTGAATCTATCGTTCTCCTTTGCGTCTGTATATTCTTTGCCTGCCGTCAATTTGATTTAAGAGAATTCTGCACTCATCAGTAAACAATACCTCACTCCATTGGTCTGCGTTCCAAAGTCGATGTTCCTGAGCAAAAGTTAACCTGTTTCTACGATGATTTACCTCGAGCCTTGGAGCCTTGGCGGGCACAAATGAACCCAAACCAGCTTCTTCGAACCTTCTTCGTACCGTACGCTCACTTACGGTTACACCCCGCACTGCTTCTAACTCATGTCGGGCTTGGACGGCCGTCAAACGGGGGTTCCTACGTACACGAAGCCGAATGAAACGATCATCCCTACTCGAAGTGCGTCTTTTTCTGCCTTGTCCTGCTCTTCCCACATAAGTACCGGTCTCCCTGAACCGTTGGATACTGCGATGGATCGTTGAAACTGGTCGACGAAGATCTCTGGATATCACTCTGTAGGTTTGACCATTTCTTCGCATTTCAAGTGCCCTGGCAATCTCCGTTGGGGCTAAGTCAGGTATAATTCAGTCCTCAACTCCAAAAAGATACGCGATTAAAAAAAAACAGTATTTCAATGAAATTTTAAATCAAACTCAGATGGAAGAAATACTCGAAGTTCGCTCCAGATAAGGTGTATTTGAATAAAATTAAAACAATTGCATAAAATGTGATGTTCAGTTGTTTTCTTAATTTGAAAATATTTCTTTTTAAATTAAATGACGTATAAACCAGCCAGCAACCTTATATGATACTGATATCAAACTTTTATTTTATGTTCCGCTAAATATGCCGGTGTGTGTATTTATTCTATCCGTTTTAAATAATATAGGTAACTAATTTAAAAATAACAAAAGGTATTTTATATTTTTATTTGTTACACTTACCCTAAAATTATTAAAACAATATTAAGTAGATGAAAATGTGCAGTGAAATAGTTCAATTTTACTTGGCTTTACTACAAGGCATTTTGTGGAAGCATTCAGAAGCCATTTTCAATATTTAAAAGTTTTTTTTTAGAAATGTGGTTAGGTAAAATATTTGTGAAAAAAAAGCCATTGAGTTTTAATCAATAGATAATTTTAATCAATATTAGCCGCCGACAGATCCAGATTCACTGAGGTACCGCTTTTGAACCTTATTGCTAAATAATAAGGTCGAAAAGTGGTACACCGGCCTTGTCGGTGACTGTACATAATCCCTAACAGTATAACCACGGTTCTAATGTCTTTAGGGAATTATCGGTTTTAGGAACCCTAATGGGTATCAACCAGACCCTATTACTAAGTGTCCGTCTGTCACCAGGCTGTATCTCTTTAACTGTGATAGCTAGACAGTTAAAATATTCACAGATGATGTATTTCTGTTGCCACTATAACAACAAAAACTAAAAACAGAATAAAATTAATATTAAAGCGGAGTTACGAATTATGATACAACAAACGTAGCTTTTTGTTGGAAAGCTTTTTGTACCGAACCCTTGTGCCGGAGACTGACTCGCAATTGGCATGTTTTCATACATCGTCAGTCACTTCTATAGAAAAATGAAGATTGCCGAGGGACATTAACAAGGTAGTAACGGTACTTAATAATGTTTTTAAATGTGAAAGTCCGCACTGTGTCGGTCTGGTCTGGTCTGGTACGTCATCTCGCCTAAACCACTAGGCAAGGCAAGGTAGGATACATGCAAGAGCTCCTTTTTGACTAGCCAATACTCAGCTCTGACTTGGCGTCTTGATCCAAGCCGAAATAATTCAAGTTTTTTGATCATTGACACGAGTCCGTCGGCGTCAGTCGCTTCTAAGATCGACGAGGCAAAGCCCGAAACGGACTTTAGCCAAAGGCCGAAATTGAGATTTATTTTGGGGTTTGCTCAAAGGATTGTTGGTTAAACCTTGGATAAACTAGCCATTCCAGGAAGAGACGGCATATCGCCCTTTGATTGTAACATACACACATGACTGGAGTACTCGAATTAATATTAATTAGTAATGTCAGTATTTAACTATTTTAATTGAAATAACCTGCAGAATTAATAACACACATGGTTTCGACTTTTAGTGTAGGTTTGGTGATAATGTATTCAAATACACAGTGTTTTCAATGTTTTTATCGCAGAAATTGGCAGAGAAGTTTATATTACAGTAATAATAACATTACACATCAACAATGAAAATGTGAAATATCCTTGATGTAAAACGAAAAGCGTGATAAAAGAACACAAAAAGTTTTAGTCAGCTGATGGCGTAATAAGTAACTTAGGCTAATTTTATCTTCGGGTTTCAGTTAAAAAGAAATAGAGTTCTTTTCGTTAGTGCTACACAAACGAAGCTGGCACCAGCTACATATAATACAAATAAATAAAGTTGAAGTGTCTGTTTTTAATTTCAAATGAACAGCATTGCACTAAATGTATATTGTGATATTATATACGGTACCTTCACCAAAAAATCTATTATATTAAAGGATTTTCATGCCGTTTACATTTACCGACCGAGTGGCTCCTTAGGAAGGTTTTGGTCGATAATAATTTGTTAAGGTTTTGTGGAAAGTGGAATGATCTATGACGATAATAATTGTTGAAGGTGTCGGAAAAAATCAAGCCGCCTGGAAACTTTTATCGAAAACGCTGTCTTACTTAACCCGTTGGAGATAAATAACAAAAGAATGTATGGTGGGATTGTTTCTCTTTTATATGTCTACAAAAAAGACCGCGATATGTCTATGTTTTAAGGATAGGTTGCTATACCCATTGCAAAGTTTAAAAAAAATATCAGAAATAATGTGGTATTTTCAGAAGCTATTTAGACCGATACAATTTAATTATCCTTATGGATATTTTGGCCATATGATCTACTGCTTGTGTATAGAAGTTAAGGCAAAAAAAAAATCATCTCATCTATGTGTGACTCTCCCGCTCAACGCAAACTCGCCCATATAAAGGTAGATTTTTGTTTTCGAGTATGACAATTACTTTTCTGCCTCAACGTCTATACACAAGCAGTAGATCATATGCCCAAAATATTCGTAATTGATTTTACCGAACCTTATATTTTTACTCTGTGCTGCTACTATATGCATGTATATTTTCTCAAGAACTTTTTTGCCGCGCACACTCGCCCACGAGGGCGAAGCTGCGGGCAAAAGCTAGTGTTTAATTAAAGGAAGGCGCTACGCCGGCGTAGCATCAACGCCTTTCGTAGCACAATCGTAGGCTGTAGACAATCTCGTAGATAGTTTAAACTCTGTTCAAATCCTATTTCATCTCGACGTAATCAAAAAGACAATCCTACTGATATTATAAATGTGAAAGTTTGTTAAGGCAGATGGACGTTTGTTACTTTTTCACGAAAAAACTACTGCAGTTTAATCTCTGGATGAAAACATAGGCTATATTTTATACCGAAAAAGTGGTGTTCCCGTGGGATACTGTATTTACCCGGGCAAAGGCTAGTTGTACCGTATATGTACCAATTGACATGTCACTTATTTACCGTTCCTTGTACTCCGGAATCCTAAAAAGTATGCTAAAATTCTTTCATTACATTTTTTTTGTATTCATATCAATCAATGACGTATTATATAGTGTACATTTATATACCTACTGAGTCTTACTATATACTATTATAAATGTGAAACTTTGTGAGGATGGATGGATGCTTATTACTCTTTCACGCAAAAACTACTGATGAAATTTCGTATGGTAGTAGTTTAGGCTCTGGATTTAAATATAGGCTACTTTTTATCACGTTATAGTACAGTGTTCCCGTGGGATACGGTATTTACGCGGATGGAGCCGCGGGCAAAAGCTAGTATTAAATGCACATGAAAATACTGAAGAACAGCCTTCTGATAACATTATGGTTCAACTATTGGCTGATGATGACGATTGAAGTACTTTTATAGTAGGTCGTCTATATAAGTATTTTTATATAGACGACCTCTGTGGCTCAGTGGTTCATCGCGTTGGTGCTCAAGCCGGGGGTCGCGGGTTCGAATCCCGCCTAAGGAACAAAAAGTTTTTCTGTGTTCCTGGGTCATGGATGTGTATTAAATATGTGTATAATATAATAAAAATCTTAAATGTATGTATAGTATAAAAGTATTAAATATACTTCCCGTTGTCTGGTACCTGTAACACAAGTTCTTCGGATACTTAGCACGGGGCCAGATTGACGTGGTGTGAAGGGTCCATAGGTATTCATTTATTTTATAGTATCAACTATCAAACAATGATTTCAAAACAGATTTCAAAGTTATGAGCTATGACAGAAAAAATCTTCATACAAGAAAAAGTTACGCCATCTTGATTTCGGGAGTGTTAGTTAAATGCGGCCTGATTAATGCGGATAGCAAATGTCAAAATGTCAAGATAAAATATGTCAAACCTCGACTGCCCCAAAACAGTTTAAGTGTGGACACTTTTTGCCTTGACATGCCTCGTCTATCCTACTTCCTATTACTATTATAAATGTGAAAGTTTGCGAGGATGGATGGATGGACGTTTGTTACTTTTTCGCGCAAAAACTACTCGAGGGATTTTGATGAAATTTAGTATGGTAGTAGTTTAGGATATGGATTAACACATAGGTTACTTTTTATCGTGGCAAAATGGCCGATTCTGTATTGCTTTTTGCGCATCGAAGTCGCGGCCGACATCTAGTAAGACATAGGTAGGTATACAAGAAACAAAGAAAGAAAAGAAAGAAAGGAAGAAAATTTATTTTCAGTTCACAAAAGACACAAATATAACAGGACATAAAATACGAAGATATAAAAGATAATAACAAATTGAGACATGCACCATAGTTACTGCTGTAAATTAAATAGGACAAATTGTGCCTTCATGTGACTTAGAAAATGGGTCCAGTTCTGCATAAGCCACGTGTGTCGTATATAGATGCGCGCATACATGACACCGATTTTCAACTGAACCGTGAAGTGTAGTAAGCCACGGACATCATGCAACTTTCTGCATAACATCAAGCATCGTAATATACTATATATAAACACGTATACACATACGGTTTACGGTATCAAAGCTACAATAAAACAGCTGTTTCGGTCATCAATAGATTATATAACTGCACGCCCACTTGAAGTTTTAAAATAGTTACAAATGAAACCGACGCTAACCTTTATAGAGCCAGCAAATATACAGAAAAAAAAATATTACTTTATAAGCTGCTATTTATGTTATAATTCCGATTTTAAACCGATGATTTTTTGGAACGAAGTTCCTTATCGCGCGTTGCGAAAGGGGGCTAGACGGAAAAAAT